>CP106726.1:83864128-84456109 GCA_025506655.1 Gossypium rotundifolium
TCATGGAATTTTTCAATGCCCGAGTTGATGGTAAATTGGATCTGAATAAGTTTTAATGATATTCCTATAGTTTGAAAGAAGTGGTTATTGTTGTTTCATGATGGATGTTTAGATCTGGAGTTCAAGCTGCTTTAGGTGAGTTATCAGGTGAGTTTCTACTTTGACTCTTGCATTTATATTGTTCATACTAGAGTATTTCTAAATGAAAATGATCAGGCTACGAATCAAAAATCATGGATAGTATGGTATGAATATGATACGTATACGACTATATGAATGAAGGTATGTTAGAATTGATTGATATTGAATATGAATTTAAGTACAGTTCAAGATTGGAAGGTAAGGATATTGTCTGATATATGAATTAGTTTGGTAAGTTTTTATCATGCTTAAGTCCCATTGTGATGTCTCTGGTAGGGTAGCCATATTGCTAACCAGATTGGCAAGTCACAGTATGAACGGAAATGAAAGACCATGTGGTTATGACCTATGACACTTTTTGATATGAAAACATCCATAGCGTTGCCTTCAATAATTTAATGACTGAACTAGTAGATCGCAATATGTGATGTGCGCAAGTCCATGTGGCTAAGACCCATGACAGAAAATGATATGAAATGATATGATATGAATGTTCATGGCATAGCCTTCGATAATGAATGAATCCAATTGGTAGATTGCGATACATGAATCTCCGAATAAAACCATGAGAAAGAAACCATGGCACCTCAATGAAGTCCTCCAAGATAATATGTAACATCCTAGATTAGGGGTTATGCGTTTGTGCATAATTCATGAGTAGTAGGTTTTGGCAGTGTTTGGAAGTGAATTAAGGGTTTTTAAAATCCTAGGATGGAAGAGAAAGCTTTGGACAATTATTGGTTTTTAAGTTAAAAACAAGAAGTGATGTGGAAAAGTGGCAAGGGACGCCACCTAAGGTGCAATGGTTATGGCATCAAGTGAAGTACTTTGAGGGAAGAGGTTCAATCCCATTGTGTGCATTTTGCTTAAATTTATGAAATAGCATGTTTCTTGTGATATGTGGTGTGCATTTTAGAACCTTGAAATGTAAGGAAATGTATGGAAATGTAAGGAAATGTAAGGAAATGTATGGAAATGTATGGAAATGTAAGGAAATGTATGGAAATGTATGGAAATGTATGGAAATGTAAGGAAATGTAAGGAAATGTAAGGAAATATAAGGAAATGTAAGGAAATGAAAGGAAATGAAAGGAAATGTAAGGAAATGAAAGGAAATGTAAGGAAATGTAAGGAAATGTAAGGAAATGTAAGGAAACATGGAAATGATTTAGAAATGTTAAGTTTCAAAAGGAGGAAGTAAACATTTTGGAAACCTAAGCTAAAAGAGGAAAGTAAACATTTTGGAAACCTAAGTTAAAAGAGGAAAGTGAACATTTTGGAAACCTAGGAAATGTCAAGCTTAAAGAGCCAAACGAAAATTTTTGGAAACTTAGAAATGACCTAGAAATATCGAGTTGTAAAGTTTAAAAGAGGAAATTAAGGCAAGGTGGCCTTAAGAGAAAAAGTATGTGAAAATTTACACACAAACAGGCTTGGAAAAGTGGCCTGAAGATGCCACTTAGGGCCTCTCGGAAATGGCGCCACATGCAAGGGTGTTGGGCCTGAGTTCGAAGTCACTTAGGAAGCAAATAAAAGAAGTTTTATTTTGCTACAAAGAGCGAGAGAGGTGGACGGCATGTGGGCTCTTAAAGAGGAGTTTTATTTCCTTTAGAATTTCGCTAATTAGAGATAATTGTTGGATTAATTCTTTTGATAAAGTGATAATTATCACATAGGAAGAGTGGTGGCCAAGTAGGGGACTCTAGCCTAGTAATTTCGGCTATAAAAGGAAAGAAGGCCATTCATTCATTCATTCATTCATTCTTCCTTTGTCAATTTCTTAAGTAGATTCTCCTCTTCGCCAAAATTCTCTGAGCTTTATTCTTCCTTCTTTTCTTTCTAATCCCTCCAAAAGTCGAAAGTTGTGAGAGCATCTTTTAGCCATAGCCGAATCTCTGAAGGTTGAAGTGAAGGTGCAATCGATTCCTTCAAATAAGGGTAAGATCCAAGTTTAGTTTCCATTCTTTTATATTTTAGATTAATCAAATTTAGGGACTAATTTCGATTATTAATCTTAGCCAATCATGGAAGGAGAAGTTCTTTTCGAAGGTACACCATAGGCCGCGTGTTCCCTAGTTATTCGATGAATTTTGTGATTTAAGATCCTTAAGGTAAGTGACTATGAATATTCTGCCAAGACCCTATTTTTGTAGTAGATCTATTACTATGTGTTTTAAGTGAAAACTAACTCGATTCAAGGGATCTAGTGATTTGCCGATTTCAAAGGGAAGAATACAAGTTTCGGATTTGATTTTTATTCAATCAGTATATAGGTAAGTACACAAATCCTACTAGGATTTGGTTTTATGGCGAATAGGCCTTTGCTAAATATTACCATGTTGGCTTAATGTAGGCATTAAAAACATAAAGCAAGAGATCGATTTTGGGATTTGAGTGAAATCGTTGTTTAATCAGTGTGTACCCACACTAATCTTAATAGATTTATGGCTTAAACATGATATATGTGTTAATATGAAAGTGTAAGAATGTGGCTAAAGTACCATGTTATGGTACAAAGTACTCAGTGCGTTTTCCTACTCCTACTAGGATTACGAAATATGTTATAATTAATATGTGAAAAGTGACATGAATGTGAATTTAAGTATGATATGCATGATATGAATAATACGCGGCATTCGGGTTATTTGAGAAAGGGGAAGTGAATGTGATGACTTGGTCTCCTATCCGAATGTGGTGACTTGGTCACATTATCTGAATGTGGTGACTTTGGTCACATTATCTGAATATGGTAACTTCGGTTACATTATCTGAATGTGGTGTCTCATGACACAATTATCTGGTGGCTATGCCATAAATTTTATATGGGCGATGAGCACGTTGACTGCAGCGACTGCCTTCGATGGTGTGTAGCGGATGGAGGGTTGACTTAGTAGTCCCCATGGTGTGTAGGATGGTACGGGTGGAGTGTAGCGGATGGCATATAGGTTTGGGTTCGGGTTTGCATCATTATCTTGAATCATTAAATGTGAAATTGTGATACGTATGATTATGATTTGTTATGCTCGAATTTGTTAAGCCTTAGTGTTTGTGTACACATTAAGTCTCATTTGACTCACCCGCTGTGGGAACATGTTTGGTGACGATCGTTGATGGACCGGGTTCGCAGAAGCTTAGGGATGGCCATGCACAAAGAAGAAATTTATGACTTTGACTTTTATTTTATTTAAGTGATTAAAGTTTATTTTGGTTTTAATTTTGGGAAATTATTTTTAATTTTGGGAAATTATTTGATGTAATAAGGCCGTAGTAGCGTTTACTTTTATTTATTAAGCATACAATCTTTATATTTATTAAAAGTTTAAGTAAAATTATTTTCAAAGCCCAAACGTTTTGTCACCTAAATCAAAAGGATTTTAATAACGAAATAAAGCATTTTCAACTCGAGCCCAACCCACTAACAAACTTTCTTAAAAACACAGTTTTCAATTTAACAAAAGAAATTTGAACCAAGTTACATCGAGGAACATACCAAATCCATCCGGGCTCGTGGTAGGTGTGAGGTGTTTCAATTTGGTATCAGAGCCCAGTTTTAAACTCTCGGCCTGTGGGCTAAGGCCCAAAACATTTTCAAATCGATCCCAAATAAGCTTTATAAAGTATCTTATGAAATAAGCTGGTTTTTCTGGCATGCCACCTAAGTCTCCGACCCGAAGTCCACCAGGTAAGTACCCCGATCTTTTGTGTGATTTATATTATAATTTGTTGAAGGGTAGAAATGGAACGTAGATTAGCATGATAAGTACTTGAACCCTAGGGCTAGTTACCCCAATAATTACATAAGACTTAAATGCCTAATTAAACAAACCTGTGGTTAAGTCGCCGAGTTAGGGTGTGGCAACCATGGTACGCATGTATAGGATTGGTTTCGGTGGGAGCTTGGTATTTAAGCAGTCCTAGTGACTCACCTCCTCTTCGCAGGAATCCTACCTGGTGCGTAGCTACGGTTCACCCTAACCAAGAGGACTCACTCGCAGGCTAAACTCAATAACTAAAACCCGAAAAGGACAAGCCATGTTTTTTTTATGAAAACCCTAGTTTTAAAACTCTTAAAATTCCTTTTAATTTGAAAAGACTATTTTATAAATTTCTCTGAAATATTTCTTGATTTATGAAAATTACCAAAATGCCACAGTGGCGAAATTATAAAATACCCTTGGTTTCTAAAATTTCTGTACCACCCCGATTTCAATAAAATTTTCCTTACTTTAAAAAAGCATCCAAGAATTCTATTTTGCAAATATTAATACCTTGACTTTGGAAAATTACGAAATTGCCCTTGATGTATAAAATTACTAAAATGACCCCGATTTCCAAAATTTTTGCAAACATCACCAATTTGGAAAATAAATTCTCAAAAAGAACCCTTAAGTTTTGCAAATTTTGAAATACCCTTGATTTATTCAGATTTACAAATTTACCATGGTTTATTACCAAAATAACCCCGAGCTCTAAAATTACCGAAATACCCCCGGATTTCAAAATTTTCCAAAATACCCAGAATTTAAAAATTCCAAAATACTTTTTGACAAGATCATCAAGGAACTTTTTCTTCTGAAAATTATGAAAATAATTTCAGAGGGCAAATTACGAAAATACCCCAGGTAGTGGAAAAATAACAACAATGAAAACTACAACATTTCTGAATGAACGAAAGTTCATAATTGATTGATGGATGTATGAATGTAAAGATGTGTGCATGTATGAATACTGAAAGAACCACTTCTAAAAAAAAATTCTTTCCATAAAACTTCTTCGTGGTTAATCAATGAAACAAAATTTTTAATACATAAAACTTCTTAATCGATTAAATCGCGACGTTAGAAATGAGTTCGAGGGACGGAACTTAGAGATTGTGCCTGGAAAGTATGATGGTTCTATTAAGATCAGAAAGTGCGTAAGCATAAGTCGGTGAGAAGGATTGTACGATTGTTAGTAAGTAATTTCGAGGACTAAATTATTTTTAAGGAGGGTAGAAGCTGTAACATCCTAGATTAGGGTTATGCGTTTGTACATAATTCATGAGTAGTAGGTTTTCAAGTGTTTGGAAGTGAGTTAAGGGTTTTAAAATCCTAGGATGGAAGAGAAAGCTTTGGACAATTATTGGTTTTAAGTTAAAACAAGAAGTGATGTGGAAAAGTGGCAAGGACGCCACCTAAGGTGCAAGGGTTGTGGCATCAAGTGAAGTACTTTGAGGAAGAGGTTCAAATCCCATTGTGTGCATTTTTGCTTAATTTTATGAAATAGCATGTTTCTTGTGATATGTGGTGTGCATTTTAGAACCTTGGAAATGTAAGGAAATGTATGGAAATGTAAGGAAATGTAAGGAAATGTATGGAAATGTATAGAAATGTATGGAAATGTAAGGAAATGTATGGAAATGTATGGAAATGTATGGAAATGTAAGGAAATGTATGGAAATGTAAGGAAATGTAAGGAAATGTAAGGAAATGTAAGGAAATATAAGGAAATGTAAGGAAATGAAAGGAAATGAAAGGAAATGTAAGGAAATGTAAGGAAATGTAAGGAAATGTAAGGAAATGTAAGGAAATGTAAGGAAATGTAAGGAAACATGGAAATGATTTAGAAATGTTAAGTTTCAAAAGGAGGGAAGTAAACATTTTGGAAACCTAAGCTAAAAGAGGAAAGTAAACATTTTGGAAACCTAAGTTAAAAGAGGAAAGTGAACATTTTGGAAACCTAGGAAATGTCAAGCTTAAAGAGCCAAACGAAAATTTTTGGAAACTTAGAAATGACCTAGAAATATCGAGTTTTAAAGTTTAAAGAGGAAATTAAGGCAAGGTGGCCTTAAGAGAAAAAGTATGTGAAAATTTACACATAAACAGGCTTGGAAAAGTGGCCTGAAGATGCCACTTAGGGCCTCTGGAAATGGCGCCACATGCAAGGGTGTTGGGCCTGAGTTCGAGTCACTTAGGAAGCAAATAAAAGAAGTTTTATTTTGCTACAAAGAGCAGAGAGGTGGACGGCATGTGGGCTCTTAAAAGAGGAGTTTTATTTCCTTTAGAATTTTGGCTAATTAGGAGATAATTGTTGGATTAATTCTTTTGATAAAGTGATAATTATCACATAGGAAGAGTGGTGGCCAAGTAGGGACTCTAGCCTAGTAATTTTTGGCTATAAAAGGGAAAGAAGGCCATTCATTCATTCATTCATTCATTCATTCTTTCTTTGCCAAATTTCTTAAGCAGATTCTCCTCTCTCTAGAAATTCCTACTGCTTTATTCTTCCTTCTCTTTTCTTTCTAATCCTCCAAAAGCCGAAAGTTGTGAGAGCATCTTTTAGCCATAGCCAAATCTCGAAGGTTGAAGTAAAGGTGCAATCGATTCCTTCAAATAAGGGTAAGATCCAAGTTTAGTTTCCATTCTTTTATATTTTAGACTTATCAAAATTTAGGACTAATTTCGATTATTAATCTTGGCCAATCATGGAAGGAGAAGTTCTTTTCCAAGGTACACCATAGGTCGCGTGTTCCCTAGTTATTCGGTGAATTTCTGGATTTAAGATCCTTAAGGTAAGTGACTATGAATATTCGCCAAGACCCTATTTTTGTAGTAGATCTATTACTATGTGTTTTAAGCTGAAAACTAACCGATTCAAGGGATCTAGTGATTTGTCGATTTCAAAGGAGAAGAATACAAGTTTCTGGGATTTAATTTTTTATTCAATCGGCATTAAGGTAAGTACACAAATCCTACTAGGATTTGGTTTTATGGCCAAATAGGCCTTTGCTAAATATTACCATGTTGGCCAAATGTAGGCATTAAAAACCTAAAGCAGTAGATTGGATTTCGGGATTTCGAGTGAAATCGTTAAGCGAATCAGGTGTGTACCCCACACTAATCTTAATAGATTTATGGCTTAAACTTGATATATGTGTTAATATGAAAGTGTAAGAATGTGGCTAAAGTACCATGTTATGGTACAAAGTACTCAGGTACGTTTTCCTACTCCTACTAGGATTACGAAATATGTTATAATTAACATGTGAAAAGTGACATGAATGTGGATTTAAGTATGATATGCATGATGTGAATAATATGGGGCATTCGGGTTATTTGAGAAAGGGAAGTGAATGTGATGACTTGGTCTCACTATCCGAATGTGGTGACTTGGTCACATTATCTCGAATGTGGTGACTTTGGTCACATTATCTCAATATGGTAACTTGGTTACATTATCGAATGTGGTGTCTCATGACACAATTATCCGTGGCTATGCCACAAATTTTATATGGGCGATGAGCACGCCGACCGCAGCCGATCGCCTTCGATGGTGTGTAGCGGATGAAGGGTTGACTTAGTAGTCCTCACGGTGTGTAGGATGGTACGGTGGAGTGGAGCGGATGGCATATAGGTTTGGCTTCGGGTTTGCATCATTATCTTGAATCATTAAATGTGAAATTGTCATACGATGTAACACCCCAAACCCGATCTGTGCATTAAGACTAGATTTGGTTTGTTACATGAATCGAGCTATCTTAAAATCTTCAATAAGTTGAAAACTACGATATTATTTTTAAATTTTGGGGTTTAATAAAAATCGAAGAGTATTTTAATTTGATGTATATTAGAAAACATTAGTTGAAAAAACATTATTGACATTGTATTATCAAAACCCTTAGGTAATTTAATTAAGAGTTAAAATAAAATATTTATAAAGGAATTTCATATATTTGAAAACCCAATTTATTTTGATAAAAACATCATATAATCATAAGCCCATATTTAAATGTCCAAAATATAGTTTAAAATCAATCACACATAAAAATCCATAAATTATTAATAGAGGCCCTTATTACATTAACCCAAAATAGTAAAATACTTATTAAAAAGTTCGAGTTTAATAAACCCATGTTTTGCAAGATGGCCTCCACAAAGTCATCCTCGCCCAAGTCCACGCCAATTTCCATTACCTGGGATGGAGAATTTTAGGGGGGTGAGTTACTTAGAACTCAGTGTTTAACTCACTTACTTTGTCCATCGGGCCGATTTTCAAATTATGGATTTGGGCCTTCACCCATAAGAAGAATAACAACATAATTAATAACATAATTAATAACATAATGAATAACATAATTAATAACATGCATGTAAAATGAATTTTTCCTCCCAAACCTAATTCCATCCACTACACACCCCGCATCAACCATCACACCTGGGGATCAAGTCAACCCACCCCGCCATCACACCAATCGTAGGCATTAAGCCAATTTATATTTGTGGCGAGCCACCGAACTAGATTGTGACAAATTCACCGAACTAGAGGCATTGAGCCAATTATTATTTTTGTGGCGAGCCACCTAACTAGAGGCAAATAGCCATTTATTGCTTTTGTGGCGAGCCACCAACTAGAGGCAAATAGTTATAATTTTGTGGCAAAGCCACCGAACTAGATTTTGGCAATGCCTTCTTCTCTTCATCATTTTCCCAACCCATGCAATATGTATACAAAGTAAATCGTGATTATACAATGATTTAATCAAAAGGCCCATTAACAAGAGTCAATATTTCCAATTTTATTAAGGCCCAAAAATAACATTTGGCCCAATTAACAATTTAACAACTTATGCCCAAATTTATGATTTAGCGTGAATTTGGCCCATTTATCAATCTAGCAGGAATTCAAATTCGCTTAACAATTTAATGTAGATTACGGCCCATTTATGATCTAATGAGATTTCGCCCAATTATCGATCTAACAGTAGATTTCGCCCAATTTTCAATATAATGATCTTTTAGGCCCATTTAACGATCTAATGAGATTTCGCCCAATTATCGATCTAATGTAGATTTCGCCCAATTTTCAATATAATGACTTTTAGGCCCATTTAACGATCTAGCAGAGATTTTGGCCCAATTATCGATCTAACAGAGATTTCGGCCCAATTTTCAATATAATAGACTTTTAGGCCCATTTATTACGAGATATACAATTTTACATATTTACAACTAATTTCTCGATGGCATTTTCGTAATTTCAACAATTTTGTCATTTTCATGTATTTTCGTCGAAATACCAATTATTACGTTTTAAGCCGATCTAGTCGTTTTTACGATTTTACTCAATACCGCAATAACATCCAAACCCGAGAAAATAGTGTGAAGTTACACACCTCGATATCGAGAGTACTAATCCTTCTCGCTCCTCGACACCTAAAACATATTTCGATCCGTTAGAACACTATTTTGTATAAAATACATTATCGATATTAGATCCAAAACCTTACCTCTTGATTTTGAATCACTTCAATTTTCGTTTCTCCTCGCTTATTGGTTCGTTATTCACGAGAATCCACTAACGCACAAAGGCTCGGAGTTCTTACTACTTCAAATAATTGTCTTCCTTCGAAAGATGGTCCACAACCCGGTGGAAAATCCCGGACTACCGAAATTGCTCTTCGTTTATACTTAAGAGAAACAGTGGATCCGCCCTTCTTACGAAGACTAAACACCGCCCTTTTCTTCCCTATTTTGAGAGTCTTCAATATCAAAAGATTGTTAGCACGTCCTAATAATATTTATATCGATTATGAGCAAAGGTTTTAAGAATGAGATTTCCTTACCACAATTATTCTTGTTCCACAAGGAGAATCGATCGAAGCGTTGTATGTCACTCACGACCACTTGATTTCCGATCTTCCGTTATCGCACTAAAATATAACCATTGGAAACGTTTAATAGAAGGAATAATAAATTTCGATCTAAAAGATCCTCTTACCACCATTAAAATTTGGCCAAACCTCTATTAACTAATATAAACCAAAAAGGAACCCTTACCTATTGTCCACGGTTGAAGAGAAACGATTGAGAATGATGCTTAGGAATAGAGAAAAAATTCGGCTATGGGCACACTAGCATTCGGCCATGAGAGAATTAATGGAGAGAATTTTGATTGAAAAGAAATATGAGAAAGAAATAAAAGATGGAAGAAAAAGATGATGATGAGGATTCGTTTTCAAAGAGAAGAAAAGAGAAAGAAAATATATGAATTTAATGGCATTGTATATTCGGCAATGGGGAGAAGAAAAGAAAAGAATGGCTTTTTGGTATAGGTGATTTCGTCACTAAGAAAAGAACACACAAAAAAATACTAAGGTGATATGCAAAAGTGACCAAATGGTCAAAAGATTAAGGTTTACCAATGCTCAATTTCGGCCAAGGGAGAAAGGTAGAGAAAGAGTTTCAAAACTATGCACACAGTGCTAAGAATGACCAAAAAGAGACTTCAAATCCTAGCCAAACTAACAACAAAAATTCGGCTCCCTTCCTAGACCATATTGCCGTCCAAATGCATGGTCAAATGGCCTTGATTTTGTTTCCAAAACATTCTCCTTGATACTTGCCCCATGTCTTCATATCTTTCCTTAAATTCTTGATTCCATACCATATGTTAACACTTACCTTATTCCTTTGATATATTAACCAAAAATAACAAGGTCAACACTTACCATATTTATGCTTGGCCGACACTTGCTATACATGTGTAGAAAAATTAAAAATAAAATTTACCTAGATGCTAAACAAGGGATTCGAACCTCTCCCCTCATGCCATAACTCATGCGCCAACACCACCATGCCATGTACTCATCTTATGTCACTTATTAACACTTAAATTAACTTAAGTATTAATGACACTTGCTTCTCTTCAATAAATTCTCAAATAAAAAATTTATTCCTTACCCAAATTATGCTATACTCTTCTTCAGACTATAATAAACACAAAAATAAAAGTAAAAAAATTTTCCTTCATAATCTAAACACCAAATCATGCAATATATCAATACTCGATTTTTAGGGTGTTACAACTCTACCCTCCTTAAAGAAAATTTCGTCCTCGAAATTTACCCGATTGAAAGTGGTGAGGGTATTGTTGCCAATTGCACCTCAGTTCTCCACGTAGCTTCCTCCACTCGTGGTTACGCCATAGAACTTTGACCAACAGTGCGGTTTTCTTTCTTAGCACTTTGACATCTCGATCTAAGATTTCCACCGGTTCTTCTTAAAAGACAAATCAATTCAACTCCAATTCTTCTACCCAGATAATGTGCGAAGGATCGATCTATAACGCTCAACATGGAAACATGAAAACATTATGAATTTGATCCAATTAGGAGGTAACTCAATCTGATAAGCCCATCGGACCAACACGCTTCAACCCCGCCACCAATATCATTCACGGAGATCTCGACACATCTTATTTCCTCCGGATGTATAGCATAAGGGCTACTATGCGCCTCAGTAGAATCATTTGCCTCGGATCTGAGTCCTTAGCATACATACTCTTCCTCGAAAGTACAACACACCTTCCGCTTTTATTCCAAAATCCTCGATTTCACCATTTTCAACTTGTCAAGTAAAGGTCCCAACTTTTCATCCGATGTCTATTTTTCCTTGATTTGTTCCACCACAGAGGCTTCACGAAGTTTCGCTAACAAACTACCATCCTCATACAGACTCAAATGGGCGACAATGCTCTCAAATCGATATCGCCTTACGACTTAACGCGTCACTACCACGTTAGCCTTTCCAGATGATATTCAATTGAGAAATCATAATCCTTTAATAATTCTACCCATCTTCTTTGTCTTAAATTCAACTCCTTTTGGGTAAGGAGGTATTTAAGACTCTTGTGATCCGTAGATGATGATTTCTCACCGTAGAGATAGTGCCTCCAAATCTTTAAAGCAAAGACCACAAGCAGCCTAACTCCAAATCATGAGTAGGGTAGTTTACTTCATGCGGTCTCAATTGGCGAGAAGCATAGGCCACCACCTTACCATTTTGCATCAACACACAACCTGCACCCGTGTGAGACGCATCACAATAAAGCAGTGAATTCTTTTCCACCTCCAAATGAATCAAAAGCTGGAGCTTCGTCAGATCTTCTTCAATTTATCGAAACTCTCTTGTCGCTTTTGGTCAATTATACGGAGCTCCCTTCCGCAAGCAGTTTAGTTAGGTGCAGAATCAATGAAAACTCTCTACAAAACGCCTATAGTATCCAACCAAACCCAAGAAACTCAATTTCATTTATCGATGTTGGTGGTTTCCAATCCGAATAGCCTCAATTTTCCAAGGATCCACCCTTATTCCTTCGACCGATACCACATGACCAAGGAAAGTCACTTCCTTTAGCCAAAATTGCATTTACTAAATTTGGCATACAGTTGCTTATCACAAAGTAGCTGTAATACTATCCGCAAATGCTTGTCATGCTCCTCTTCATTTCTCGAATAAACCAATATGTCATCTATGAACACTACCACAAATCGATCTAAATATGGTTGAAAGACTCGGTTCATCATGTCCATAAATGCGACTGGTGTATTGGTTAATCCAAACGGCATCACTACAAACTCATAATGTACGTAAGCGGTCCAAATGTCGCCTTATAAATGTCGACTTCTTTCACCTTGAAGTGGTGATAACCGACCTCAAATCAATTTTGGAGAAAACTAAAGCTCCTTTTAATTGATTAAACAGGTCGTCAATTCTCGACAGAGGATGCCGATTCTTGATCGTCAATTTATTCAATTGTCTATAGTCAATGCACATACGCATCGATCCATCCTTCTTCTTGACGAACAAAACTGGTGCTCCCCACGGAGACACACTTGGTCGAATAAATCCCCGATCCAGCAATTCTTGAATTTGAGCTTTAAGCTCAGCCAACTCCTTCGGTGCCATTCTATAAGGAGCAATGGACACTGGAGTTGTCCCAGGCAAAAGCTCAATGCCAAATTCTACTTCCCGATCTAGAGGTATACCAGGAAGTTCTTCGGGAAATACATCGAGAAATTCCTTCACCGTCCTCACATCATTCACAGATAACTCTTTGGCATCCAAAGCACAGATAAAAGCTAGGAATGCTCCATATCCTTTCTGAACCAACTTCTCTGCCTTTAATGCAGATACCACATTTGCCAAGTAGTTCCTTCGCTCACCAATCATTATGATTTCCTTATCATCCGAGGTTCTTACTGACATTCGTTTTTCAGCACAATCCAATTGTGCCCGATGTTTAACCAATCAATCCATGCCCAGAATGAGATCGAACTCGTCGAAAGGTAGTTCCATCAAGTTCACCACGAATACCTCCTCTTGAATTTTCAAGGGTACGTCTTTAAACATCTTATTAACAATTACCGACTGTCCTAAAGGAATAATTACTATCGTCTCACTATCGGTAATTTTAGATTCTAAATTCAGGTTTCCAGATATGGCGCTAGCAACATATGAGTGGGTAGAGCCAATATCTATTAAAGCAATAACAGGTACATCGAAGATGAAGAACGTACCAGTTATCACATCTGGTGCATTGCCGTCCTCGCGGCGTCTAACTGCATAAACCAGTCCAGGCTATCTTGCATCTGCGTTCCCTCTGGGACCATTGCCTCGACCCGGTGCACCTTGACCACGTCCAGCCCCATTACCACCACGACCTGGTCCACGACCTCTCGGTGGCTATTGATTACCTCTGGCCGGCTGTGCATCATTATTACGAACTTTTTGAGTCGTATCCAAACGTCGAGGATAATTTTTGTACTGATGATCCATTGAACCGCATTTGTAACATGCGCCCGTTTTCCTCCAACACTCTCCAAAATGTCTTTTCCCACACTCAGCGCAATCTTGACTTCGATTATTTACTACCGATGTTCTACCTCGAACTGGTTCATCATTCCGAGGTCTCTTCTGAAATCTCTTTGAAGAACCAAACCATGTCTCTCTCTTGTTTCAAATTTTCTCGGTTCGCTGTTTCGAAGTTCTTAGCCTCCTCGGCTATCTTGGCCTTCTCCACAAGAGTGGAAAAAGTTCTAACTTCATCGTGGAGCAATCGAACCCTCACTCATCATTAAGTCCATCCTCTAAATGCACACAACGCTCATGATCTGTTGATACAATTGTCCGAGCATAGCGGCTCAGACGTAAAAACTCAGCTTCATATGCTGCCACTGTCTTACTTCCTTGGACAAGATTTAAAATTCTTTCCTTCGAGCGTCTACATAACTCGTTCCAACGTATTTTCCTTGGAAGGCAGCTTTAAAGAATTCCCAATTAATCAGTGTAGCTTCGGTGCCTTCTCGAACAGTGAGCCACCACTGATACGCCTTATCTCTTAACAAGGATACAGCTCCTTTCAGTTTTTGCTCAACAGTGCATTCCATATCATCCATAATCCGTTCCACAGCTTCGAGCCAGTATTCAGCCATATTTGGAGCTACACCGGAAACTCCTCTGAAAACTTCTGCATTATTGGACTTAAGTCGTTCTGAAATTGACCCACGAGTTGTTTGCCCAATTCTAGTTCCGGCGACCCTTTCCAAGACTCGCAGCATTGCTTGAGTTAATGCATTATCTTCTTCCATGTGATCGCGTGATCCGTCTCACTCTCAATTGACGCAGTGCGCCCATTTTTAACATATGATTTGGTGCTTCATTGTAGCACCTCGGCCTACTACACGCCACGCTCATCTGGCCCACGACCACGCCCTCTAGTGCTCATGATGGCTTGTTCATTTTATCGATTACAAGTTTTATGAATCAAAAAATTTGTTTCGGTGTTTATTAACAATGTTTTATGAGATTTGAGAGGTAAAGTTGTTTTTCGCAACATATCCTATAGTCTCAATCTCTATGATTTTTCACATCTAAAACTAGAAGTTCTAGAGTGTTCCTATGATCATCATAGTAATTATTAAGCAATAAATACTTACTTGACTTGTTGCCGGATGCTTTTGGTGTCATCTTGATCTTTAAAATATAATTGAACGATTTCATACTGAAATTATTTGCGAACCCAAACCACGGTAGAGTTTTTGAAGCTGCTCGATACCATTAAATGTAACACCTAAACCCGGTCTATGCATTAAGACTAGATTTGGTTTGTTACATGAATCGAGCTATCTTAAAATCTTTAATAAGTTGAAAACTACGATATTATTTTTAAATTACGGGTTTAATAAAAATCAAGAGTATTTTAATTTGATGTATATTAGAAAACATTAGTTGAAAAAAACATTATTGACATTGTATTATCAAAAACCCTTAGGTAATTTAATTAAGAGTTAACAATAAAATATTTATAAAGGAATTTCATATATTTGAAAACCCAATTTATTTTGATAAAACAACATATAATCATAAGCCCATATTTAAATGTCCAAAATATAGTTTAAAATCAATCACACATAAAATCCATAAATTATTAATAGAGGCCCTTATTACATTAACCCAAAATAGTAAAATACTTATTAAAAAGTTCAAGATTTAATAAACCCATGTTTTGCAAGATGGCCTCCACGAAGTCATCCTCGGCCCAAGTCCACGTCAATTTGCATTACCTGAGATGGAGAATTTGAGGGGGGTGAGTTACTTAGAACTCAGTGTATAACTCACTTACTTTGTCCACTGGGCCAGATTTTCAAATTATGAATTTGGGCCTTGAGCCCATAAGCAGAATTAACAACATAATTAATAACATAATTAATAACATAATGAATAACATAATTAATAACATGCATGTAAAAATGAATTTTTCCCTCCCAAACCTAATTCCATCTACTACACACCCCCGTACCAACCATCATACCTGTGGGGATCAAGTCAACCCACCCTACCATCACACCAATCGTATGCATTAAGCCAATTTATATTTGTGGCAGAGCCACCGAACTAGATTGTGACAAAGTCACCGAACTAGAGGCATTGAGCCAATTATTATTTTTGTGGCAGAGCCACCGAACTAGAGGCAAATAGCCATTTATTGCTTTTGTGGCAGAGCCACCGAACTAGAGGCAAATAGCCATAATTTTGTGGCAAAGCCACCGAACTAGATTTTGGCAATGTGCCTTCTTCTCTTCATCATTTTCCCAACCCATGCAATATGTATGCAAAGTAAACCGTGATTATACAATGATTTAATCAAAAGGCCCATTAACAAGAGTCAATATTTCCAATTTTATTAAGGCCCAAAAATAACATTTGGCCCAATTAACAATTTAACAACTTATGCCCAAATTTATGATTTAGCGTGAATTTGGCCCATTTATCAATCTAGTAGGAATTCACCCGTTTAACAATTTAATGTAGATTACTACCATTTATGATCTAATGTAGATTTCGACCCAATTATTGATCTAACGTAGATTTTACCAATTTTCAATATAATGTACTTTTAGGCCCATTTAACGATCTAGCAGGATTTCGCCCAATTATCGATCTAATAGATTTCCCAATTTTCAATATAATGACTTTTAGGCCCATTTATTACTTAGATATACAATTTTACATATTTACAACTAATTTCTCGAGGGCGTTTTTGTAATTTCTACAATTTTGTCGTTTTCATGTATTTTCGTCGAAATACCAATTATTACGTTTTAAGCCGATCTAGTCATTTTTACGATTTTACTCAATACCGCAATAACATCCAAACCCGAGAAAAAGTGTGAAGTTACTCACCTCGATATCGAGAGTACTAATCCTTCTCGCTCCTCGACACCTAAAACATATTTCGATCCGTTAGAACACTATTTTGTATAAAAATACATTATCGATATTAGATCCAAAACCTTACCCTCTTGATTTTGAATCACTTCAATTTTCGGTTTCTCCTCGTTTATTGGTTCGTTATTCGCTGAGAATCCACTAACGTACAAAGGCTTGGGAGTTCTTACTACTTCAAATAATTGACTTCCTTCGGAAGATGGTCCGCAACCCGGTGGAAAATCCCGAACTGCCGAAACCGCTCTTCGTTTATACTTAAGAGAAACAGTGGATCCGCCCTTCTTACGAAGACTAAACACCGCCCTTTTCTTCCCTATTTTGAGAGTCTTCAATATCAAAAGATTGTTAGCACGTCCTAATAATATTTATATCGATTATGACCAAAGGTTTTAAGAACGAGATTTCCTTACCACAATTATTCTTGTTCCACAAGGAGAATCGATCGAAGCATTCTATGTCACTCACGACCACTTGATTTCTGATCTTCCGTTATCGCACTAAAATATAACCATTGGAAACGTTTAATAGAAGGAATAATAAATTTCGATCTAAAAGATCCTCTTACCACCATTAAAATTCGACCAAACCTCTATTAACTAATATAAACCAAAAAGGAACCCTTACCTATTGTCCACGGTTGAAGAGAAACGATTGAGAATGATGCTTAGGAATAGAGAAAAATTCTGCTATGGGCACACTAGCATTCGACCATGAGAGAATTAATGGAGAGAATTTTGATTGAAAAGAAATATGAGAAAGAAATAAAAGATGGAAGAAAAGATGATGATGAGGATTCATTTTCAAAGAGAAGAAAAGAGAAAGAAAAGAGATGAATTTAATGGCATTGTATATTCTGGCAATGGGGAGAAGAAAAGAAAAGAATGGCTTTTGGTATAGGTGATTTCGTCACTAAGAAAAGAACACACAAAAAAATACTAAGGTGATATGCAAAAGTGACCAAATGGTCAAAAGATTAAGGTTTACCAATGCTCAATTTTGGCCAAGGGAGAAAGGTAGAGAAAGAGTTTCAAAACTATGCACACAATGCTAAGAATGACCAAAAAGAGACTTCAAATCCTAGCCAAACTAACACCAAAAATTTGGCTCCCTCCCTAAACCATATTGCCGTCCAAATGCATGGTCAAATGGCCATGATTTTGTTTCCAAAACATTCTCCTTGATACTTGCCCCATGTCTCCATATCTTTCCTTAAATTCTTGATTCCATACCATATGCTAACACTTACCTTATTCCTTTGATATATTAACCAAAAATAACAAGGTCAACACTTACCATATTTATGCTTGGCGACACTTGCTATACATGTGGAGAAAATTAAAAATAAAATTTACCTAGATGCTAAACAAGGATTCAACCTCTCCCTCATGCCATAACTCATGCGCCAACACCACCATGCCATGTACTCATCTTATGTCACTTATTAACACTTAAATTAACTTAAGTATTAATGACACTTGCTTCTCTTCAATAAATTCTCAAATAAAAAATTTATTCCTTACCCAAATTATGCTATACTCTTCTTCAGGACTATAATAAACACAAAAATAAAAGTAAAAAATTTTCCTTCATAATCTAAACACCAAATCATGCAATATATCAATACTCAGATTTTTAGGGTGTTACAACGTATGATTATGATTTGTTATGCCTGAATTTGTTAAGCCTTAGTGTTTGTGTACACATTGAGTCTTTGACTCACCCCGTTAATGGGAACATGTTTGGTGACGATCGTTGATGGTAGGGTTCGCGAAGCTTAGGGATGGCCATGCACTTTGCAAGAAATTTATGACTTGGACTTTTATTTTATTTAAGTGATTAAAGTTTATTTTGGTTTTAATTTTGGGAAATTATTTGATGTAATAAGGCCGTAGTAGCGTTTACTTTTATATATTAAGCATACAATCTTTATATTTATTAAAAGTTTAAGTAAAATTATTTTCAAAGCCCAAACGTTTTGTCACCTAAATCAAAAGGATTTTTAATAACGAAATAAACCTGTTTTCAACTCGAGCCCAACCCACTAACAAACTTTCTTCAAAAACACATAATTTTCAATTTAACAAAAGAAATTTGAATCGGGTTACATTGAGGAACATGCCAGATCCGGTCCAGGCTCGTGGGCCGGGTGTGGGGTGTTTCATAATAAACACGTGACTCTGTATGTAGCTCTATTGGTGTATTCCGAATGAAGGCCTTATGGCATATTCTGTAAATTGTATGTTTGCTTTTGAAGTATATTTTGGGTATAGCTTGAGAGTATATTATGCTTGATTCTCTGAAGTGTTCGGTTTCATAGTATGGACTAAAATGATAAACCACTGTATGGTAAGTTTAGTATAAGTTTGGTCAAATGATGTAAAGGATGAGATAGTTGGAATGGAATGAGAGCAATACATTTGTGAGTAAACGGTACAATATAGAATAAGATGTTTATGAACAACAATGGATATTTCATATATGTAAAAAGAGTATCCGCCATATCTGAATAAATTGGGTATAACCTTGGAATTATAGAATCTGAGTAGTCTCCATCCTTCGGCACATTTTGATACTTTAATTTGGATGATGTTTCGTCTAAAAATAGCAAGTACTGAGAATTAATTTACCGATAACTGATCGAGAGTTGATGGTATATGAATTATAGAGCTATCTGCCAAACGTGAAAGTGTCCACCAAAGTTTTGTATCTGTAAATAGTCATTTTGAAAGAAGTGTATGTGAGAGGATATGTTCAGTATGTATTAGACTATAAAAAAACCCTTATTGGAATAATAGGAAAGGGAAGAGTACGAAAATAAAGGAAAAGATTATGACTCAGTTTAGTAGTATAAGAATTGGTAAGAGGAGAAGTACAGTAGTTGGCGTATAAGTATAATTCTGACTCTTTGAGGGTATTCACCAGAGCAAGTGAATGAATCAATTGAGCAGACTGCAGACGATATTACAAAAATATAAGTATTTATCAATGTGTATTGTTTCGTTACTCACTAAGTTTTTTGAACTTACTTATTCTGTCTTTATGTTTCAAGTATAGATGTTGAGTACGCGCTTGGAGGGACGACACCAGAACTACGCCATAGAAGAGGCATAATGGGTTATTATGCATACAGTGCTACTATAGAGTTGTTATGTAGTAGTTTAATATAATGAGATTGTATCTGCCAAATAATTGTGTTAGAATGAATTATTTTGTATAATTATATTTATTTAGATACCTTATTGATTTGTTGAAATTTAGTCCTGGAATGCAACTTAATCTAGGATCATTTGTAATAATGTGTTATTCGCCAAAGTTTAGTGTTATAGGTTATGTCTTTGGTGTGGTAACACCCAAGATCCGAATTCGGTGAATCGGATTGGGTTGATGGTGTTATTGTAAATAGTCATTTTCCAATTAAGATAATTATCATGAAACATCACAATTATTAGGGATATTGATGTTGAATTTTAATAGTTAAGGAATTGGAAAAAAAATGAAAAGAAAACATTGTTAATATTTTCCATCATTCATGTTTCACCATCAATAAGAAGAAGAAAGTTTGCTTTCTTTACAATGTGGTCTTTTATATAAAAAATCCACCATTTTCACCTAGAAATCAAAGGAGAAAAATGATATAGAGACCATGGAGAGTAAGAATATCAATTTAGATTCAAGAAAATTGAAGTTAGAGGAGAGAGAAAATAAGCTAGAGCTTGATTCCAAGAGAACAAGTTATGAATGTTAAGGTTTCATATTGTTTTCAAGTTTAATTTATTAGAAAAGTAAAGAAAAGATGTTAATGTGAAGATTACTTATGGTAAGTTTTATGTTATGATATGATGGTGAAGAAAGAAATTGAAACAATGAATCAAGTGATAAGGAAAAGTAAGAGCAAGTGATTTGAATTTGGAAAAGGTAAGTACCCATAAATTATCTTGTTATTTAAGGATTAAAATGTATACTTAGCAAAGTTTTATGGTAAATTAGTAAAATAAAGTAAAGCAATTTAATATGTGAATAAGAAAATTATGATAAAAGTTTAATAAATGTGTTATGAGATGATGAAATATGCATAAAATATTGTAAAAGTATGGAATTTTTATGATGACAAGGACTAAATTGTCAAACTTGAGAAAATATCTGGATGAAATAATAGAAGTGAAATACATAAAAATTGATATGTGAAACAAGATATTGAGATAAATTAATAATAGAAGTGAAATACATAAAAATTGATATGTGAAACAAGATATTGAGATAAATTATGTGATTAAAGGGTAACAAGAAAGAAAATTGATTTAATATGATTAATTAGTGAATATTGAACTTTTATGAAAAGCAGGAACAAATTGAAAGTTTATGAAAGTTTACAAGAAAATATTTGATAAGTGAAGAATGTAGTTGAAAATGAAAAAAAACACATAATTATTGTAATTCAAATTACACTTTTCTTTAATTTGCGGAAGATAAGGATTAAATTGAAAAAAGTGCAAATTATAGTTAAATTGTGAAATATTATATTTGATAAATAGAATGTCTAAGAAAGTGTGATGAAATAGTATATGTATGAAAAGTGAAAGTGAGATTGGATTACAAAGAATAGTGAATTTCATGATAAAATGATTAAACTAAAATAAGTTCTAAGTAAGCAAATTCTATTATGAAAATGAGAAAATATAATTAACTCTGATATGGTTGCCCAAGTAGACAAGATAAGAATTAATAGGATATCTATGGAATTCCATTAAGGAAAAACTTAGTGCGCTCTCTGTTCTGAATACGCACTTCAATGTTGTCCTGTTCTAACAAAGCACTCTGGTGGTACTCTGTTCTGTTATTTCACTTCGGTGCATTACTGTATTGTTTTCATATATCCTATGCGTTCTGTTAAGTCTGTAACATCCTGAATAGGGCCTATGCATTTCCAGTTTAATTGTATGAAATGACAAGTTTCAAGTACTATGAATAAATTTTGATACTTTTGGAAATCTAGAAATGCATGAAAATGGAAAGGAAAATGGAAATGAAAATGAAGATAGAAATGAAAATGGAAATGGAAATGAAATGAACACTTTTGGAAACTTAGACATTTTGGAAAGTGAACATTTTGGAAACCTAAGTAAATTAGGAAAGTGAACATTTTGGAAACCAAGCCAAAATAGGAAACTTGAACATTTTGGAAACTTGAGCATTTTGGGAACACGAACATTTTGGAAACTTGAACATTTTGGAAACCTGAACATTTTGGAAACCTAAACATTTTGGAAACACGGAAAATACAGAGTCAGCGAAAATTTTAGGAAACTTAAAATGACCCGAATGTCGAATTTGAGCCCAAAGGGAACTTAGGGCCAAGTGACCCTAAAATATACAAGACATGACATTTGCCCCAATAACGAACTTGGAAATGTGGCTCAAGATGCCACCTAAGGTCTTAGGAAATGGCCCAAATACAAGAGGTTTTGGGCTCGAGTTTGAGTCATCCAGAAGCAAATAATGAAGGCTTTATTTTTTGCTTCCGAAGAAGGTGAGGTGGACTGGCATGGGTTTCTAGAAAAGGAAGAGTTTTATTCACATAAATATGTGAATAATAAGAGAGAAATAAAGGAGTTTTATTCACATAAATATGTGAATAATAAGAGATAAATAAAGGAGTTTTATTCACATAAATATGTGAATAATAAGAGATAAATGAAGAATTATTCTTTAATTAGGAAAATAAGGAAGAGTGGTGGCCAAGTTAAGGATTCTTGGCCTAGTAAATTCGGCTATAAAAGGAGGGACTAGGGCCATTCATTATTCATTCTCCTCTCTTTCCTCTACCAAATATTCTTCTTGAGCATCCATTCTTTTCTTCTTTTCTTTTAGCCTCCTAGCCGATTTCCTTCTAAGCCTATTATTCCTCTCTTCTTTCATCTTTGAAACCAAATACATAAGGGAATCATAGCCGATTGTTCATCAAGTCTCTAAGTCGAATCTCGAAGGTTGAAGTGAAGGTGCAATCGATTCCTTCAAATAAGGGTAAGATCCAAGTTTAGTTTTCCATTCTTTTATATTCTAGACTTATTGAAATTTAGAGACTAATTTCGATTATTAATCTTGGCCGAATCATGGAAGAAGAAATTCTTTTCCCGAAGGTACACCATAGGCCACGTGTTCCCTAGTTATTCGGTGAATTTCGGGATTTAAGATCCACAAGGTAAGTACCTAAAAGTATTCGGCCAAAGCTTGTATGATTATCTAGATCAGTTCTTTAATTATTAAAAAGTCGGAAACTAACCCATATTGAGATTCAAGGTTGGCCGAATATCAGGTAAAGGAAAAATAAAGTTTTCGGGATTTGTGTAAACACCAAATCGGCAAAGGTGAGTCTCTCTACAAATCCTACTAGGATTTGGTTTTGTTTTAGGTCAAAAGGGTTTATTAATGTGTTTTATTTGGTGGGCCGAATATAGGAATTAATAGATCTAAAGTTAGATCAGGATTTTCGAGATCTCAAGGAACCTTAATAAGCAAATCAGGTGTGTACCCTTACTACCCTTCGATATTTTATGGCTAAATATTTTAAATATACGATATGAATAATAATATGAATGTGGCTATGTACCACACATGTGACAAAAAGTACCAAGGTACGTTTCCTACTTCTGATAGGATTGTGAAAAAAATGTTATTTTAATAACATGCGAATATCTGAATATGATCATGAAATTAAATTATGCTATATATATATACATGTTTTGGGGCATTCGGGATTTATGTTAAAGGGGAGAGCAGTGTTGACTTGGTCTCACCAACGAAGGTGTTGACTTGGTCTCACCAACTAAATATGTCGACTACGGTCACATTGCGAAATTCGTAACCGGTTACAATAGTGTCTAATGACACAACGTGGAGAGTAAGCGGATGGAGGGTCGACTTAGTAGTCCCCACTTGTGTGCGAGTTGGTACGGTGGAGAGTAGCGGATGGCTTATAGGTTTTGGGTTTGGGTTGCATCACAATTTCGTTATTATATGGACTTGATGATTTGAACATGAATGCCTGATTTATTGAATGATAGTATTGTGTGCACATTGAGTCTGTTGACTCACCCCATTGTGGGAATTATTTTTCAGGTGATGAGCAGTGACGGACCGGGCCGGTAGACCATGAGGAGGCCATGCACCACTTGAAGAATTTATTCAGAATTTGGACTTCATTTAATTTTAATACCTTTTTAATTTTATTTTGGGTTTACTTGATGTAATAAGGCCATAAGGCCCAGTGGATTATTCTTTGTTTTTACATTACTTTTTAATATTTTGCTAAGAACTATTTTGGACATGATACATCAAATTGGATTTACAAGATTAAATAAATGGGTTTTCAATCTAAGCCCAACTCAAAACAATAGTTTTTCTAAAAATTTACAAATTTTCTCTAAGTATCGAATGTTTTTGAAACCGGTTTACTTTAGGAACATACCAGATCCGGTCCATTCTCGTGGGCGGGTGTGAGTGTTCGATTTAATATCGAGCCAGTTTTAAACTCTCGGCTGGGCTAAGGCCCAAAACGTTTTCAAAGCGAGCCAAATGATTTTGTTTGAAAATAAGCGGGCTTTTGGCATGGCCCCTAAGTCTCCAACCATGATCCACCGGTAAGTACCCTAACTATATGTGTGATTACGTGATTTATATAAGGGTAGAAAAGGCATGGAACGTAGAATAGAATAATAGGAACTTGAACCCTAGGATTAGACTACTCAAACGTAAACACATAAGACTTAATGCACCGAACCAACCTATGGCTAAGTCCTTTGAGCTAGTGGTGTGGTAACCCTTATACGCATGTCTAGGATTGGATCGGAAGAGCTTGGTATTTAAGCAGTCCTAGTGACTCACCTCCTCTTCGCAGAATCCTACAGTGCGTAGCTTCGGTTCACCATAACTCGGAGGGCTCATGGTGTGGCAACCTCTCTGCGCATGTCAGGAATGGTTTGGTGGAAGCTTGGTATTTAAGCAATCCAGGTGACTCACCTCCTTTCCACACGAATCCTCGCCTGGTGCGTAGCTTTGGTTCACCCGACCAAGAGGGCTCGGTCATAGGCTAAACATAATGACTAAAACCCGAAAGGGAACTAGCCATGTTTTAAAAAAAAAAGAAAGAGAAGAGAGAACAAAACAACAAACCCTAATTTTTTTCAAACTTTTAAAACTTTTCTTCTAAATCTGAGAAAACTATTTTTACAACCTTTTCTGAAAAACTCTTGATTTACGAAAATTACAAAAA
Organism: Gossypium rotundifolium; assembly: GCA_025506655.1. Taxonomy (NCBI): domain Eukaryota; kingdom Viridiplantae; phylum Streptophyta; class Magnoliopsida; order Malvales; family Malvaceae; genus Gossypium; species Gossypium rotundifolium. The sequence goes on from CP106726.1 coordinate 83,889,086, forward strand.
TACCCTTAGCAGTAAAATTACCAAAACGCCCCTAGTTAGTAAAATGTTCAACTACTCAACAACTTTATCAAAATTTCATGATTTCATAAACAATCAAAAACCCTAATTTGTAAAATATCGAAATACCATGATTTTGGAAAAAATTACAAAATTGCCCCTAACTTACCAAATTACCAAAATGACCCTAATTTCCAAATTTTTGCAACATCCCCATCTTTGAAGGAACAACTTTCCAAAAGAACCCTCAAAGTTTTACAACTTTTGAAATACCCTAAATCTATAAAATTTTACAAATTTACTCGATTTGTGAAAATTACCAAAATACCCGGATTTTAAAATTTTCAAACCACCCTAGACTTCAAAATTTTCAAAAAATAACTTTTGACAAAAAAATGTTTTTCCGAAAAAATTACGAAAATACCTCAGAGGACAAAATTACAAAAATGCCCTCGGGTAGTGGAAAACAACAACAACAAAAACCACAACATTTCTCTGAATGAACGAAAGTTCATATTTGTTTGATGGATGTATGAATGGATGAAAAGACTGTGTGCATGTATGAATACGAAGAACCACTCCTAAACTCTTTTCATAAAATTTCTTCATGAGTAATAAAGTGAAACAAGTACTAATGTAGAAAACTTTTAAATCGATTAAATCGCTGACGTTAGAAAATGAGTTCTAAGGGATGTGAACTTAGAGATTGTGCCTAGAAAGTATGTTGGTTCTATTAAGATCAGAGCGCTTGCAGCGTAAGCATAGTGCGGTGAGAAAGATTGTACGTTGTCGTTAAGTAATTTCGAGGACGAAATTATTTTTAAGGAGGGTAGAACTGTAACATCTCGAATAGGGCCTATGCATTTCAGTTTAATTGTATGAAATGACAAGTTTCAAGTACTATGAATAAATTTTGATACTTTTGGAAATCTAGAAATGCATGAAAATGGAAAGGAAAATGGAAATGAAAATGAAGATAGAAATGAAAATGGAAATGGAAATGGAAATGAACACTTTTGGAAACTTAGACATTTTGGAAAGTGAACATTTTGGAAACCTAAGTAAATTAGGAAAGTGAACATTTTGGAAACCAAGCCAAAATAGGAAACTTGAACATTTTGGAAACTTGAGCATTTTGGGAACTGAACATTTTGGAAACTTGAACATTTTGGAAACACGAACATTTTGGAAACCTGAACATTTTGGAAACCTAAACATTTTGGAAACACGGGAAAATACTGAGCCAGCGAAAATTTTAGGAAACTTAAAATGACCCGGAATGTCAATTTGAGCCCAAAGGGAACTTAGGGCCAAGTGACCCTAAAATATACAAGACATGACATTTGCCCCAATAACGAACTTGGAAATGTGGCTCAAGATGCCACCTAAGGTCTTAGGAAATGGCCCAAATACAAGAGGTTTTGGGCTGAGTTTGAGTCATCCAGAAGCAAATAATGAAGGCTTTATTTTTTGCTTCCGTAATGAGGTGGACTGCATGGGTTTCTAGAAAAGGAAGAGTTTTATTCACATAAATATGTGAATAATAAGAGAGAAATAAAGGAGTTTTATTCACATAAATATGTGAATAATAAGAGATAAATAAAGGAGTTTTATTCACATAAATATGTGAATAATAAGAGATAAATGAAGAATTATTCTTTAATTAGGAAAATAAGGAAGAGTGGTGGCCAAGTTAAGGATTCTTGGCCTAGTAAATTCGGCTATAAAAGGAGGGACTAGGGCCATTCATTATTCATTCTCCTCTCTTTCCTCGCCAAATATTCTTCTTGAGCATCCATTCTTTTCTTCTTTTCTTTTAGCCTCCTAGCCGATTTCCTTCTAAGCCTATTATTCCTCTCTTCTTTCATCTTTGAAACCAAATACATAAGGGAATCATAGCCGATTGTTCATCAAGTCTCTGTCAATCTCGAAGGTTGAAGTGAAGGTGCAATCGATTCCTTCAAATAAGGGTAAGATCCAAGTTTAGTTTTCCATTCTTTTATATTCTAGACTTATTGAAATTTAGAGACTAATTTCGATTATTAATCTTGGCGAATCATGGAAGAAGAAATTCTTTTCCGAAGGTACACCATAGGCCACGTGTTCCCTAGTTATTCGGTGAATTTTGGATTTAAGATCCACAAGGTAAGTACCTAAAAGTATTCTACCAAAGCTTGTATGATTATCTAGATCAGTTCTTTAATTATTAAAAAGTCGGAAACTAACCCATATTGAGATTCAAGGTTGGCGAATATCGTAAAGGAAAAATAAAGTTTTGGATTTGTGTAAACACCAAATCCAAAAGGTGAGTCTCTACAAATCCTACTAGGATTTGGTTTTGTTTTAGGTCAAAAGGGTTTATTAATGTGTTTTATTTGGTGGGCGAATATAGGAATTAATAGATCTAAAGTTAGATCGGGATTTTCGAGATCTCAAGGAACCTTAATAAGCAAATCAGGTGTGTACCCTTACTACCCTTCGATATTTTATGGCTAAATATTTTAAATATACGATATGAATAATAATATGAATGTGGCTATGTACCACACATGTGACAAAAAGTACCAAGGTACGCTTCCTACTCGATAGGATTGTGAAAAAATGTTATTTTAATAACATGCGAATATCTGAATATGATCATGAAATTAAATTATGCTATATATATATATACATGTTTTGGGGCATTCGGGATTTATGTTAAAGGGGGAGAACAGGTGTTGACTTCGGTCTCACCAACGAAGGTGTTGACTTCGGTCTCACCAACGAAATATGTCGACTACGGTCACATTGCGAAATTCTGGTAACTTCGGTTACAATAGTGTCTAATGACACAACGTGGAGAGTAGCGGATGGAGGGTCGACTTAGTAGTCCCCACGGTGTGCAGGTTGGTACGGGTGGAGAGTAGCGGATGGCTTATAGGTTTTGGGTTTGGGTTGCATCACAATTTCGTTATTATATGGACTTGATGATTTGAACATGAATGCTCGATTTATTGAATGATAGTATTGTGTGCACATTGAGTCTGTTGACTCACCCCATTGTGGGAATTATTTTTCGGTGATGAGCAAAGTGATTTGATTGGGCGGTAGACCATGAGGAGGCCATGCACCACTTGAAGAATTTATTCAGAATTTGGACTTCATTTAATTTTAATACCTTTTAATTTTATTTTGGGTTTACTTGATGTAATAAGGCCATAAGGCCCAAATGGATTATTCTTTGTTTTTACATTACTTTTTAATATTTTGCTAAGAACTATTTTGGACATGATACATCAAATTGGATTTACAAGATTAAATAAATGGGTTTTCAATCTAAGCCCAACTCAAAACAATAGTTTTTCTAAAATTTACAAATTTTTCTAAGTATCGAATGTTTTTGAAACCGGTTTACTTTAGGAACATACCGATCCAGGTCCATTCTCGGGGTAGGGTGTGGGGTGTTTCAAAGTCTATGTTGGGTCTCTATTGAATAATAAAATATAATGATAAAATAAATAGTTATGTAAGTAAGTTCTAATGAAAATTTCTGTCACACGGTGAGATGACAAGTAAAGGATTCTAGTAACAATTTTTTTAAACTGTGAAGTGATAATGTAGTGAATTAGACTAGTAAAAGTTTTGTTCTTGTCAATCCATGAAAATATAGAAGTAGTAAGTTATGGTAATAATGAATCCTATAAATATGGAATGATCATTGATTATTAAGATATATTCAAGAATTGTACTAGTAATAATATTTTTAATATATAAAAATCAAGGTAAAAATGAGATTTGGATTCAAGTAGATCAAAGTGAAATATAGTATTTAATTTTTTTCCTTTAATGCTTGTTGGTGTTCCAAAAGTTCCTTTTTGAAATCCTAGAGAGGAAAATGCAGTTTGGGTTGACGTATAGTGCAACTTGTCAAATATATTTGGTCATATGAGATTCTCCCGTTCTCTTGCCCAATCGAGATATCCTCTGTTTCGCCCAAAAAAGATTGATTGAATTATCAAAATATGTAGCGTGAAGTGTAGTGAACAATTAGAGATCCATTTCATTTTTGGGGGTATCCAGTTAATATTTTCAATTAGAATGATTTATGGTTGGCTTGGTTGGCCGATAAAATGAAGCATCTAGGTTCCATTTAGAAAAAACCCATTTGGTAATACATTTATGATTACCACCTACATCATAATAAAAAATCCTTTTTTATTTACAAATTCGAAATAGAAATAAGAACGATTTCAAACTATTAATCAATCGAATAATATGATAAATACGTTGAATATTTGGTGGAAAACATGAAAGAAAAATGAATTAAATTAAAATAAAAAAGGAAATGACATCATAGCAACAAGATGTGGTATTGGGTCATTTGTCCTATATGCACAAATCAAAAATGGGCGGATCTTTACTCTGAGTAGAGCATAAACGTAAAAAAATTGAATAAAAAATTGATGAAACCCATTCAGAAACAAGAAAATGACATCGTGATTTGGATTGAATCCCAATGAAAAAAAATAGATCAATGAAAAGTTTGTGCAATAAGTTTAGCGAAATTTTTCTATATTATAGATTATAAGAAAATGGTGGGTACTTATTAAGCTTTCACGAGCTTAATGCGTGTTTTAAATGCGTAGGTGAAAGATCGGATTGAAGTACTCATTTGAAGTAGCATGACCTCGACTCATCTCATCACATCATCAAAGCTTGGGAGGAAATGATATGAAATAAATTTCATGGTATAGAGTATGCCATGTACATAGGTGAATTAATGAAGTAATAAAAGAAAGTGTCTAGTTGTTTTTTAATATTTGAGTTTAATGTGTTTAATGCATTTAACGTATTTTTATATATTAATTATGTGTTTATTCTGAGTATGATCTTGCTAATTTGAGCTATTTATGATCTTTTATCTCGTAGGGACTAAATTGGAGGCAAAAGCGAAATTAAGGGCCAAAAGCGTGAATTTAGAGATAAAATGGGCCAATATGCGACATAGGGAAAAGTTGGTGCCAAAAGTGCAAGCATGGAGGACACAAGGGTTGAAATGCAAAAAGAAGAGATTTTATTCTATCAAATTCTATTTTAATTATATTAGGATTGTAACACCCTAAATTAGGGGTTGTTTGTAACTTAATTAATTTCCCATGTGTGTGCTTGAAGAAACGAATTTTATGTTTGCTAGACATGTTTTAGGGTCTAGAAATAACCCTTAGCTAGGCCCCGACTTAGGCTGAAAAATTTCTTTTAAGTGTTTAAAGAAGGAGCTAGGTGAGATAGGGGTTAAGAGAAGTTTTGGGGGAAACATGACACAAAGAATAGCTTGGCAAAGTGGCTTTCATGCGCCACTTAGGAGCTACAAGGGGGCGTCAAAGGGAGCTTAAAGGGAGGAGGTTCGAGTCTCGGGTGTAACAAGGGGGTGTGTTTTTATTTTGGGTTTTTTAGGACGTTAAAGATAAGGGCTAAGTTGGAAGGTCTTAATAGATTTTTCGGGCAAGGTTTGGACATGAAATGTCGTATGGTGGAGAGGCTTGGGGTGCCACTTAAGGGCTTAGAGGTGGCAGGTCGCGGGTTCGAGACATGTTGGACGCAAGGAGCATTTTATTTTTGGGCTTTTCGGCGTTAAAGGAAACGGGGCCAGGTATGAAGGCTTTATAATTAAATGAAGGGGGTTTTATGACATGAAAGTCAATTGGGAAAGATGGCATGGGGCGTTGTAAGAGGGTGCGTTAGTGTGGTCTGGTTCGAACCAAAGAGGTCATAGTTTGGCTTTTTATTTTTTGAAACCGCGTGAATGGGAGAGGGAGTGATGGTGCTTGTTGGACTCTTGAATTGATAAAGATAAGGCTTAAATTTTGCATATTTAATTTGGAGGAGAGTGATAAGTAGTTTATTTTCATTGTATTTGTTTGATGAGGTGATTAGGAGATAAAGATGAAAGATAAACCTTGTTTTAATTTTGATAATTAAAGGCTGGAAATTAATCACAAAGGGAGGGTGTTGGCCGATTATAGGACTCCTTGGGGGCTGTCTACATTCGGTTTATCACTAAGAGAGAGGGGCCGAATTTCTTAAAATTCTTTTCTTTCTCTCCAAACTGCTGCTGGCCGAAAATCATTCAGCAAGTTTTCTTCTTTTCTTTCACTTGGTTGCTGGCCGAATATCCCTCAATCTCCCATCTACTTCTTTTACTTCTCCTTAACCGAACCTACCCCTCTTCTAATCAAAATTTCCAACCCTTTCTAGCTTGTAATTAGCCGAATCTCCCCTCCTTAACCAAGGTGCTGCCGATTCCAATAAGGGTGGTAAGTAACATTCGGTTCCTTTTCTTTACCTTCAAGTGTGCCGAAAGTAGGAATAGGCCTTGGTAGGTGGCCGAATGTGTCTTTAAGATGATGGTAAAGTGTTCTCTTGTGTGTAGGTAACATTAAGGGCCTTGACGAAGTCTTCCGGGATTTAAGGTAAGCATGGTATGTAGGCTATGGCATTCGGCCAAAGGCCATGATATGTATTATAAGTGGTGACTGATCTTTTTGTGGGTTGTTTAAGGAATTTTGGCAAAGTCTTAATCAAGTGACGTCTTCGGGATTTGTTTGGAAACCAAACCCTTTAAAGGTAAGAGCCTTTGGTATTAAGTTAATATGGCCGAATAGGCCTATGACACTAACAGTGATGATTGGCCGATTATAGGGTCAAGAATCTAGCGACGTAGATCGGATCTTCGGGATCTAGGAATTTTGGTAGTAACAGGTGTGTAAAACTCTTTACACACTTTATTAGTAGACTTTGCTATATTGTTGCTTTTTTAATAATTATTGTAGTGACCTATGATATATGCTTGTGGTCTTAAGCATGGATTCCGGGTAAGTCCCCTGTACGTGATCTATTGATATATGATTTTGTATGCCATCACATGCTGTTAAATGCCATGCCTAAATACATGATATATGATGATGATTTGTAAGCATGATGATGGTGGGAATGATGAGAGGAGGGGGATGATTTTATGGAATGTCGCCAGTGGTTTTGACCACAAGATGGGTTGGCCCCATCAGATTATTTGTGACCTATGGTCATCGATGGTTTTGACCACACCGATTGATAAATTGCGACTAAGTCCCGGTGGTTTGGTACCACCAAATGGTTTTGACCACACTTGATAAATTGTGACCTATGGTCATCGTTGGTTTTGACCACACGATGGGTTGGCCCCATCATTCATTTTTGTGACACTAGTCACGGTGGTTTTGACCACCGTGGTTTTAACCACACGTGGTAGAAAAGGAGTATGGATGGTTAGTTGGGTTGCATGTGCATGTCAATTAATAAATTGTGTATGAGTTGTATTTTTCGGGTGGGGGATTTACACACTGAGTCTTGGTGACTCACCCCTTCCCTTGCCATTTTGCAGATGAGTAGATCGCAGAGATGGAGCCGGAGAGGACTCGAGGCGGCCATGCTTATCGTTGGATTTAAACTTATTTTGTTATAGATAATATTATTTAATTTCTAAGTCATTTTATTTTGGGATTGTAATAAGGCCGCTATTTATTATTTGGATGTTATTTTATTTTACTTATGTTATGCTACAAATAAATTTACAAATGATATCTAAACCGGTTAAAAGTAACTTTTCAAATTTAATAAACTTCCACGGGTTTTTTTTTTTTTTAAAGATGTTACCATCGGGTAACAAAATAAACCAAGTCCACTATAACTTTGACGATTTTAAAATTTTACATGATCAAACGTTTCCAAAGGGTTCATCAACCCAACCATGTTTATAAAAAGCCCAATTGAGTTTTATCAAACCCCGTTTTAAAACCTTAGCCATATTTTAACAAGTTTTCACCGGACACTCAAAATGTTTTCAAATTATTTTACTCCGTGACATACCAGATCCGATCAGGACTCATGGGCCGGGTTTGGGGTGTTACATTTTTGGTATCAGAGCCCGATTCAAAACTCGGCTGTGGGGGGCCCAAGGCCCAAAATGTTTTGTTTATGTTAGTAGGCCTTATGAGAATGTTTTTGGAAACTGTTTTATTGTTTGAACAGCATGGCACCGAGTCTCCGGCACCTATCCGCCAAGTAAGTACTTCTATCTATTTTCTTTGTGAATATTTGATGAAGGGTAGAAGGGTAAATTGGGAACGTAGACTATTAGAATAGGAATTGTTGAACCCTAGGGCTAGCATACCCCAACAAACAATACATAAGATTTAATTATTCCCTAAACAACCCTGTGAGTTGTCACTGAGCATGGGATGTGGCAATCGTTATACGCATGTCTAGGATTGGATTCTGGGGGCTCGGTATTTAAGCGATCCTCGTGACTCACCTCCTACTCACTTGAATCCTACCAGTGCGTGAGTGACAATTCATTCCAAATTGAGACGACACACTCACAAAGCTAAACTTGATAACTAAAACCCGAAAGGACTAGCCATTTTTTAAAAGTAATTAAAACCTTGTTTTTAAAAAAAGAAAAAAATGACCAAAATACCCCTCGCTTGAAAAATGACCAAAGTACCTCGGTTTGAAAATTACCAAAATACCCTCAGTATGAAAAATTTCCAAATAGAAAATTTTCAAAATATCCCACTTTTGTGAAATCACTTAGAACCCAATTTTGGAAATCATTTTATGAAAATAATCGATTATGTAAAATTACTAAAATACCCTTGTGGTAAAATTACGAAAATCTTGCATTATGAAATTCCCAAAATACCCACGGTTTTAATCAAAATTTTATCACATAAAAGTGCCCAAAAACCTTAAATTTCAAAAACGTCATGATTTTAGAAAATTACAAAATTGCCCTAACCTACAAAATTATCGAAATGACCCTGATTTTCAAAATCTTTGCAACACCATCAACTTGAAAAATAAATTCTTAAAAAGAACCTCAAAGTTTTACAATTTTTTGAAATACCTGACGATTTGTTAAATTTTACAAATTCATCCTAATTTGTGAAAATTACCAAAATCGAACTTCAAAATTAAAATACCCCAAATTTCAAAATTTTTCAAAATACCCGTGAATTTAAGAGTTTCAAAATACTTTTTGATAAAATCATCCGAAAACTTTTAATTTTTGAAAAATTACAAAAATACCCCTGTAGGACAAATTACGAAAATACCCCTGGGTAGTGGAAAAACAATCACCATGAAAACTACAACGTCTCTTTGAATGAATGAATGGAAAATCGTGTATGTATGATACGAAAGAACCACTCCTAAAACTCCTATCATAAAATTTCTTCGCGGATAATCCAGTGAAACAAGTACTAATGCATAAAAATTTTAAACAGATAAACGCAATCGTTAGAAATGAGTACAAGAGGTCGTAGACGTCTGCCCCGTGGCCGTGGAAGGGGTAGGATGACTTTGTCCGAGCCAGCAGGGTCCGGACATAGGTCTGGTAATGAGATGCCGGATCGCTTACAAAGAAAACCGAGTTCCAAGATCGACGGTGGTAATGATGTCGTATCTCAAGTCAGACACGGTATTAGAACGAGTTATCGAGGTAGGCGCAGTGTAGGAGCCCAGTAAATCTATGGTTGAACGACTTCGCTAACTGAGCGTAAGTATTCGAGGGGTTTTAGAGTGGCGCCAATGCGTGGAATATTGGTTGGAATCCACTGAAAGGATTATGGGTGACTTAGATTTCACAGCTGAGGAGAAGTTGAAGGGTATCATCTCTTTGCTGCGGGATGAGTCTTACCAGTGGTGGCTCATTATAAGGGATGGAACGGTGGCAGAAAATCTCACCTGGGAATTCTTCAGAGATGCCTATCAAAAGAAGTATATCGAAACTAGCTACGTGGATGCACAACGGAAGGCTTTCTTGAACCTGGTTTAAGGCAACAAGACGGTGACAGAGTATGAGGCCGAATTCCTCCAATTGAGTAGGTATGCGCGTGAAATTGTGGGTATCGAGCATGAGCGCTGTGTCAGATTTGAAGACGGGCTGAGAGATGAGTTGAGAATGATGATAGCTCCACAACAGGAATGGGAGTTCGCGGTCTTAGTGGAGAAATCAAAGGTTGCTGAAGGGGTAAGACAGTCGGTTAGACGGAACCAAGATTGAAATTGGAATAAGAGGAGCTCGGGACCTTCAAAGTTTTTGGGTGATCAACAAAAGAGGACGAGGTTTGATAGGTCCGATCAAGCTGCTAGGCTAGCTACTGCTGCCAATACTCAATAGCTGCCACGGTGTTCTCGGTGTGGCAAGTCTCACACGGGGGAGTGTTGGAATGGTAACCGGGGATGCTTTGAGTGTGGGTCCTTAGAGCATCAGGTCAGAGACTGTCCGAAAAAAGTAGCTAGACTGAGATCTGAGGGTCAGGATCGTGCACCGAATAAAAGGGATAACCAACAGCCTCAGAGGGGTCATGGTGCAGGAAGAGGAGGTAATGGTGCTGGCAGAGGTCGTGGGGCACCGAGGGGAAATACCGGTGGTACTGAGGCTAGGCAACCTGGTTTGGTCTATGCCGCGAGGCGTCAAGAGGAGGGCGACGCATCGGACGTCATAACCGGTATGTTCCTGATCTTTGGTGTGCCCTATAATACTTTGAATGACATTGGTTCAACCCACTCGTACATTGCTAGTAGCGTAGTGGAAACTTTGCACTTAGACTCTAAGCTTACTTCTAGGAAGATGACTGTATTAAGCCCCCTAGGTCACTCTGTAGAAGTAAGTAACTCTATAGGAACGTACCCCTAGAACTCTAATGGGTCATATTCTTGGCTGACTTGATGGAACTACCATTTCAGGAGTTTGACCTAATCCTCGGGATGGATTGGCTAGTAAAGTATCAGGCTAGTCTGGATTGCGCGGCTAAGCACATGGTATTAAAGACCGAGGAAGGTGATGAGGTGGTGATGATAGGTAAAAGGAGAGATTACCTGTCTAATTTGGTTTCGGCATTAAAGGCGGAAAGGATGGTTAGGAAGGGTTGTGAAGCTTATGTGGTGCATGTCTGTGCCTTGGAAGCTAAGGATGTTGCTGTGGGAGATGTCTGGACTATAAGGGACTATGTCGATGTGTTTCCAGAGGAGCTTCTGGGTCTATCTCTGGACCGTGAGGTTGAATTTGGGATAGATTATTACCGAATCGCGCCAATATCTATAGCTCCGTGTCGGATGGCGCCAAAGAATTGGTAGAATTGAAGGCATGATTCGTGAATTGTTGGATAGAGGTTCATTTGACCAAGTGTGTCACCTTGGGGAGCTCCAGGCTATTTGTCAAGAAGAAGGATGGGACAATGAAGATATGTGCGGACTATCTAAGAATCGAACAAGTTGACAATAAAGAATCGGTATCCTTTGCCCAGATTGATGATCCGCTCGATCAACTCAAAGGGGCATCGGTGTTCTCTAAGATTGACCTTAGGTCGTTACCATCGCCTTAAGGTGAAGGAGGTCGATGTTCATAAGATGGCATTTCGATTTCGCACGGTATGGACACTACGAGTTTTGGTAATGCCTTTTGGTTTGATTTAACGCATTGGCAAAGATTTATGGACATGATCAATCGGGTTTTCCAACCCTATCCGGATCGGTTCATCGTAGTCTTCATAGACGACATTTTGGTGTACTCAAGTCTCAAGAGGAGCATGACGCACATCTTCATGTGGTTCGCAAGTTCTAAGGAGAAATAGTTGTACGCCAAATTCAAAGAAATGTGAGTTCGCTCAAGGAGGTAACTTTTCTAGGGCATGTTGTTTCATCCGAGGGAATTAGGGTGGATCCCCGTGAGATTGAGGCGGTATTGGAGTGGAAGCCACCAAAGTCGGTTACAGAAATTTGGAGTTTTCTGGGGTTGGTAGGATATTACCAAAGGTTTGTGGAAAACTTCTCCTTAATCGCAGCACCGTTGACTAAGCTGTTAAGAAAAGGGGTTTCGTTTGTGTGGTCTGAGAAACAGAAAGGGAGTTTTGATAAGCTAAGAGGATTCTGACAGAAGCACCGGTCTTAATTCACTGAGGCGTGAAAGGAGTTCATCAGATATTGTGATGCATCACATACTAGTTTAGGGTACGTGTTGATGCAAGAAGGGAAGGTGGTCGCTTATGCGTCACGGCAGTTGAGGCCTCACGAAGCTAACTATCCGACACATGACTTGGAATTGGCTGCTGTGGTATTTGCCTTGAAGATTTAGAGGCACTACTTGTACGGGGAGAAGTCGGTGGTGTACACAGATCACAATAGTCTGAAGTACCTCCTGACTCAGAAAGATTTAAATCTGAGGCAGAGGAGGTAGATTGACTTGTTGAAGGACTACGACTGCTCAATCGAATACCATCTGGGGAAGGCTAACGTGGTAGCTGATGCATTGAGCCGAAAGGTGGTAGCGGATTTACGAGCAATGTTCGCTAATCTAAGTCTTTATGAGGATGGGAGCCTTTTGGCGGAATTGCAAGTGAAGCCATCTTGGATTAATGAGGTCAAGGAAAGGCAGATGACTGATGAAACTTTGAATACTCGGAGGTTACAAGTACAGAATGGTGAGGCCGAAGGTTTCAGCTTGGATAGTGATGGAGTGTTATACTTCGAGGGGAGAGTATGCATGCCTAAGGATGATGAGTTGAGGCAGCGAATCCTTAAAGAAGCTCATAGCAGTGCGTATGCTACGCACCCGGAAATAAGCAAGATGTATCAGGATTTAAGGGAGCAATTTTGGTGGCCGGGTCTTAAGCGGGAAGTAACTGAGTTGGTAGGCAAGTGTCTGACATGCCCTACAAGTTAAGGTGAGCATCAATTGCCATCGAAACATTATAGCCAGAAAGATTCCACAGTGGAAATGGGAGGAGATTACTATGGATTTTGTAAGTGGGCTTCCCCTTACGCCCAGTAAGAAAGATGCAGTTTGGGTGGTAGTAGACTGGTTGACGAAGTCAGCTCATTTCATACCGGTGAGGGTTGACTACTCGCTCTAGAGGTTGGCCAAGTTGTATAACGCTGAGATAGTGCGGTTACATAGAGTACTTGTGTCCATTATTTTAGATCGGAATCCTCGGTTTACGTCAAGATTCTGGAAGGCCTTACATCAGGAGTTAGGTACGAGGTTGAATTTTAGCATGGCTTTTCACCCACAGTCTGATGGACAATCTGAGAGGGTAATCCAAGTGTTGGAAGACATGTTAAGGGACCTGTTTTGGATTTTCGTGGTAATTGGGAGGAGTACCTACCTTTGGCGAGTTCACTTATAACAATAGTTATCGAGCGAGTATTCAGATGGCACCGTATGAGGCAATCAGATGGTCAAAATGCCGACTCCTACATGTTGGATGTAACTAGGAGAACGCTCGGATGTTGGGTCCAGAGTTGGTGGCGAGACGGAGGATAAGGTTAAAGTAATTGGGCTCGTCTTAAGGAGGCGCTTGACAGCGTAAATTCACGCCGATCTTAAACACAAAGAGGTTGAATATGAAGTGGGTGATAAGGTCTTCTTGAAGGTATCACCTTGGAAGAAGGTCTTGAGGTTTGGCGGAAGGGCAAGCTAAGCCCTAGATTCATCTGACCGCATACGGTGTTGAAACGTGGGGACCCAGAGCTTACCAACTTGAGATGCCAGCAGAATTGAGCCGGATCCATGATGTCCTCCATGTTTCGATGTCGAGGCACTATCGATCGATCCCTCACACGTAAAGCTTTGCTGGAAATTGAGGTGAGCCCGGACTTGTCTTTCGAGGAGGAGCCAGTACAAATTTTGGATCGTGATGTCAAAGTTCTATGTAGGAAGTTAGTGCCTTTGGTAAAGGTGTTATGGCGGAATCATGGTACGGAGGAGGCCACATGGGAACCCGAGGATGTGATGCGGCAAGAATACCCCAACTCTCTTCGATCCTGTAATTTCGAGGTAGAAATTCTCTTAAGGGTAGAACTGTAACACCCTAAATTAGGGGTTGTTTGTAACTTAATTAATTTCCCATGTGTGTGCTTGAAGAAACGAATTTTATGTTTGCTAGACATGTTTTAGGGTCTAGAAATAACCTCGAGCTAGGCCTGACTTAGGCTGAAAAATTTCTTTTTAAGTGTTTAAAAGAAGGGAGCTAGGTGAGATAGGGGTTAAGAGAAGTTTTGGGGGAAACATGACACAAAGAATAGCTTGGCAAAGTGGCTTTCATGTGCTAATTAGGAGCTACAAGGGGGCGAAAAAGGGAGCTTCAAGGGAGGAGGTTCGAGTCTCGGGTGCAACAAGGGGGTGTGTTTTTATTTTGGGTTTTTTTTGGGACATTAAAGATAGGGGCTAAGTTGGAAGGCCTTAATAGATTTTACGGGCAAGGTTTGGACATGAAATGTCGTATGGTGGAGAGGCTTGGGGTGCCACTTAAGGGCTTAGAGGTGGCAGGTCGCGGGTTCGAGACATGATGGACGTAAGGAGCATTTTATTTTTGGGCTTTTCGGCATTAAAGGAAAGGGGGCCAGGTATGAAGGCTTTATAAGTAAATGAAGGGGGTTTTATGACATGAAAGTCAATTGGGAAAGATGGCATGGGGCGTTGTAAGAGGGCTGCGTTAGTGTGGTCTTGGGTTCGAACCAAAGAGGCTACAGTTTGGCTTTTTATTTTTTTTTGAAACCAGCGTGAATGGGAGAGGGGAGTGATGGCTGCTTGTTGGACTCTTGAATTGATAAAGATAAGGCTTAAATTTTTGCATATTTCAATTTGGAGGAGAGTGATAAGTAGTTTATTTTCATTGTATTTGTTTGATGAGGTAATTAGGAGATAAAGATGAAAGATAAACCTTGTTTTAATTTTGATAATTAAAGGTGGAAATTAATCACAAAGGGAGGGTGTTGGCGATTATAGGACTCCTTGAGGGGGCTGTCCACATTCGGTTTATCACCTAGAGAGAGGGCCAATTTCTTAAAATTCTTTTCTTTCTCTCCAAATCGTCACGTCAAAAATCATTCAAGAAGTTTTCTTCTTTTCTTTCACTTAGTTGTTGGTCAATATCCTCAATCTCCCATCTACTTCTTTTACTTCTCCTTAGCCGAACCTACCCTCTTCTAATCAAAATTTCCAACCCTTTCCACTTGTAATTAGTCCAATCTCCCTCCTTAACCAAGGTGTGCCGATTCCAATAAGGGTGGTAAGTAACATTGGTTCCTTTTCTTTACCTTCAAGTGTGCCGAAAGTAGGAATAGGCCTTGGTAGGTGGCGAATGTGTCTTTAAGATGATGGTAAAGTGTTCTCTTGTGTGTAGGTAACATTAAGGGCCTTGACAAAGTCTTCCGGATTTAAGGTAAGCATGGTATGTAGGTTATGGCATTCGGCCAAAGGCCATGATATGTATTATAAGTGGTGGTGATCTTTTGTGGGTTGTTTAAGGAATTTTGGCAAAGTCTTAATCAAGGACGCCTTCTGGATTTGTTTGGAAACCAAACCCTTTAAAGGTAAGAGCCTTTGGTATTAAGTTAATATGGCCGAATAGGCCTATGACACTAACAGTGATGATTGGCCGATTATAGGGTCAAGAATCTAGCGACGTAGATCGGATCTTCGGGATCTAGGAATTTTGGTAGTAATGTGTGTAAAACTCTTTACACACTTTATTAGTAGACTTTGCTATATTGTTGCTTTTTTAATAATTATTGTAGTGACCTATGATATATGCTTGTGGTCTTAAGCATGGATTCCGGGTAAGTCCCCTGTACGTGATCTATTGATATATGATTTTGTATGCCATCACATGCTGTTAAATGCCATGCCTAAATACATGATATATGATGATGATTTGTAAGCATGATGATGGTGGGAATGATGAGAGGAGGGGGATGATTTTATGGACTGTCGCCAGTGGTTTTGACCACAAGATGGGTTGGTCCCATCAGATTATTTATGACCTATGGTCATCAGTGGTTTTGACCACACCGATTGATAAATTGCGACTAAGTCCCAGTGGTTTGGTACCACCAGTGGTTTTGGCCACACTTGACAAATTGTGACCTATGGTCATCAGTGGTTTTGACCACATGATGGGTTGGCCCCATCATTCATTTTTGTGACACTAGTCACCAGTGGTTTTGACCACACAGGGTAGAAAAGGAGTATGGATGGTTAGTTGGGTTGCATGTGCATGTCTATTAATAAATTGTGTATGAGTTGTATTTTCCGGGTGGGGGATTTACACACTGAGTCTTGGTGACTCACCCCTTCCCTTACCATTTTGCAGATGAGTAGATCGCGGAGATGGAGCTGGAGAGGACTCGAGGCGGCCATGCTTATCGTTGGATTTAAACTTATTTTGTTATAGATAATATTATTTAATTTCTAAGTCATTTTATTTTGGGATTGTAATAAGGCCACTATTTATTATTTGGATGTTATTTTATTTTACTTATGTTATGCTACAAATAAATTTACAAATGACATGTAAATCAGTTAAAAGTAACTTTTCAAATTTAATAAACTTCCACGGGTTTTTTTTTTCTTTTTAAAAATGTTACCATCGGGTAACAAAATAAACCAAGTCCACTATAACTTTGACGATTTTAAAATTTTACATGATCAAACGTTTCCAAAGGGTTCATCAACCCAACCATGTTTATAAAAAGCCCAATTGAGTTTTATCAAGCCCCGTTTTAAAACCTTAGCCATATTTTAACAAGTTTTCACCGGACACTCAAAATGTTTTCAAGTTATTTTACTCCGTGACATACCAGATCCGGTCAGGACTCATGGGCCGGGTTTGGGGTGTTACAAGGATAATTAATATTAAGATAATTATTAAAGATTATTTAATTTTAGGATTTTATTTTATTTATCTTCAATTAAATATATTTATCTTTTGGGAGTTTAAGTAGGATTAGACTATCTCCTAGCTATAAATAGGGGTGAAGTGTCTCAAAATGCATCCATCTTTTTCTATAAACACTCTCCCTCAAAAGTCTAGGCTTTTGTTCTTTCCATATTTTCTTTCAATAAAATTTCCTTTTCCATTTTATAATTATTTTCTTTTACACCACAATCATGAACCACTAAACCCATCTAGTCAAGGTTGTCAAATTCCCCAAAAGGTTCTTGAGGCTTAGAATCCGTACTTAACCTTTTCGCCAAGTATTCGTTGCTTCTCACGACCACTGGGGTGATGCTTCCGTCCATGCCCCTTAAGAAGTGAACTTTTCAACGTATGCAAAGGCGACCACTTTGTATGTTTTGGAAGGATTGCACCTCGGTTCGTTAACTTACTGCGTCAGAGGTTGGCGAGCCCAAGAGACAAAATGGCATGGGATTCGCCATTGAAAAGCGTTGATCTAGCATAGACGATCCCACAAAAGCAATTGCAGGCTAGAGTCAGGTTCCTTAAATTCGTAAGTCTAAATTCTTGGAGCTGGTGGTCATAGGCGTCCTCTTCCACTATAACTGGCTTACTTGGGTTGAGAAGGGTCATTTAAAAGCCGAGGATTTAACCGAAGGCAGAACGAGACAACCGGAGGCTAGAATCTCGCCACATAAGAAACTTACTCTTCCCTAAACTCTTTTTATTTTCATATTCCTCATTTTAATTTCTACAATTTATTTAATTTAATTTCGTATTTTCAATTCAGTTTAAATTCTGTTTTTTTATTTTTCTAGACCGAAATTTTTAATTCTGTTTTTTTGTTTTTCAGTCACACAAGTTTCCTTGGTCAAGAAATTGTCCAGGAATTCAAGAAACGAACATTCGTACAATCCGGTCCTTGAGGATTCGACCCTACTTCCCCTTTAATATTATTTTTACTATTTTACAAGGAATATGATATTTTTAGTGCTTTCAATGATGCATCAAATTTTGTAATTCCCCCTACTTAGCCCATGCTTGCCCTCAAGTATGGTTCTTATCTATTGTGAAAGTTAGATTCTTCTATAAAAGAAATACCACTCCAAAGTTTTATAAAAATTAGTCAAAAATGCATATGAAAAATAAAGAGAACCCTAAGCTTGCTTTAAGTAAAACAGAAAAAGTTTTCAATTAATACAGACATTAACATCAACTTGAATTATTTCATGGAAATTAGGTAAATTACTAAACCTACCAAGACACCCTCTTTGTTTCTTCCTTTAGTCCCAAATTTTATTTACACATATTTTTTCTTTTCCATTTTTTTCCTTTTTCTTTTTTATTAATTAATTAATTAATTATTTGCTTAGAAATATATTGCTATTTTCGGTTAGAGGAGTTTTATCTGTCACGTCACACAACCTTTTGACGTGAAGTAGAATGACAACCCAAGCACCCTACCTCGGTTACTCAATCAGTCACGTTCTGGGCTACACTCATAACCTCGACTAGCGGAGTTTTACTTGTCACGTCACACAACCTTTTGACACAAAGTAGAATGACAACCCAAGCATCCTACCCCAGTTACTCAGTCAATCACGTTCTAGGCTGTACTCATAACCATGGAAAATTTTTTTTAACAATTAAACGAAATTTAAATTTTTGAGAACTTAGGAAAAACAATTTAAGTGTCAAGAATAAGTTTCAATTATCACCTAATATCCATGAACATAAATTAAGCATGCAATCATTTTAAGTGTTTACTTTATATTAAATTTGATCAATTTCACGAAAAGTAAGATAGAATTAACTCTATTAATCACAATTGTTTTCACCTAATAAAATAAAACAGTGGAGATGGCATCAATTATAGGACAAATCATAATTTCCTCAAAAGGAAAGAATCATGCTTGTGGGCAAACTCAGCAAGTCGTGGTCAAACTCTTGGGCATGAAAAGAGGTAGGATATTCTAAAAAAATAGATATGGACAAAATGGGGCCTCAAACAGAAAAATCAAACAAAAACATGGCAGCAACAACAACCAAAATATAAAAAAAAATTGATAGAAACAACGAAGAGTTCCTCCCCCTACTTAAAGCACATTGTCCTCAATGTTGACTAAAAGAGATAAATAAGTAGAAAGGTTTAGTAAAACTTCCCGTGTAGTTACCGTCGATCGGTCTTGGCGGTAGAGAAGAAGAAGAAGATGGCGAGGATGGGTCGCATGAGGAGGAGAGGAGGACGGTAGTGTGTAAGGAGAGGAATAGAAATCGGCGATGGGGATTTTAAGGAGAGTTGCGGCGGATAGTAGAAGAAGAAAGGGAAAAAAATTAAAAAATATCTTAGGGCTTTGGGGGTTATTTGTGTCTGAAGGTGGGTGTTTGGTTGCAGAGATATGGGTATTTGGTTGCAGGAATATAGGTATTTGGTTGCAGGGATATGGGTACTCTGTCCGGAATATGATTGGATAAAATGTTTGGTTCCATTTTTCTAATTTGTTACTTTTTTCTTTGTATTTTCGCTCTGTTTCACCTAGGCAAAAGAAGAGAAATTTATTAATATTCAAAAACCATAAATAAAATAAAATAAAATAATGAATAAAGTTAATAAAATAATAAATAATAATAATAAAATAAAAATAAAAAATTGGGTTGCCTCCCAACAAGCTCTTATTTAACGTCGCTAGCTTGACGCCTCTACTAGTATTGAGTTGTTCCAACTGGATTCTTTCGTCCGTATGGGCTCGAAAATTCTCCTTTTTTAACACATCCACCATATTTGGCTTTAACTGTCTTTTCGTGCCTTTCAAAGGGTTAATCCTTTTAAATCGGCTATGGTCTCATCATTCTCTAAAATGTGCACTTGAGATGCTCGGAAGTGGTTTTAATTCTAGATCCGTGTGCACAATGAAGGTAGAAGTTTAGTATCCTTAGGAGCCAATATTTTATTAATAGAAAAATCATCAAACATCATTTTAGATTTATCTCAATAAGATGACTCAAAAGTTTGTTCTACTAATGAGTCCATTATGTCAACATGGTTTACGCTCAAGATTTCACTAGGATGACTAATAGCATCGTAAACATTAAACTTCGCGATCTCCCCATCAAACTCCATCGTGAGAGTTCCGCTTCGTACGTCGATCTTAGTATTTGCAGTACTAAGGAAAGGTCGCCCAACAAGATGTCTGAAGACCCAAGAGCTTTATCCTCCTCCATCTTTATCACATAAAAATCTACAGGGAAAATAAGCTCATTAACATTCACTAATACGTCCTCAAGGACTCCTTTAGGATGCACAACAGACCTGTCCGCCAACTGTAGAGTAACACCTGTTTTCGTCAAAAAACCCGCGTTAAGTGATTCATAAATAGAAAAAGGCATTACATTTATGGAGGCCCCTAAATCACACATAACCTTTTTTATTCTCAAGTGGCCTATTTTGCATGGTATCGCAAACATGCCCCTATCTTTACATTTCATCGGCATTTTTCGTTGTAACACTGCAGATACATTTTCACCAACATTTACCCTTTCATTACCTGTTAATTTCCATTTGTTGGTGCAAAGCTCTTTAAAAAACTTGGCATAACGTGGAATTTTTCTGATGGCATCCAATAGTGGTATATTGATCTCGACATTTCTAAATGTTTCGAGGATCTCCTTGTCCTCTTTACCTCTTCTACATTGGTAAAACCTTTTGATAAATAATAAAAGTAACATATTTTAATCCTACATTTAGGATGCTTTTGGATGATTTATCCCTAATTTATGTAAAAAAAGGTGCTCTTAATTCTTTCTTTTCATGTCTTATACTCAAGAAAGCACCCGAGAATAAAAATAATGAGAAATGGGCTTAAAACAGACCAAATTGGGCCAACCCAAGAAGACGACACAGCCTGGGCTTCATATCACACGGTCGTGCCTTGCCATCCATCTAGAACACGGCCTGTCCCCGATTTGCACGACCGTTCCTCGTCGACAAAAAGCCCAACACGACCCAGGCACGGTTTGTATGGCCGTGCCCCAATCGAAAGACCCGAAGCATGGCCTGAACCCCGGTTTGCACGGCTGTGGCTCAATCAACAGAATAGAGACACGGCCTAAAAGATGACTTACACGGGCATGCCCTGGCTGTGCCCCTGCCACGAGAGAGAGCAATTTCACTCAGATTTGGATGCTTGAAGCCAAAGAAACATACTTCTAAGTCTACTTAAAGACCTTAATAATAATTCTACTTGAAGTAGATGCTTAGGAGTCAAGTGAGGCATCCAAAAAGCCTATATAAACAAGCCAAGGCAGTCATTCTAGGGGGGCAGAAGTTGAACAGAGTTTTCTGCCAAAGCTTTTCTCGTTCAGGTATTTACTCGAAAATAGCCAATTGATCTATCTCAAAGAGCCGTGATTCTACTCAAGACGGGGGATCTCCTCTTCAATTCTTCAGTGGGTTTTAGGGATTTCTTATGTTTTGTTTTATATTTTCTCTTGAGATTTTTTCCTACTTTGTTATGAACTACACCTCTCAGATACCTGAAGGGGATGAAACCTATGATGGATTTTGTTATTTAATTTTTGGTTTATATGGTAAATACTTAGTTTGTTCTTAATTATGTTGCTTAATTTAATCTGATGTGCTTAGGTGGAGGCAGAATAGACCCTGCCTAAGAGTAGATCTAGCATAATTAAGCGGAGTTGATCAAACGCCTAGAGATAGGGTTACGAGATTTTGCCGGATTAGGGTGAAACCTAATATGGGAGTCCATTGATCGATTTACTGCTTCCTTAGGGGGTTATTATAAGAGAACGAGAGTTCCACTAATTAACCTAAGGTTAGACGTTATTCGTTTCGAGAGAGGGTTTAATATAGGTTAGGGAGTCTCACGGATCAAGCTAAGTAAAGAAATCATATGAATTAAAGGTTAGATAACAAGTAAAGTCTAGGCGGATTCTTCCTGAGGGTATTGTCGTAATCAATTGAGTTTTTTTTCACAGTCTTTTCCCAAAGTTTAGTTCTTTTGTCTTTACATTTAGTTTAAAATATTTCATTAGTTTTAGATTAATAAATCAATCGCTCCATATTTCAGGTTGAATAATAGAAAGAAAGTGAGTAGTAGTACTTTTAGGTTCCTTTTGGGTTCGATAAGATATTCTTGCCTAAACTATACTACTGTTCGATAGGTGCAGTTGCCTCTATCGTTGTCATAGTTAGTCTATAGGTTCAATCATTCTTTTTATAAATTTTAAAACTTGACTATTTGACACGATCACCTTTCTGGAAACGGAGGTTGAATTATGGGCAATGGGGGTTTTGTTCGGACCTATTCATCGTTTTGGGCTTTTCTTGGCGAAATCTTGGCCAAGATTTCGCCAAGAATTGGTTCCAATACCTTTCCACTTTGCAACGCCCTTTGCATTTATGCTTTTGCCTTGATTGGCATTTGTGACGGTAGCTTCCTTGAGAGTTCATTTCTCAACCGATATGGTCAATTTTCTTATAGACGCCTCATTTTTCTATTGAAAATCCTTCATTTCTCTTTGGAAATTAAGAGTTTGCTGTTGAAAATCAAGGACATTAGCTACTAATTTATTGACCATGGTTTCTAAGAAATTACCTGAATCTTGAGGCTATTGTGGAAGCTGATTTTCGTATGGCTAGTTATACCGTGGGTTGGTCCCATAACTCAAGTTGGGATGGTCCTCCATTCTAGGTTGTAAGTATTAGTGTAGGGTCATATCGCTGTGGTGGCCTCAGAAAATTTCCCACAGCATCTAAATGAGCCATAGTGTCATCATACAAACCGGGACATGCGCGGTTGTATGTTCAGTGTAGCACATATTCCAGATAGTGAATTGGTTTCGCCTTTTCTCGCAACAAGAGAGTCGACAATATTAGTAAGTGTATCTAGTCTATCTTCTATAGTAGAATTATTTAGTTGGTGAACCTTCTAGGGGTTCAGGATTGGCTCGAAATTATCGAGAATTTGTAGCCATTATAGAGATTAAGTCTCTTGCTTGTTGGGGAGTCATGTTGGCCAACGCTCCTCCACTAGCAGCATCTACCATATTCATCTCCATGGGTTTCAAGCCTTCATAAAAGTATTAGAGGAGAGATTGCTCAGTTATACCATGTTATGGAAACTTGCACACAATTTCTTAAATCGCTCCCAATAGTCGAAAGAGTCTCTACTTTTTTCCTTATTCTCTCGATCTCTTCTTAGCTCAATCGCTCTAGATGTCGGAAAACCAGTTGAGAAATAAACGAGATAAATCACCCAAGTAGTTATAGATCCAGGGGGTAAATAAAATAACCATTTCCTAGTCAATCGCTAGGAAAGGGAAAGTGTGCAATTTCATTTGATCCTCAATTACACCTTGAGGTTTCATACTCAGACAAACCATATGAAACTCATTCAAATGTTTATGGGGGTTTTCATTTTGTAACCCTCGAAAAGTTGGCAGCAACTGGATTAACCCTGACTTTAATTTGAAATCAATATCCACATTAGGATACGCAATGTATAACGGTGGTTGTTCTGTCGGAGCTTTGGACAGTTGCAAAATTGTTTGAGCCATTGGTTGACGTGCCAAATTCGAGTTTTTGTCAACTCTAGCGTTAAGCACTTCTTCTGGGGAATCGACTCCTACTTTTGTAACACCCCAAGCCCGGCCTATGCATTTAGCCCAGATTTTGGCATGCCACACAAATTAAACGTACATTCAAATCATTTGACGATGTAGGAATCAAATTCTAAAACAATTAAGAGAGTGACTTTATCGAAAAATCGAAGTTCATTGAAAACCATAATTAAAAACACAAGAGTTTATCATTTGATCTATAGAGTAGTAATTGATTAAAACTTTGGATTTATTTAGTCGAAATATTTCATCGAAAAGTTTTAAAATAATTTCCTATGTTTCAGTTGATATTTAAGAAAAACCTTTATTTTATACGAAAGTTTTGGAAAAACATTTATGAAAACTAAATCAATCCAACTTAGGAAAACTAAAACATAATAAACCCATCCCAATAATAAAATCCATAATTTAAAGAGGCCTTATTACATCACCATAAAAGAAATAGTACTTAATAAAATTTATTAAAGAAGTCTTAAAGTTTTATAAACTACCATTTGTAGTATAGCCTCCACACGAAGTCATCTCCGACCCAAGTCTCCATCAATT
This sequence comes from Gossypium rotundifolium, assembly GCA_025506655.1. NCBI lineage: Eukaryota > Viridiplantae > Streptophyta > Magnoliopsida > Malvales > Malvaceae > Gossypium > Gossypium rotundifolium. Next base: position 83,913,025 of record CP106726.1, read on the forward strand.
ATTATTACCTAAGAGGGGTAAAAAAATTGGGGTGAGTAACTTAGAACTCAGTGTGTAACTCACTTACCTTAGTCCACTGGGCCAAAACCATTTAAGCATTTATTTGGGCCTAAGGCCATTACAATTATAATAATTTAGCACGTATGAAATGCAAGTGATATGCAATTCCCAAAACCAAACCTAAATTTCCATCTGCTACACACCACCCGTACCAACCAGCACACTTGTGGGGAGCTTTAGTCACCCACCCCGCCAACACACTGAAGTAGGCATTAAGTCGTATTTCAAATTTCGTGGACAAGCCACTGAATTCACAGAGTTTACATGGCATTTGCCATTTTTCAAAATTGTGGCAGAGCCACCAAAATATTGTAGCAAAGCTACCAGAACTTCTCTTCGTCAAATAGCCCAACCCATGCAATCATGTATATAATATGCATAACAATCCATTCATATAATTATTCCAACATAAGGCCCATTATAAAAATTATTACAATCTGACCCATTTCACATTTTGGCCCACGAAATCTCATATCACATATGACCCTTTTATCAATTATCATATATGGCCCAATTATCAAATATCACATATGGCCCATTTATCGATTATCACATATGGCCCATTTATCCATTCTCACATATGGCCCATTTATCAATTATCACATATGGCCCAAATTGTCCAATTATCAAATATCACATATGGCCCAATTATCAAATATCACATATGGCCCAATTATCAAATATCACATATGGCCCAATTATCAAATATCACATATGGCCCATTTATCATTTTTATCGAATTAGCCCGTTAAGGGTAATTTCGTAATTTTCATGATCTTAATACCAATTTCAAAACTTTTATCATTAAGGTGATAATTATGCTATTCTTCCCGATTTCACTAACTTGTGATTTCATCCACCGATTTATACAATATAGTCATCTAACCCATGAGATATGGTGTGAGATTACACACCTGATTACGGTGAGAACTACACTTTCCCGCTCATCAATATCTAAACACATATCACGATGGATTAGAACACTAATATTTAATATAAAACTATTCTAATGTTGTTTATCTAGATCTTACCTCTAATCTCGAACAACTACTATTTGCAATCTCTCTCGATCAAAGGTTCGAACCACGAGTAAACAATGGTTCGGGCACGACGACTTGAATAATTGATTTTCACGGATAAGGGTCCACAACCTGGTGGAAAGTCTCAGATTCCCGAAATAGTCCTTCTATTAAACTTAGGGGGAATAGCGGAACCACCCTTCTTCTGAACACTATTTACTACCCTTTTTGTCCCTATCTTGATTGTCTCTATTGACAAAAGATCATTAGTCTTAACAATATATAGAAAATCTTAAGACTAAAGACTTAAAGAGTGAAATCGGCTTACCTTAATATTCCGAAAGATCTCAAGAGAATCCTTTGTACGTTATTATCAAATCTTAAATGAACTTCAAGATTACTCCGAAAAGATGATGGTTCGACCCTTCCACTTTTTCACTAAGAATAATGAAAGAAAACATTTGAATAAAGATTGGTTAATCGGTTAAAAAGTCTCTTCCAAAGACATTCTAACATTCGGCCATAGTGACCAAATATCAATAGAAAAGACAAAGAATTGATACTTACTGATGATCCAAAAAAAAAAATAGATGTTATGGAGAATGGAAGATTCGGCTATGCTAAAACAAAGGAGAGAAAGGAATGATTCGGCTATGGAGGTAGTCTAACATTCGGCCAAGGGAAAAGAAAATGTTGAAAGTATGTTTGAAAAGACAGTTAAAACGATGAAAGAAAGAAAATGAGAATAAAAGGTTTATGATTAAATTTTTGAAATAAAGAAAAACAAAGGATGAGAGTTTGAACAATGGTGCATTCGGCCAAGAGAAGGGAGAAGAAAATGTTGTTTGTATTTGATGTTGATGAGAACACCAAATGGGCTACTTGAGTGATTAGCAAAATGACCAAATGGTCAAAAGGATAACCAAAAGAAACAAAGCAAAGATGGTTTTCCCTTAATCATAAGCACATTCGCCAAGAGGAAAAGATGAGAGAAAATTTGGTTTTGGGAGAGCAAATGACAAAATGAAAATTCTCTCAAGCTACCCACTTGTCCAAAACTTACTACCAAAATTTTGGCCCTCTTTAGTCCACAAACCGTCCATGTTCATGGACAATTGGCCATTCAAAGCTTCCAAAACAAAAATAATAGTATAAGGGAAGTAGGGTCAAATCTTCGTGGACCGGATTACTACAACTTCTTGTTCATTGAAATCCTGGGCACAGTTGCCAGCCTAAGAAAACTACAGACTGGAAAAAATAAAAAATTAAAAACTAAAAATATGACGAATTGAAATTGTATGAATTGAAATTAAAATTGTAAAAAGAAACAAAATTGAGGATAGGGATTCTTCGATTTAAGGGATTCCAGCATCTGGTTGTCTCGATCCTCCTTGGGTTCAATACTAGGCTTTTAGATGATCCTTCTCATGATAGAATAAGCCAGTTATAGCGGAAGAGGAAGCCTACGACCACCAGCTCCACTTAGATTTTATACTTACGATTTAGAAAAACCTGACTATTGCCAACTGTCACTTTTATGGGACAATCTTACGCTAGATCATCGCTTTCAATGGTGAATGCCACGCCATTTCGCCTCTTGGGCTCGATAACCTCCGACGCATAAGTTAGTAAACCGACTGCAACCTTCCCAAAATATACAATGCGCTTGTTTTGCACAAGATGAAAAGATCACTTTGGAAGGACATGGCTAGAAGCGCCATCCGTAATGCGAGAAACGGTGAATACTGCTGAGAAGGCTAAGTGCGGTTCTAAGCCTCATGAAACTTTTTTGGGGAATCTCGATAACCTTTGACTAGATGAGTTTAGTGGCTCATGTTTTTTGGAAAAAAAAAATAAGAAACAAGTTTAATGGAATGGAATTTTATTGAAAAATAGAAGGAACAAAAAGGATAGAGCCTTGGAGGGAAAGAGTGTTTTATAGAAAAGATGAGTGACATGTCACTCCATCCCCTATTTATAGTACATAGGAAACTTAGTTTGTTCCTATTTAAACTCCAAAAGATAAATAAAATATAATCAAATTAAATCTAAATAATATCATAATAATCTTAACAATAATCCTAAAAATAAAATTCAAATTTAATAGAGTCTTATGTTTATAAATCTCTTCTTTGAATTTTTTCCACAAGTCTTTCACATTTTGTATTTTCGGCACCACTTTTTTCCTATTTCGCATGCTGATCCATTTTATCTTTAAGTTTAGGCTTTTTGCCCTAAAATTTCCTTTTGCCTTCAATTTAGTGCCTACAAGATAATAACACATAAAAACCCAAATTAGGAGAATCATACTTAAAATATATATATTCAATTAAGTATTATCATATTCCCCATACTTAGCCCATGCTTGCCCTCAAGTATGGTTCCTATCCCACTATGTAATTTAGATTTTGTCATGAAAGAAGCATCACTCCAAAGTTTTAAAAATTAAGCATAATGCATATGAAAAATAAAGAGAACCTTTAGCTTGCTTCAAGTAAAACTGAAAAAGTATTCCAACTTAAGCACACAAAAATTAAATCAACTTGGATTATTTAATGAAAATTAGGTAATATACTAAATTTACTAAGACACCTTATTTGTACCAACCTTAGTCCCCAAATGCAATTCTTTATTATTATAATTTTTACCCTTTTTTTATAATAAAGTGTATTGAACCTTTTGACGTGAAGAGGGACGACAACCAAGCACCCCACCCCGGTTACTCAGCCTAGCATACTCCCAATTTATTTATTTTTATATGTTTTTTTGTTTAAGAATGTATCGAACCTTTTGAAGCGAAGTGGAATGACAACCCAAGCACCCCACCCTAGTTAATCAATCCAACACATTCTTAATTATTATTTTTTGTTTTAATTCCAGTTAGCGGAGTTTTACCTAACAAGTCACACAACCTTTTGATGCGAAGTAGGATGACAACCCAAGCACCCTACCCCGATTACTTAGTCAGTCACGTTTTAAGCTGTGCTCATAACCACAGAAGCATTAAAATTTATTATTATTTTCATGAAACAGAATTTTAATTTTGGAGGACGAGGAAAAAAAATCAAGGGTCAAAAATAAGTTTCGGCAACTACCTAACAGTCATGAAAATAAATTTAGCATACATTCATATTAAGTGTCCTATTTGCATTTGGACTTAATTAATTTTACTATAAGAAAGATAGGGTTAACTTTATTAATCATAATTATTTTACCCTAAAAGAAATAAAACAGTGGAGATGAAATCAATATAGCAAAATCATAACTAACTCAGTAGATAAGAATCATGCTCGCACGTCAAACAGTGGGCAATTCTTGGTTAAAATCTTGGGCATGAAAAGATGTAGGACATTTTAAAAAAATTAAATATGGGCAAAAACGAACAAGCACAGGATAGCAGCAACAATAAAACAACAGAAAAAACATAGCAGATAAAATGGAAGAAATAATGAGGAACGCCTCCCCCTACTCAAAACACATTGTCCTCCATGTGAAAGAAAAAGGAAAAAAATAAATAGGTGAAAGAAAAAGGGTTTAGAAAAACTCCCCATGTAGTCACTATCGTTCACGCAGAGCTACAATGAGATCAGCCATCTGCTGGCCGAATGCTTCAATGCACTCCAAACATTGCTTGATAGTCATAGAAGGTTAGTCTTGATTGGATACCTTGTGTTGATTTTGCTGCCTAAAGATCCGTTCAGCCGAGGAAGATCGGATACCTAGAGGGACAAAGCGAAAGGAAGAAGGAGTGCCAAGAAGGAATCCCATCGATTCGAGACAGCGAGCATCCAATGGATAGGCTTGGCAAGCAATATGTAATTCCGAAATAGGAACATTAGAGCCATGTAAAGAAAATAATAGTTGTGTAAAAAAAAAACCTAAAATGAGGGGTCGTTTCGCTTTTATAATATGCTCAAATTGGAGCGCATACCAATAGCCCAAATTTACCAGACGACAGGTGTACATACACCATAATAAAAATAATTATGTCTTCGAGACGGTAGCCGACACATCTCTCCAGCCGAAAAAAAGTGTAAGCTAAATAACGGTGTACGTAACATAAGGCATGGTTATGAAACCACAAATTTTTTGATGTTTTAGGGCTATATATGGCTTCACATTGTCTATTAATAACACAAAGGCCTCGATAGCCTTGAAGTCTCCAGGAAAAGTACACAAACTGTTCTCATAGTCAGTGGACATAGTATAATCCTTTGCCATAAAAGCCAAAGGCAATATTAAAATCGGTGAGGACAAATTGTGTGTGGTACCAAGTAGTCGAAATGATATAATCCCATGTGTGTCCAATGACAGTTGGCCATGTCGTTGAAAATGGAAGGTGGAATAAAATTCTAAAATCAGTTAATAATAAGCACAGTGAATGATATCAAAATTACAGACCTCACCAATATTGTGAAAATAATCTATAACAATAGTGTCAATATGCGAAGCATTCAAGACAGACAATGATAAACATTTGCAAGGCACTACTTGTTTGTGTCATAAACGATCATATCTATCCCGATCAACAGAGTTATCAAATATAAAGTTACCGTTTAAATAGAATTTTAGTGGCAGAAGATTCACTCAAGACTTGTAGGTCCTACCTTGGGTTGGTAACGGTCAGTGGTTATCGTGACTCCTTGATGTGCCGGAGCATGTGGGATGACTGTAGGTGTCAGCGTTAGAGTTGGACTTTAGCTCAGGGTGACATGACTTAGTGGAGGTGGTATTGTCAGGCGCTGCTGTAACGCCTTGGGCCTAGAAGGAATGGGCCTTGAGTGTGGGATCAGCTAGGAGACTACATATAAAAGTTTATGTGTGCAATAAAATGACACAAATTACTTTTTTTTGCCTTAATGGCTAAGTGATTTGGGTGTATGGGGGTTTGTGAGAAGCATGGATTCAAGTCTTGGCCCTTACAAAATTTTTATTTTTTTCCCTTAAATGAACCTGGACACTGGCACATAGGCTTTATTAGTAAAAATGCTTGTTTAATGACACAAAAGGAGCTTGTAGCTTAGTGGCAAGTGGCGTGTGGTGTAACTGTGAGGTCTGAGGTTCAAATCCTGGGATAAGTAATGGAGTGTTTATTTTGTTGCTTGAGTTGGGAAGGTAGAAGAGTTGGACTGAAACACTGCTAAAGAGGTGTTTGAATTGGTCATGGAGAGATTGTAGGAGAAAATTATGGAGAGGACTAAGGAGAGTATTGTGGAGAGAATCAAGGAAGTGGAAGTGTGTAGGAGTGTGGGTGCCGTATTGGGGGATAGGAATTTGGCTGAGGGGTTTTTTCTCGCTTTTGGTCGGGCTTTGTCACCGGTTTTCTAAAACTCATTAAGGTTTTTCTTTCTCTCTCTCTTGTGCCAAATTTGCAAGTAGTCAATTTTGCATTTTGGGTTTTTGACTTCGACCATTCTGGTAAAGTAAACCATTTTGTTTTCAAGTCCATTCCTCTCCCTTCTTTTGCACCAACAGCTGCCGAAACCTCTCTTTTTTCTCTATTCTCTTCAAGTCTCGGCCAACTGCCTATTTCATCTCTTATTGTCTAATGATTCTTTCAGCCGAACCTTTCACTCTAGCCTTGTAACTCTTTCTTCTTTTCGGCTTGTGACCAAAAGTTCTCCCCTCTCTGTTTTGATTCTAAAATGGCTTTGACAATCAGTAAGTGTTCAAAATCTATCCTCTACTTTACTTTTAAAACCGAATGCACTTATGCTCTTCTTTTCTTTTCCAAAACTGAATAACCCCATTAACCGATTGTTATTTCTTTCTTCTCGTATAACACTCATTGTGATTCTAGGGTCTTCCTCAAGGAGTGGTGAAGACTGAACAACTTGGAGGAGTCACTCTTTCGTTCTTGAAGCGTTCGATAAGGTAATAAGGTTACCTCATGTTTTTGGGGATGGCCGAATATGCCCTACCACTTTCTAATCGATTCTTGACGTGATTTAGGAAAGCAGCGAAGGCTTGTAATCATTTCTACACAACGTTCGTTGAGGGATTAAGGTCACCCTCATTCAAACAAAGTAAGGAGGGTATTTTGGACATTGGATCTTGATGAATCTAGGTTGGATGCTTGTAGATCTTGGAGCGACTCCTTAAAAAGGTTTGTAATCGCACTATCTATGCTGTGAAAAATCACAAAATTCGAAAAGACAAAACTTTGAAATTTGCGGCCTCACAAGTGTGCGATCGATCGTGTGGTAAAATCGAGCCTACAACCATGGGCGGTAGATTGTAGAGGCCACCACGAGTGTTCTCGTGCTCTTGGTCTAATTTTCTAACAGCCCGATTTAGAGGCTAATTGGAATAGTGATCTCAGAATCACTAATTCGAGGTTAGAGAAAATTATTTTCATGTTATGTTATGTGTTTAACATGTTTATAAGGATGCATGAAAATTATGGTGCCTTAATTTTAGCGATTTCTAGCTAAATTTTGAAAAAGGACTAAATCACATAAAGTGCAAAAGTTCTATTTTATTTGCTAGAGGTGCCAAATAGCTATGGATTATTAATTGGAGGTCCCAAATGTGTAATTTGGCCTTGTTTAAGTGAGTTGGCCGGCCATAGGATGCATAGGGGACAAGTGCATTTATTATGATTAAAAGTTAGTGATATTAGTTGGAGAAAATGAATAAAATAAGATGATATAAGCAAAAGTTATCATATTTTTATTTGGCCTTCTTCTCCAATCAAAAATATCAACCATGGAAGGGCTTTGAAAGCTTGAAATTTCAGCAGCTCATTTTCTCTACAAGTAAGTCATCTTGATGGTTTTTTTTTTGATGATTTTTGCATTTTTAGAGTCCTCAAAGCTTAAGCTAGCTAATGAGAGGACTAGTTTGCAATATGGTTGAAAGTCTAGGGACTTACCATGATAGAACTTATGTTGCTTGATGAGTTTTTTTTGGAAGAAAATGAATGATAGGATGATGATAAACAACTTTTGTGAAGGGTGTTGTCATGGAAACACCTAAATGGAGACAAAAATGCAAAAGTTGTAATTTGTTCATTAAGGCATGAAATAGTTGGAATTGTGGATAGTTGTAAGAGGATTAAATATTCAGCTAGGTTTTTTTAACAAGAAAATGTGATGAAAAATTATTTACGAGCCTAGGGGCAAAATCATAATTTTGCCAAAGTATAGGGACCAACTAGTCATTTTTTCCTAAAGTGTAGATTATGGTGTATTATGGTCTATAAGTGATTATATCAAGAATTTTATTATTCTAGATCAAAGAAAATGAGTTTCGCACCTAGAACGAGTGAAAAGAAAAATCGGGCAAAAAGTCCCTTTCTACTGCTTCGACATCGAGGTAAGTTCGTATGCAAATGTTGCAATTACATATGAGTTAATTTAATATTCCAATGTTGTATGGAATGTATAATTTCTCCGTGAATGTATGAAATATCTTTTGATGTGATGCCAAGAGAATTAAATCTAAGAATAATGGGAAATGTATATAGCATGATATGATGATAGTTAAGGTCTCATGTAAGACCATATTGAATATGGCCTCGAGTAAGAATTCATATAATACCATGTCGTGTACATGGCATCGATATGTTATTACATGTAAGACCCTATCGGGGTATGATGTCAGTGTGACATTAGGTGTATGAAACTCAAAAGTGTTATTTAACAAATTAAGTGATTCAACGAGTATGTTGAAAGCGAGAAAGTATGTGATTGTATCACGAGAAAAACAAGTGTGTATTAGAATGAAATTGAGATGAATTCAATATATGATGAACCCCTAATGGGTTATGTGTAATCAATGCAGCTTAGTTGCATGAAATATATTTATTGATGCATTGTGTGAATGTGAACGACTATCATAGAAAGTTAAGTAAGAATAGTATTGTGTGAGGATTTTCTAGGATGAACATCTGAATTAGAGAAATACATGTGGATAACTATCCATGTATATATTATTATCGATGGGTTATTTGCATTACCACTTGATTAATTCGTAAATGATGGGCTGTGTGCTATACCATCGCTATAAGTGTTGGTGGGCCATGTACGATACCACCCTATTAGAGATTGATGGTGGGCTAAGTACGAAACCACCGAGAGATTAGTAGTATGAGTGGCTTATCAAAAATGCTTTATGTGTTGTTTTATATGATCATGTGGTGATCAGTACAGAAATGTATGCAAATTAAACGAGCAATTGGTTTATAGCATGATTAGAATGTGGTAAGAGATAGAATGAGTAAGCTTTAAGATTGGTTGAGTAAGTGACCAGCAATTATGAGAAAAACTCTTTATAATACCTTGCGGTAGTGTATATTCAATGAATATCAGCATTTGTTAGTTATATGCAGATGAACTTACTAAGCATTATTGCTTACTCATTTTCTTTTTCCCATCTCTTATAGGTTTTTAACTAGCTCGGGTTGGAGGCCACCAGAGATGTTTTCACACTATCAAGTAGACGTATGGTATGGTGTTCCAAGTTCTTATGAGTCATGGCAAGTATAGAAATTCTTTTAAAGTTGATTAAGTTCTAATTGATGTAGCCAAATTGTGTGGGCCTAAGGGAACTTATAGTTTGGTAGTGTATATCCATAGATGGCAAGTATAGAAATTCTTTTAAAGTTGATTAAGTTCTAATTGATGTAGCCAAATTGTGTGGGCCTAAGGGAACTTATAGTTTGGTAGTGTATATCCATAGATGAAGGCTTAAGTTGTTTGTAATTGTATTGGATATAGTTCTCCCTACTGTATGGGATGAAGACTTTATTTCTCTTATGATTAAAAGTTTTTAACTCAAGAGTTATATTGATGCTATGTGGAGTTATGTGATGATGTATGAATGTATTCAATAAAAGTGGTAAAAGGCTTGGTAGATAGCCTCTAAGTGCCTACATGGATAGACACACGACCGTGTGTTCAGGCCGTGTGTGCCACATGGTTAGCACAAGGGCGTGTGCCCCAGACCGTGTAGATAAGTCAGAATGCCAAGGTTTGGCACCTGGGCCAGTGCCACGGGTGTCTTAAGGCTGTGTGAATTCGTTAGTGTCGACCACAGGTGGAAGACACGAGCATGTCTTAGGGGCATACGGGCGTGTCCCTAGACCAACATAGGCATGCGGCCCCTGTTTTGAGGAAAAGTCTCTCAAGTTTGTAAAAGTTTTGGTATTTGTTCAAAAACCTCTCGGAGGTGAGTTTAAGGCCTTGTAGGCCGAAATTGAGTAAGTGATAGGCTTAAAATAGATTTTATAGCCCGTTTTGAAGAGATAAGTAAGTTTAAGCATGGTAATGCCTCGTATCCGATCTTGGTGTCAGACTCGGGTAAAGGGTGTTACATTTAGTGGTATCAGAGCTATGGTTTAGTCAATTCTTGGACTAACCTAACGTGAGTAAGAGTCTAGCTATACATGCCATATGTGGACCGTGATAGTGTGATGTCTCCAGGCTCTAACGAAATTGTTTTGTTAAGACAGAGATAATTTCATGGATAATTTCATTGAATTTCTTGTGATGTTGTTTTATGTACATTATTTCCATGAGAATTTTTAATGATTTATTAAACAAAAAAGTTACTAAGATTAAAATGTATAAGTCCCGATTGAAGTTGAATTACTTAGGATATTTAATCTCACACATGAGACGAGAAAGCCCGTATAAGACCAAGCCAAGGCATGGCATCAGCAACTAAGCAAGTTATCATGTAAGACCAAGACAAGTCTTGGAATTGAAAAGTTATTATGAGGCAAAGACCCATATAAATTCAGGCCAAGGCATGGTATTAGTCTCTAAAGAGAAGATATCAAATAAGCCCATGTCAAGACATGGCATCGAATTCTAAGTTAATAGATCCCATGCAAGACTATATTTAGGATAAGGCATTGGCATCAAGACACATGTGTATTGAGATTCAAGATCCTCTGTTATTCATAGTAATTCATCGGGCAAAATAGTAAAGATTGAATGAGAAAATAAGAAGTTAAGTAAGTAAAGATATTATCAAGATTATGCTAGTTAAAGCTGACTAAGAGTATTATTAATGTCAAGAATGATGAAGTTGAGATTATACTTATCATAGCAAAGCATACTGATCTATGTGATTAACTAATAAAATTATCTTGTTTACCTTACAAGCATGAGGCTAGTAAGTACCATGAGGTATGTAAGAATCAGTAAGAGTAAGTAAGCATTGGAGATTTGTGATGCCAGTGTTTATGATAAATATGTCCACATGATTAAATCTCACGTGTGACTGCTAAAGTAGATAATGTATAATGTTTTGTTTTATGACTCTGTTATGAAATCACACATATTAGAGTGTGGGAGTTAAACTGAGAAGCTTGACTAAGTAAAATGCGGGAGATGAGTATGGTCGTTTAATAATAAATTGATGAATAAGACCATGGTAGGACCATGGCAATACATGTGATCCCATATAAGATCATGTCTGGGACATGGTATTGGCAATGATATACGATCCCATGTAAGACCATATCTGGGATATGGCGTCGACATCGAATAGTGATTCCGTGTAAGACCATGTTTGGAACATGGCTTTGGTTCCAAAGAATGATCTCAGATAAGACCATGTCCGGGACATGGCATCGACATCTAAGTACGATCTCGCTTAAGACCATATCCGTATATGGCATCAACATCGAGTTACAAGATCCCATATAAGACCATATCGGGATATGGCATCTAAGATCGACATGAGTTCCATGTAAGACCGTATCAGGGATATGGCATTGGTATTGATATGAGATTTCGTGTAAGACAATAGCGAGGCTATGGCATCGTGATAACATGTAAGGAAATAGCTGGGCTATGAGGTGTGATACGAGTAAGATCATAGTTGAACTATGGCAATCAAGTAAACGACATACTCAAACCTGTAAGATATTCCTTAATTGTTAAGTAATGCGAGTTAGTTACTCGATTGACCTTAGTTGGTAATATCCTAGTTTTAGCGAGATTAACGACTAGAGCGAGTCTTCCTTACAGAACAAAAGGGTTCGGAAGTGGGATAGTAAATGGTATTTTAAATAAGCTCTGAATGAGTTTATTTAAGATAATAAAATCCAGGCAGGATAAGATTTCCGTTGTTGATGCTTCCTCGAGATAGAATTTGAATGATGATGATGAATCCAGAACTTATACAGAAGTTTTAGTATGATATTTAGTAATAGCATATCTACTAATGTAAGAATAAGGAAATGCAGTTATGTGCATAAATGTTTTGACAATAGAGTACATTTCACCATATGATTGAGTTTATGGTCAAAAGTAGTTGACCACTAAAAGCTGAGTTTTCAAAGCGTACAAGTCAAGACTATTACAGTCGGTGAATGCTTTAATGAGAAAATGAGACAAAACCTTATAGATTTCAATTCTGGTTTGACAAAATTCCCAAGAGGGGGATGTTATTCGAATTGTAGTGAATCAACCAGTAAAGATCCGAATAATCATTTGGACATGTGCAGAGTTCCAAATTGGTGGATTACTGGGTATATGCCCTAGAGGAAGAATGACCTAGGTCTCGAGTTACGTTTCGACCTTGTGTATCATAGCTTAAAGGTTGTTGGCAAGAGAAACTTGAGGATAAGTAGATTTATGATTTTGCAGAGTTGATGGTAATGTTTTAAGAAATTTGGTAGCAACTCCTCCTGATAAGATTTTTGGAGACGAAAATCTCTAATGGGGAAGAATTGTAACAGCCCGATTTAGGGGCTAGTCAGAACAGTGATCTCAGAATCACTAATTCGAGGTTAGAGAAAATTATTTTCATGTTATGTTATGTGTTATAACATGTTTATAAGGATGCATGAAAATTTGGGTGCCTTAATTTAGCGATTTCTATCTAAATTATGAAAAAGGACTAAATCACATAAAGTGCGAAAGTTCTATTTTATTTGCTCGAGGTGCCAAATAGCTATGGATTATTAATTGGAGGTCCCAAATGTGTAATTTTGCCTTGTTTAAGTGAGTTGGCCGGCCATAGGATGCATAGGGGACAAGTGCATTTATTATGATTAAAAGTTGGTGATATTAGTTGGAGAAAATGAATAAAATAAGATGATATAAGCAAAAGTTATCATCTTTTTATTTGGCCTTCTTCTCCAACCAAAAATATCAACCATGGGAGAGCTTTGAAAGCTTGAAATTTCAGCAGCTCATGAAACAACCCAAACTCAGCCCACGAGCCTTGACCGGATCTGGTATGTTCCTTGAGTAAAAACTTTTCAAATCTTGTTTGTTGATTTGGAAAATTTGGATGGTTTTGAAGAACATTTGATTTGTGTTGGGTTCAGATTGAAAACGGTGTTGTTTATGTGTCAAAACATTTAAATGTTTGTTTACATTTTTAAGAAAATTTATTTAGTCTCAATTTAATAATAACCTTATCATAATAAACCAATTTTAAACACTTACTTAAAACAGTTAATAATAATGGCCATAATTACATCAAAACAAATCCGAATAAATCCAAATACTTAAGTATAAAAAGTCAAAAATAAAATAAACGCCGAAATGAAAGCATGGCCACCACTAAGCTCCCCGCCGACCCATCCATTCTCGAGTGTCACAAACATATCCCACAACGGGTGAGTCAAACGGACTCGGTGTATAACCACCATCACTAAGTCCCAACAGTTTAGGCATATCACCATACATGTACATATAGCGTAAATATAGATAATGATGCAATCCCGAACCCAAACCTATATAACCATCCGCTACACATCACCCGTATCGACCATCACACCGTGGGGACTACTAAGTCGACCCTCCATCCACTACACACCATCGAAGGCAGTCGCTGCAGATGACTTGCACATCGCACTTATAAATTCGTGGCATAGCCACCAAATAATATTTTGTGACATAAGTCACCACATTCAGATTTCGTGACATGAGTCACCACATTCAGATATTGTGGTATAAACCAGCAGATCACTTCCCCTTTTCATATCACCATATGCCCCATGTCATACAAATCATGCCAATAGCTTATCTTATGCCTTATTCACATTCGTTACAGTTTCATATGTGTGCCATAACAGATATTCATAATGTTATAACCACAGTAGTAGTAGGTTTACGTACCTGAGTACTTTGTACCATTGCATGGTACCCTTAGCCACATTTTACATATTCTTATTAACACATTTATTAAAACATTACCATAAATCTATTAAGACTTAGGGTTAGGGCTACACACCGATTTACTTAACGAGTTCTTTGAAATCCCAAAATCTCGATCTAATGCTTTAGATCCTTAGTTCCTACATTCGACCAATCACTTAGTGTTTTAGCAAAAGCCTTTCGGCTAAATAATCAAATCAAGGATTATTGCAACCAAAATCCTTACCTTATTGCCGATTTGATTACTAATCAAATCCGAAACTTTGTGATATTCCGCCTTGCAATCGGCTGACACTAAATCACTTAACTAGTTAGTTTTCGCTTTTGAATAAATACGAAATAGATCTGAAACACCAAATATGGCCTTGGCCGAATATCATGTGTACTTACCCTGCAATTTTAAATCCTGAAAAAGGTTACTTGCTTTGAAGTTGTCGAAATCCCTACTTGTTAATTGTTAGAATCGATTTTAATACATGGAAACTATGAAGACGACCCTTGGCGAATATTCACTTACCTTGTTTGACTAGATCCCGAATTTAACCCTTGCTCTTACTGATGCCGAAATCCCTATGGATATATGTTAGATTCGGTTCTAACACTTAAACACAATAGAATGGCCTTTGGCCTAAAACCACACTCGCTTACCTTAGATCCCGAAAACCTCCTCCCTTGTAGTCAACAAAAGCAGAATCCCAAAACCCTCCTTCAGAGTTTCGGCCAAAGTACATTAATAGGATTAGTTCTTAAGTTTCGGCTAAAATAAAAAGAAAGGAAACTGAATAGAATTTGATTTTACCCTTACTACAGAAATCGATAGCACTCCTTGCCTGACACCACTGAGATATTCGGCTATAGGCTAGATGTTTGATCAATCAGGTTTCGGCTTTTGGTGTTTGGTGAACAATCGACTATGGCTAGGAAAAGACTTACTTTTGACTTTTGATTAACGGGGAAGATTGTGAAAAAGAAGAAATAGAATGGTATAGAGGCTTCAATAATGTTTCGGTTTGAGTGAGAGAGAAGAAAAAGAATGATCTTAGAAGAAGAAAAGAAAAGGAAAAGTGTGGGTGAGGCTAATGATGCATTCGGCCTAGGGGATTTTGGTGACCGAATTTTGTCACCCAAGGAGTCCCTTGGCCAGCCAACTCTCCCTCTCTCCATTCAATCCCCCTTTTCACTCTACCTTAGCCGAATCTTTAAGTTTTTAGCCTGATCTACACTTCATCTTTGAAGTGTCCTTGTGTCATCCACTACCTCTCCTCCTTGTAGCAAAATAAAACTCCCATTTGCTTCCCTTGCTGCTCGAACCTAGGCCCTTGCACCCTGCTTGTGGCGTCACATAGTGAGCCCCTAAGTGGCACCTCCAAGCCATTTAAACAAGCCCATTTTTGTGTCATATTTCCCCTACTAATTTTCTTAAGGCCTTATTTGCCTAGCTCCCCCTTAAAGGCTTAAAATACAATATTTCTAAGGCATACATCTACACTCTAAAGTTCTCAAATTTCATAAAACACATTCACCACACACATAGGCGTGCTACTTCATACAATTTAAGCAATAATGCACAAGCCCTAATTTCCTGGATATTACAGTTCTACCCCCTTAAAATAATTTTGACCTCGAAATTACCTGGCTAGAATAGTTGGGGGTATTGCTGTCGCATTGCTTCTTCCGGCTCCCAAGAAGCTTCTTCCGATCCATGGTTATGCCACAACACTTTGACCAGAGGAACTGATTTTCTCCGAAGCACCTTCACATCTCGTTCCAGAATCTGAATTGGCTCTTCCTCATAAGACAGATCTGGTCTTAGCTCCACCTCCTCAACTGGAGCTACATTAGATGGATCCGATTGGTATCGACGTAGCATCGAGACATGGAACATGTCGTGCATCTACTTCAACTCGTGGCAACTCTAATCGGTATGCCATTGGTCCAACTCGCTTTAATACTCGATAAGGTCCTATAAATCTTGGGCTTAACTTCCCTTTGCGACCAAATCTCATCACCTTCTTCCAAGGCGAAAGTTTAAGAAACACATAATCTCCCACAACAAACTCGATCTCCCTCCGTTTAAGATCTGCGTATGACTTCTACCGTTAGATGCCTCCTTCAACCATGTCCGAATTACCTAACCTTTTCCTCCGATTACGCCACAATTTTGGGACCAAAAATCGACATTCTCCCAATTCCGTCCCTACGTGTGGAGTGCGACACTCAAATCCATACAAGGTTTCATACGGTGCCATCCGAATACTTGCACGATAGCTGTTGTTGTTGTCGAATTCGCTAAAGGTAAATATTCTTCCCAACTTCCTCTCAAGTCTATCACACGCCCTCAACATATCCTCCAACACTTGATCACTCGCCGATCGCTCGTCTGACCGTGGATAAAAGCCGATCAAGTCCAATCGGTGCCTAAAGCTTGATGTAGCGCCTTCCAAAATTGAGATGTGAACCTCAGATCTCTATCTGAGATAATCGACATCGGCACTCCGTGCAACCTCACAATCTCAGCTACATATAACCTTGCCAATTTTTGTAGGGAATAGTCAGCCCACACGGGAATGAAATGTACAGACTTTGTCAATCGTTCCACTATCACCCATACCGAGTCCTTCTTAGTAGGCGTAAGGGGAAGCCCACTAACGAAGTCCATGGTAATTCTCTCCCACTTCCACTGTGGAATCTGTATTGTCTGAAGCAACCCTGACAGAACTTGGTGTTCAGCCTTAACTTGCTGACACGTTAAGCATTTTCCTACAAATTCGATAACTTCCCGCTCTGCACTTGCTGAAGCTTAGCACTTAGATCATCATCCGCCAACTGACCATCTTTCACCTCATTCAGCCATGTCAGCTTACTTACAATTCTGCCAATAAACTTTCATCATCATAGAGGCTTAAATGTGCGAACATTACCCTTAACTCCGTCACTACTTTCTGACTTAGGGCATCTACCACCATATTCGCCTTACCCGAGTGATACTCTATGGAACAATCGTAGTCCTTCAATAATTCCACCCACCTTTGCTGTCTTAGGTTCAACTCTTTCTGAGTCAGCAGATACTTAAGGCTTTTATGGTCTGTGTAGATCACTAACTTCTTTCCATAAAGATAATGCCTCTATACTTTAAGAGTAAAGACCACTGCCGTCAACTCCAAATCGTGCGTCGGGTAGTTAACCTTGTGTGGACTTAGTTGTCGAGACGCATAAGCAACTACCTTCCCGTCTTGCATAAGGACACCTCCCAATCCTGTATGGGAAGCATCACAATACACCATAAAATCCTTCACTGCCTCAGGCTGAATTAAAACTGGAGCTTCAGTCAAGACTCTCTTAAGCTTCTCAAAGCTCTCCTGTTGCTTATCAGTCCATACGAAAGGTACCTCCTTCCTTAGCAACTTCGTCAAAGGAGCGGCTATTGATGAGAACCCTTCTACGAACCTTCTGTAATAGCCTACTAAATCACATAAAGTGCGAAAGTTCTATTTTATTTGCTAGAGGTGCCAAATAGCTATGGATTATTAATTGGAGGTCCCAAATGTGTAATTTGGCCTTGTTTAAGTGAGTTGGTACCATAGGATGCATAGGGACAAGTGCATTTATTATGATTAAAAGTTAGTGATATTAGTTGGAGAAAATGAATAAAATAAGATGATATAAGCAAAAGTTATCATATTTTATTTGGCCTTCTTCTCCAATCAAAATATCAACCATGGAAGGGCTTTGAAAGCTTGAAATTTCAAAGACTCATTTTTCTACAAGTAAGTCATCTTGATGGTTTTTTTGATGATTTTTGCATTTTAGAGTCCTCAAAGCTTAAGCTAGCTAATGAGAGGACTAGTTTGCAATATGGTTGAAAGTCTAGGGGCTTACCATGATAGAACTTATGTTTCTTGATGAGTTTTTTGGAAGAAAATGAATGATAGGATGATGATAAACAACTTTTGTGAAGGGTGTTGTCATGGAAACACCTAAATGGAGACTAAAATGCAAAAGTTGTAATTTGTTCATTAAGGCATGAAATAGTTGGAATTGTGGATAGTTGTAAGAGGATTAAATGTTTAGCTAGGTTTTTTTAACAAGAAAATGTGATGAAAATTTATTTACGAGCCTAGGGGCAAAATCATAATTTTGCCAAAGTATAGGGACCAACTAGTCATTTTTTCCTAAAGTGTAGATTATGGTGTATTATGGTCTATAAGTGATTAAATCAGTAAATTTTATTATTCTAGATCAAAGAAAATGAGTTTCAGACCTAGAACGAGTGAAAAGAAAAATCTGGGCAAAAAGTCCCTTTCGGCCGTTTCGACATTGAGGTAAGTTCGTATGCAAATGTTGCAATTACATATGAGTTAATTTAATATTCCAATGTTGTATGGAATGTATAATTTCACTGTGAATGTATGAAATATCTTTTGATGTGATGCCAAGAGAATTAAATCTAAGAATAATGGGAAATGTATATAGCATGATATGATGATAGTTAAGGTCTCATGTAAGACCATATTGGAATATGGCCTCAGAGTAAGAATTCATATAATACCATGTCAGGTACATGGCATCGATATGTTATTACATGTAAGACCCTATCGGGGTATGATGTCAGTGTGACATTAGGTGTATGAAACTCAAAAGTGTTATTTAACAAATTAAGTGATTCAACGAGTATGTTGAAAGCGAGAAAGTATGTGATTGTATCACGAGAAAAACAAGTGTGTATTAGAATGAAATTGAGATGAATTCAATATATGATGAACCCTAATGGGTTATGTGTAATCAATGCACCTTAGTTGCATGAAATATATTTATTGATGCATTGTGTGAATGTGAACGACTATCATAGAAAGTTAAGTAAGAATAGTATTGTGTGAGGATTTTCTAGGATGAACATCTGAATTAGAGAAATACATGTGGATAACTATCCATGTATATATTATTATCGATGGGTTATTTGCATTACCACTTGATTAATTCGTAAATGATGGGCTGTGTGCTATACCATCGCTTATAAGTGTTGGTGGGCCATGTACGATACCACCCTATTAGAGATTGATGGTGGGCTAAGTACGAAACCACCGAGAGATTAGTAGTATGAGTGGCTTATCAAAAATGCTTTATGTGTTGTTTTATATGATCATGTGGTGATCAGTACAGAAATGTATGCAAATTAAACGAGCAATTGGTTTATAGCATGATTAGAATGTGGTAAGAGATAGAATGCATAAGCTTTAAGATTGGTTGAGTAAGTGACCAGCAGTTATGAGAAAGACTCATTATAATACCTTGCGGTAGTGTATATTCAATGAATATCAGCATTTGTTAGTTATATGCGATGAACTTACTAAGCATTATTGCTTACTCATTTTCTTTTTCCCATCTCTTATAGGTTTTAACTAGCTCGGGTTGGAGGCCACAGAGATGTTTTCACACTATCAAGTAGACGATGGTATGGTGTTCCAAGTTCTTATGAGTCATGGCAAGTATAGAAATTCTTTTAAAGTTGATTAAGTTCTAATTGATGTAGCCAAATTGTGTGGGCCTAAGGGAACTTATAGTTTGGTAGTGTATATCCATAGATGGCAAGTATAGAAATTCTTTTAAAGTTGATTAAGTTCTAATTGATGTAGCCAAATTGTGTGGGCCTAAGGGAACTTATAGTTTGGTAGTGTATATCCATAGATGAAGGCTTAAGTTGTTTGTAATTGTATTGGATATAGTTCTCCCTCTCGTATGGGATGAAGACTTTATTTCTCTTATGATTAAAAGTTTTAACTCAAGAGTTATATTGATGCTATGTGGAGTTATGTGATGATGTATGAATGTATTCAATAAAAGTGGTAAAAGGCTTGGTAGATAGCCTCTAAGTGCCTACATGGATAGACACACCACTGTGTGTTGGTGCTGTGTGCCACATGGTTAGCACAAGGGCGTGTGCCCCAGACCGTGTAGATAAGTCAGAATGCCAAGGTTTGGCACCTGGGCCAGTGCCACGGGTGTCTTAAGGCTGTGTGAATTCGTTAGTGTCGACCACAGGTGGAAGACACGAGCATGTCTTAGGGGCATACGGGCGTGTCCCTAGACCAACATAGGCATGCGGCCCTGCTTTGAGGAAAAGTCTCTCAAGTTTGTAAAAGTTTTGGTATTTGTTCAAAACCTCTGAGGTGAGTTTAAGGCCTTGTAGGTCAAATTGAGTAAGTGATAGGCTTAAAATAGATTTTATAGCCCGCTTTGAAGAGATAAGTAAGTTTAAGCATGGTAATGCCTCAGATCCCATCTTGGTGTCGACTCGGGTAAAGGGTGTTACATTTAGTGGTATCGAGCTATGGTTTAGTCAATTCTTGGACTAACCTAACGTGAGTAAGAGTCTAGCTATACATGCCATATGTGGACCGTGATAGTGTGATGTCTCCGTGCTCTAACGAAATTGTTTTGTTAAGACAGAGATAATTTCATGGATAATTTCATTGAATTTCTTGTGATGTTGTTTTATGTACATTATTTCCATGAGAATTTTTAATGATTTATTAAACAAAAAAGTTACTAAGATTAAAATGTATAAGTCCCGATTGAAGTTGAATTACTTAGGATATTTAATCTCACACATGAGACGAGAAAGCAAGTGATAAGACCAAGCCAAGGCATGGCATCAGCAACTAAGCAAGTTATCATGTAAGACCAAGACAAGTCTTGGAATTGAAAAGTTATTATGAGGCAAAGACCCATATAAATTCAGGCCAAGGCATGGTATTAGTCTCTAAAGAGAAGATATCAAATAAGCCCATGTCAAGACATGGCATCGACCCCAAGTTAATAGATCCCATGTAAGACTATATTTAGGATAAGGCATTGGCATCAAGACACATGTGTATTGAGATTCAGTATCCTCTGTTATTCATAGTAATTCATCGGGCAAAAGAGTAAAGATTGAATGAGAAAATAAGAAGTTAAGTAAGTAAAGATATTATCAAGATTATGCTAGTTAAAGCTGACTAAGAGTATTATTAATGTCAAGAATGATGAAGTTGAGATTATACTTATCATAGCAAAGCATACTGATCTATGTGATTAAGTAATAAAAGTATCTTGTTTACCTTACAAGCATGAGGCTAGTAAGTACCATGAGGTATGTAAGAATCGAGAAGAGTAAGTAAGCATTGGAGATTTGTGATGCCGTGTTTATGATAAATATGTCCACATGATTAAATCTCACGTGTGATTTGTAAAGTAGATAATGTATAATGTTTTGTTTTATGACTCATTATGAAATCACACATATTATAGTGTGGGAGTTAAACCGAGAAGCTTGACTAAGTAAAATGCGGGAGATGAGTACTATTGTTTAATAATAAATTGATGAATAAGACCATGGTAGGACCATGGCAATACATGTGATCCCATATAAGATCATGTCCGGGACATGGTATTGGCAATGATATTCGCGCCGTGTAAGACCATATCTCGGATATGGCGTCGACATCGAATAGTGATTCCGTGTAAGACCATGTTTGGAACATGGCTTTGGTTCCAAAGAATGATCTCGTATAAGACCATGTCTGGGACATGGCATCGACATCTAAGTACGATCTCGTTTAAGACCATATCTGGTATATGGCATCAACATCGAGTTACAAGATCCCATATAAGACCATATCTGGGATATGGCATCAAGATCGACATGAGTTCCATGTAAGACCGTATCGTGGATATGGCATTGGTATTGATATGAGATTTCGTAAGACAATAGCGAGGCTATGGCATCGTGATAACATGTAAGGAAATAGTCGGGCTATGAGGTGTGATACTGAGTAAGATCATAGTTGAACTATGGCAATCAAGTAAACGATATACTCAAACCCGTAAGATATTCCTTAATTGTTAAGTAATGCGAGTTAGTTACTCGATTGACCTTAGTTGGTAATATCCTAGTTTTAGCGAGATTAATGACTAGAGCGAGTCTTCCTTACGTAACAAAAGGGTTCGTAAGTGGGATAGTAAATGGTATTTTAAATAAGCTCGAATGAGTTTATTTAAGATAATAAAATCCAGCGAGGATAAGATTTCCGTTGTTGATGCTTCCTCGAGATAGAATTTGAATGATGATGATGAATCCGTAACTTATACGTAAGTTTTAGTATGATATTTAGTAATAGCATATCTACTAATGTAAGAATAAGGAAATGCGCTTATGTGCATAAATGTTTTGACAATAGAGTACATTTCACCATATGATTGAGTTTATGGTCAAAAGTAGTTGACCACTAAAAGTGAAGTTTTCAAAGCGTCATGTGTCAAGACTATTACAGTAGGTGAATGCTTTAATGAGAAAATGAGACAAAACCTTATAGATTTCAATTCCGGTTTGAGAAAATTCCCAAGAGGGGGATGTTATTCGAATTGTAGTGAATCAACCAGTAAAGATCCGAATAATCATTTGGACATGTGCAGAGTTCCAAATTGGTGGATTACTGGGTATATGCCCTAGAGGAAGAATGACCTAGGTCTCGAGTTACGTTTCGACCTTGTGTATCACAGCTTAAAGGTTGTTGGCAAGAGAAACTTGAGGATAAGTAGATTTATGATTTTGCAGAGTTGATGGTAATGTTTTAAGAAATTTGGTAGCAACTCCTCCTGATAAGATTTTTGGAGACGAAAATCTCTAATGGGGGGAAGAATTGTAACAGCCCGATTTAGGGGCTAGTCAGAACAGTGATCTCAGAATCACTAATTCGAGGTTAGAGAAAATTATTTTCATGTTATGTTATGTGTTATAACATGTTTATAAGGATGCATGAAAATTTGGGTGCCTTAATTTAGCGATTTCTATCTAAATTATGAAAAAGGACTAAATCACATAAAGTCTGAAAGTTCTATTTTATTTGCTCGAGGTGCCAAATAGCTATGGATTATTAATTGGAGGTCCCAAATGTGTAATTTTGCCTTGTTTAAGTGAGTTGGCTGGCCATAGGATGCATAGGGGACAAGTGCATTTATTATGATTAAAAGTTGGTGATATTAGTTGGAGAAAATGAATAAAATAAGATGATATAAGCAAAAGTTATCATCTTTTTATTTGGCCTTCTTCTCCAACCAAAAATATCAACCATGGGAGAGCTTTGAAAGCTTGAAATTTCAGCAGCTCATGAAACAACCCAAACCCGACCCACGAGCCTTGACCGGATCTGGTATGTTCCTTGAGTAAAAACTTTTCAAATCTTGTTTGTTGATTTGGAAAATTTGGATGGTTTTGAAGGACATTTGATTTGTGTTGGGTCAGATTGAGGCTGTGTTGTTTATGTGTCAAAACATTTAAATGTTTGTTTACATTTTCAAGAAAATTTATTTAGTCTCAATTTAATAATAACCTTATCATAATAAACCAATTTTAAACACTTACTTAAAACAGCTTAATAATAATGGCCATAATTACATCAAAACAAATCCTGAATAAATCAAATACTTAAGTATAGAAAGTCCAAAATAAAATAAACGCCGAAATGAGCATGGCCACCACTAAGCTCCCGCCACCTTGGCCAATTATCGAGTGTCACCAAACATATCCCACAACGGGTGAGTCAAACAGACTCAATGTATAACCACCATCACTAAGTCCCAACAGTTTAGGCATATCAGTTCATACATGTACATATAGCGTAAATATAGATAATGATGCAATTCAACCCAAACCTATATAACCATCCGCTACACATCACCCGCACCAACCATCACACCGGGGACTACTAAGTCGACCCTCCATCCGCTACACATCATCGAAGGCGTCAACAGAGACGACTTGCACATCGCCTTATAAATTCGTGGCATAGCCACTAGATCATATTTTGTGCGTAAGTCGCCATATTCAGATTTCGTGACATGAGTCACCACATTCAGATATTGTAGTATAAACCACCAGATCACTTCCCCTTTTCATATCACCCATATGCACCATGTCATACAAATCATGCCAATAGCTTATCTTATGCCTTATTCACATTTGTTACAGTTTCACATGTGTGCCATAAAAGATATTCATAATATTATAACCACGAGCAGTGAGGTTTACGTGCACGGGTACTTTGTACCATTGTATGGTACCCTTAGCCACATTTTACATATCCTTATTAACACATTTATTAAAACATTACCATAAATCTATTAAGACTTAGGGTTAGGGCTACACACCTGATTTACTTAACGAGTTCATGAAATCCGAAAATCCCGATCTAATGCTTTAGATCCTTAGTTCCTACATTCGACCAATCACTTAGTGTTTTAGCAAAAGCCTTTCACTAAATAATCAAATCCAAGGATTATTGCAACCAAAATCCTTATTTTGCTACCGATTTGATTACTAATCAAATCTCAAACTTTGTGATATTCCGTCTTGCAATTGGCTAGACACTAAATCACTTAACTAGTTAGTTTTCGACTTTTTGAATAAATACAAAATAGATCTGAAACACCAAATATGGCCTTGGCCGAATATCATGTGTACTTACCCTGCGATTTTAAATCCCGAAAGTGGTTACTTGCTTGGAAGTTGTCGAAATCCCTACTTGTCAATTGTTAGAATCGGTTTTAATACATGGAAACTATGATGATGGCCCTTGGCCAAATATTCACTTACCTTGTTTGACTAGATCCCGAATTTAACCTTTGCTCTTGATGATGCCGAAATCCCTATAGATATATGTTAGATTCAGTTCTAACACTTAAACACAATAGAATGGCTGTTGGCTTAAACCACACTCACTTACCTTAGATCCCGAAAACCTCCTCCCTTGTAGTCGACAAAAGCAGAATCCCGAAACCCTCCATCAGAGTTTCGGCCAAAGTACATTAATAGGATTAGTTCTTAAGTTTCGGCTAAAAGAAAAAGAAAGGAAATCGAATAGCATTTGATCTTACCCTTACTACTGAAATCGACAGCACTCCTTGCCGACACCACTGAGATATTCGGCTATAGGCTAGATGTTTGATTAATCAGGTTTTAGCTTTTGGTGTTTGGTGAACAATCGACTATGGCTAGGAAAAGACTTACTTTCGGCTTTTGATTAATGGGGAAGATTGTGAAAAAGAAGAAATAGAATGGTATAGAGGCTTCAATAATGTTTCGGTTTGAGTGAGAAAGAAGAAACAGAATGATATTAGAAGAAGAAAAGAAAAGGAAAAGTGTGGGTGAGGCTAATAATGCATTCGGCCTAGGGGATTTTGGTGACCGACTTTTGTCACCTAAGGAGTCCCTTGGCCGGCCAACTCTCCCTCTCTCCATTCAATCCCTCTTTCCACTCTACCTTAGCTGAATCTTTAAGTTTTTAGCCTGATCTACACTTCATCTTTGAAGTGTCCTTGTGCCATCCACTACCTTTCCTCCTTGCAGCAAAATAAAACTCCCATTTGCTTCCCTTGCTGCTCAAACCTAGGCCCTTGCACCCTGCTTGTGGCGTCACATAGTGAGCCCCTAAGTGGCGCCTCCAAGCCACTTAAACAAGCCCATTTTTGCGTCATATTTCCCCTACTTATTTTCTTCAGGCCTCATTTGCCTAGCTCCCCCTTAAAGGCTTAAAATACAATATTTCTAAGGCATACATCTATACTCTAAAGTTCTTAAATTTCATAAAACACATTCACCACACACATAGGCATGCTACTTCATACAATTTAAGCAATAATGCACAAGCCCTAATGTAACAACCCAAACCCGGCCCAAACTTTATGGCCGAATCTAGCTTGTTACAGTAGAAAACATTTTAAAGGAAGTCGTTTTTTCTAAATCGGTTTAAGTTGTTGAAAACCTTTTTGTTTGATTGTTTTGTAAAAGCTTTACTTAGTGCTTATTTGAGAAATTTATTTAAGCCGAAGTTATAATAGAACTTTGAAGGTGCCCGATGGCACGTTAAAAACAATTTTCGCTTTTAACTTGGAAAACATGTGATTTAAATGTTAATAACAAAGTTTAAAACAAAGTATCCAACATATGAAAAGTAGCAAAACAAAATATCGGAGGCCTTATTACATCCAAATAGAATAAAACCCAAAATAAAAATATCACAACCTGAAATTAAAGTTCATTTAAATTAAATCCATCGCATGGCCACCTCGAGTCCATCCGCCCATATCCGCGATCTATGCATCACCGAAAAATTAAGGAGAAGGTGAGTCACCAAGACTCGAGATGTAACCCTTCCTCCGATTTTAAACATTTTCATACACAACATATAACAATTAACATGCATAATATTATGTGCCCCAACCTAGCCAACCAATCGCCACAGCCTACCCTGTTGTGGTACCAAACCACTTGGTGGTGCCAAACCACTGGTGACATATAGTCACGATGTGATGCCAAATCACTGGAGGTGCCAAACCCGTGTACACGATCGATTGATGGGGCCAACCCATCTTGTGATGCCAAATCACAAGCGCCAATCCCTTAAGTAATATGTGGGGCCAACCCATCGTGGTGCTAAGCCATGGGATGAGACGAATGAGGTACCAAACCTCTGGAGGTACTAAACCTCGGTGACCGTAGTCACGCAGTGTTACCAAAACACTGGTGCCCGCGGCACAATAATACCGCCTCCACTCATTAATCCCACATCACCATGTATACATATCATGTATCAATACATCATGCTTACCAAAAGCATCAATAACACATTCATATTAATGTACTTACGTAATCACCACTCATACCGTTATAGTATTAATCCGATGCTACACAAGTCAAAGTTAGCATACATAACACTCAAAGACATTTAAATAATTATACGTGTGTATGTACACACTGTCACCTTTGGATGCTCTAAATCCGAAAAGAAGAGTCGCCACCCTAGATCTACTTGTCCCTATATTCTACCATAATAGAGTTAGTGATATGGGCCATTCGCCAAACCAAATAATTTGAGAAGGGTTCTTGTGAACCCGAACTCACTTTTATCCTTTTGGGTTCCTAATCACAAAGACTCAATTCCTCGCTTCTCGCCAACCACCATCGATTAGTAACACACCGATAGCCTTGCTTTTAATCATTAATCGACTTACTAGAATAGCACTCTATTTACCATAAATCCTTACCACTTACTTACCAATCGATTGACTAAGGAATGGAAGATCCGCTTTTCGCTTTGAGATCCCTGAGTTTCCTAGAAAGAAATCGGTTTCACAAGGGTGTTAATACACTATTGAAATCCAGACTTACCCCTTATGGATGTCGATAGAGACACGTAGAGAAGGAAACAAAATAGTATTCGGCTAATACTTCTTACCTCCGCTTCAATATTCGCCAAGTCTATAGAGTAGAGAAAGGAATTTGAATGTGGGGTTTCGGCAAAAAGAAGTAGAGAGGGCTTTTCAGGTTGAAAAGGAGTGAAAAGATTGGAGAGATGGAATATGGAAGTAGAGAGGAAATTCGGTTATTGCCAAAGGAGAAAAAAAATAAAAGATGAAAGAATGCTTGAAGAGAATTTTGAACTTAGCAAAATGATAAAAAGCAAACAAGGTGACAAGGTTGAACCTTTTATAGGCATTCTAAGCATCCCCTAGTGGCCTTGCCGCCCACCTCCCCATGAGGTGTTTAAATTTCTAAGCAACCACTTACAACCTCTCCTCGCCACTCATTTGATTTAATTCAAATCATTTGAAAAATAATCCAATAATAATTCATAATATCCTTGATTATCACTAATTATCCTTAGATAAAAATCTATTAATTCCCAAATAATCAAAGAATCTCTTAATAATCCAAATAATTTCCTTATTATCACCTATTATCTTGTTTATCTAAATAAACTAATATCATCCTAATTATCCTTAGAATTAAACAATTTAAAATCCAATTTAAAATGCTCATATTATCCTTTAATATTGAAATAAAATTTGAGCATTTTCCTCTCTTGTTGCGCCCAAACAAGGTACCAAAAGGAGAATTTCATGACTCGAACCAAGGCTCTCCTTACCTCTTGTGGCGCCACTACTAGGCTCTTAAGTGGCCCTCCTTTGCCACTTATTCTAGGCTCATTTTATGACAAATTATCCCTTACTTATTCTTATAACCCCCACTTGTTAAGGCTCCCCACCTTTAAGCTAGAAACTGAAATTTTACCAAATCGAGCCTACTCAAGGCCTTTGATTAAACCATATATTTCCATAAATAATATCACAAGTTAGCCCAACATACCAAATAATTATTCAATCACAAATAGCCCCTAACTTAGGATGTTACGATTCTACCCCTTAAAATAAATTTCATCCTCGAAATTACCCGGTTAAAAGAGATAAGGGTATTGTCGCCGCTTCACATCTTCGGGTTCCCACGTAGCTTCCTCTGCTCCATGGTTCCGCCATAGCACTTTCACTAAGGGCATCGACTTCCTGCAGAGAACCTTTATATCTCTATCCAAGATCCGAACCGGTTCTTCCTCAAAGGATAAGTCCGAGTTGACCTCGATTTCATCACAGTACCACGTGTGATGGATCCGACCGATACCGCCTAAGCATCGACACATGAAAGACGTTATGGATCTCGACTTAACTCAAATCGGCCTGCTCGAGTGATAAGCCACCGGTCCTACTCGCTTCAACATCAGATATGGGTCGATGAACCTTGGGCTTAGCTTTCCTTTTCGCCCAAATCTCAACACCTTTTTCCAAGGTGATA
Source organism: Gossypium rotundifolium (assembly GCA_025506655.1). NCBI lineage: Eukaryota > Viridiplantae > Streptophyta > Magnoliopsida > Malvales > Malvaceae > Gossypium > Gossypium rotundifolium. The sequence goes on from CP106726.1 coordinate 83,941,890, forward strand.
CCTTTAGGAAAACCTTATCTCCTACCTCATACTCCATTTCCTTGCGCTTCAAGTCAGCATAGGACTTCTGTCTATCTGATGCTTCCTTAAGACGAGCCTGAATCACCCTAACTTTGTCCTCCGTTTTTGCAACCAATTCTAGGCCCAACACTTGTCGTTCCCCCAACTCTGTCCAACACGTCGGAGTCCGGCATTTCTGTCCATACAGTGCTTCGTATGGTGCCATCTGGATGCTTGCTTGGTAACTATTGTTGTAGGCGAACTCGGCTAATGGTAAAAATTCCTCCCAACTACCTCGAAATTCCAAGACACTGCCTCTTAACATATCCTCTAGGATCTCAGATAACCCTTTTGACTCGCTCGTCGACTATGGATTGAAAGTCAGATCAAATCTAATCGCGTACCCAATGCTTAATGCAACGCTTTCCAAAACCTCAAGTGAACCTTGGGTCCCTATTCGAGATAATTGATACGGTACACTATACAATCGACTATCTACCACATATAACTTTGCTAGCTTCTCGAGTGAGTAATCCATTCTCACTGGTACGAAGTGAGCTGACTTGGTCAAACGGTCCACTATTACCCAAATTGCATCCTTCTTGCTGGGCGTAAGGGGTAACGAAATCCATGGTGATCCTCTCCCATTTCCATTGAGGAATCTTTACCGGTTGAAGTAGTCCCGATGGTAACTGATGTTCAACCTTAACTCGCGACATGTCGACACTTTTCTCTAATTCCGTTATCTCACGCTTCAACCTGTGCCACCGTAATCGCTTCGCAAGTCTCCATACATCTTGCTACCTCCGTGATGCATAGCGATGGGTCGCTATGTGCATCTTGAGAATTCTCGCCTCGACTCCACATCTTCCTAAGATATGTAGGTCGTCCTTGAAAGCATAACACACCATCATCGGTCAAACTATACCCTTCCAACCCACCATCCCGAACTTGCATTCTCTTAGCATTTAACCCTTCATCCACTAACTGCTTGTCCTTAATCTCCTCGATCCACGTTGGCTTAACTTGAAGCTCTGCCAAAAGGCTTCCATCGTCATATAGGCTCAATTGAGTAAACATTGCTCTTAAGTCCGCCACAACCTTCCGGCTCAACGCGTCAGCCACCACGTTGGCCTTGCCTGGATGATACTCTATTGAACAAATGTAGTCCTTCATCAGCTCAATCCATCGGTTGTCTCGTGTTTAGATCCTTCCGAGTTAGAAGATACCTCAAACTCTTATGATCCGTGTAGACTATCGACTTCTCCCGTAAAGGTAATGTCTCCATATCTTCAATGCGAAAACAATCGCCGCTAACTCCAAATCGTGCGTCCGGTAGTTAACCTCATGCGATCTTAAGCGACGGGATGCATAGGCTACTACCTTCCCATCTCTGCATCAACACACATCCTAAACCAAAGGTGAGATGCATCACAATAGATCGTGACCAACTTTCCGCCTCAGTCGTACCAAAATCGAGCTTCGCCGAATTTTCCTCAATTTATCAAAACTTTCTTGCGCTTTTCGACCATGCAAATGGTACTCCTTTCCTTAATAGCTTCGTCAATGGCACCGCGATCAGAGAGAATCCTTCTACAAATCTCCGATAGTACCCGCTAAACCCGAAAACTTCGTATTTCAGCCACCGACTTAGGCGGTTTCCAATCCAACACCGCTTTAATCTTACGGGGATCCACTCTAATTCCTTCCGCCGATACTACGTGACCTAAGAATACCACTTCCCTTAGCCAAAATTTGCACTTACCGAATTTGACGTACAATTGCTTCTCCTCGAGATTTGTAGCACTATTCGCAAATGTTTGTCATGCTCCTCCTCCGATCCTTGAGTAAACCAAGATGTCGTCAATGAACACCACGACGAATTGGTCCAAGTCTTTTGAGATACCCTATTCATCAAGTCCATGAATGCCGCGGTGCATTGGTTAACATAAATGGCATCACTAGGAACTCGTAATGCCCATATCGAGTTCGAAAAGTCGCCTTGTGAACATCGACCTCTTTCACCTTAAGTCGATGGTAACCCGACCTAAGGTCTATCTTGAAAATACTGACGCACCTTCGCTTGATCGAACAAGTCGTCAATCCGAGACAACGGATACTTATTCTTGATCGTTAACTTGTTTGGCATGATAGTCGATACACATCCGCATAGAACCGCCCTTTTCTTGACAAATAACACGGGTGCTCTCCACGGAGATATACTTGGCCGGATAAACCCTCTATCCAAGAGCTCCTAAATTTGAGCCTTCAGCTCCACCAATTCCTTTGGTGCCATTCGATACGGTGCTATAGATACTGGTGCCGTTCTGTAACAAATCTATACCGAATTCAACTTCCGATCCGAGGCAAACCCGGATGTTCCTCCGAATACATCAATGAATTCCCCACTTTGTTCGGACCTTTTCAACCATTGACTCCTTAGCCTCCAAGGCACAAATTCGAACCATAAACGCCTCACACCCTTTTCTGACCATCCTTTCAGCCTTCAAGGCCGACACCACATTAGATGTAATTTCTTCGACACCGATCATAACCACTTCATCCCTTCGTCTTCTCAAGAACCATGCGCTTAGCAACAAGTAATCCAACCTTGCCTAGTACCTAACCAGCCAGTCCATTCCAAGGATCAAATCGAACTCCCCAAACTAGTTCCATCAGATCAGCCACAAACACAACCCCTTAGAGTTCTAGGGGTACATCCCTATAAAGTTTGTTCACAACTACCGAATGGCCTAAAGGGCTAATTACAGTCATCTCCCTATCAGCAGTCTTAGAGTCTAGGTTCAAAGTCCCTACCACACTACTCGCTATGTATGAATGCGTTGAACCCACATCAATTAATGCAACATAAGGAAGACCAAAAATCAGAAACGTACCGATTATGACATCCGAGATCCGAAGTGCGTCACCCTCCTCGCGACGCCTCGCCGCATAAACTAAGCCAGTGCGCTTGCTCTCAGATTGTTCGTGCTCTCGTCCCGAGTACCGCGACCACGATTAGCACCATTTCCCCCTCTACCATTACCACGACCTCTCTGTGGTCCCACACTTCTATCCTGAGTACGATTACGCCTCCGATCGATTCTCGAGCTCGCCGAGGACAATCCTCACGCGGTGTTCCGAGACCCACATTCAAAGCAACCCCGCTCACCGGCCTAACAACCTCCCTAATGGGCTTTTCCACGTTGATTACATCGACTTTGGTTTCGATTAGCGGCCATGGGCCTAGTCACTCGACTTGGCCCACTGTCGGCCTTTTTCTCGATCATTACCACCGACCGGATGGCCCAAAACCTCTTACGCTTGAGCCTATCGTAGTTTTGCCTCACAGCTGTTTTGATACCCTCGGCTACCTTAGCCTTTTCTACTAGGGACGAAAACTCGAACTCGCTGTGGAGCAATCAGAACCTCAAATCATCTCTCGGCCCGCCTTCAAAGTGGACACAGCGCTCATGTTCAGAGCCACAATGCCTTTCGTGATATCTACTCAAATTTTAGGAACTCGCCTCATACTCAATCACGCACTTAGTTCCTTATACTAACCCCGTAAAAGTTTTCCTTTGAGCATCGGTATAGTGGTGCCTACATATTTCTTCGAAAAGTGGTTTGGAAATATTCCCACGTGAGATCATCTGCCGTGGCTCCATCCCAACCGTGAGCCACCATCGTACGATTCATCCTTGTTTACACCGCCTTTCGGCTTCTCCTCATTGGATGTGTCAAGGTCGCCCATGATCCGCTCAACGATTCCATCCAATACTACCAGACTGGTGCCACTCCCGACACACCCTTTAATACCTCGGCTCAGATTAGACCGAATTCGCCGGAAGCAGTTTTGAGCTCTAGATTTCCACCATTGACCACAATCTCGTAACTCGCAATATCGCTATGCGACATCGCCTCACCATCGGTCGATCGTGCTCCTCACTCTAAAAGTAGGAGGTGGTGGTGGCGATGGTACTTCATTTTCGTAACCCGTCCCGACCGGATGTGTTCGACACTCATCATCCTACCCTACTGCATCCCACGGCCCACGCCCTCTAGAACTCATTCTATCTACTACGCTTTTAACTGATTAAGAGAAATTTTATGTATTAGCGCTTGTTCCACTTCATTACTCATGAAGAAATTTTATGAAGAAATTTTAATTAGAGCTTCTTTCGTGCAAACAAGGTTTCATCTTCTATCTTAGTTCACACAAGGAGTATATACATTCATTCCCTAATACTTTCCATACCTATTCGCTCTTGGGACATTTCGCCTGTTTCTATCCTGCGGGTATTTCCGTCATTTTCCTATAGGGGCATTTTTGTAATCAAATCCGAGAAATTTCCAAAACTTTATTAAAACAGGTCACCCAAAAATTGAAGAGCATTTTTGAAAATTTTGTAAAATTTGAAGTTATGGCATTATTTCAGAAACCAGGGGTATTTTGGTAATTTTGTCCATCAGGGGTAATTTTGTAAATTTTACACGTCGAAGATGTTTTTAACAATTGTAAAACTCGAGGGTCCTTTGCAAATTTTTCTTTCTTAAAACGTTGTTGTTTGCAAAAGTTCAAAAGTCAAGGTCATTTTGGTAATTTTGCGTTTGAGTATGCCAGTAATTTTCCAAAACCAAGTATTTTATTGATGATTTTCAAAGCGAGGTTGAATATTTGAGAAGTAGTTGAATTTTTTGGACAAGATCATTGAGTTGATATTTTATGAACCAAGGGCATTTCCGTAATTTTACCCTTAAGGGCATTTTCGTAATTTTCCACAAATCAAACTTTTCGGGGAAAACATTGTAAAAATAGTTGTTCTTATATTTGAAAGAGTGATTTTAAATATTTTGAAGAAATTAGGGTTTTGTTATTTTTCTTTTCAAAACATGGTTAGTTCCTTTCGGGTTTTAGTCGTTATGTTTAGCCTATGACCGAGCCCTCTTGGTCGTGGTGAACCAAAGCTACGCACTGTGCGGTGATTCGTGTGGAGAGGAGGTGAGTCATGCGATCGCTTAAATACCAAGCTCCCACCGAACCTTTCTAGACATGCGCATGAGGTTACCACACCACCGAGCCTCCGAGTTAGGGTGAACCCAAGCTACGCACTGCAGGATACTGCGAAGAGGAGGTGAGTCACTCTGATCGCTTAAATACTGTGCTCTTTCTTGTTCCAATCCTAGACATGCGATAGGGGTTACCACACCCTAGCTCGGTGACTTGGTCATAGGTTGGTTGAGTTCATTAAGCCTTATGTTCTATTTGTGTGTTTGAGTAATCTAACTTGGGTTCAAAATTCCTATAAGTCTATTCTACGTTCCATGCTTCCTACCCTTCTACCGAAATTAAATCATACAGAAGTTAGGAGTACTTACCTGGGCGGATAGGTGTCGGAGACTCGGTGCCATGCTGTTCAAAAACCCAAAAATACTTCAAAAAGGCTTACCAAAACGTTTTTGGGCCTTGGGCCCCCACAGTCGAGTATTGAACTGGGCTCTGATACCAATTTGTAACAACCCAAACCCGGCCCAAACTTTATGGCTGAATCTAGCTTGTTACAGTAGAAAACATTTTAAAGGAAGTCGTTTTTTCTAAATCGGTTTAAGTTGTTGAAAACCTTTTTGTTTGATTGTTTTGTAAAGCTTTACTTAGTGCTTAATTGAGAAATTCATTTAAGCCGAGTTATAATAGAACTTTGAAGGTGCCCGATGGCACGTTAAAAACAATTTTCGCTTTTAACTTGGAAAACATGTGATTTAAATGTTAATAACAAAGTTTAAAACAAAGTATCCAACGATGAAAAGTAGCAAAACAAAATATCGAGGCCTTATTACATCCAAATAGAATAAAACCCAAAATAAAAATATCACAACCTGAAATTAAAGTTCATTTAAATTAAATCCATCGCATGGCCACCTCGAGTCCATCCGGCCCATATCCGCGATCTATGTATCACCGAAAAATTAAGGAGAAGGTGAGTCACCAAGACTCAAGATGTAACCCTTCCCCGATTTTAAACATTTTCACACACAACATATAACAATTAACATGCATAATATTATGTGCCCCAACCTAGCCAACCAATCGCCACGTCTACCTCGTTGTGGTACCAAACCACCGGTGGTGCTAAACCACCGGTGACATATAGTCACAGATGTGATGTCAAATCACCGGAGGTGCCAAACCTCTCGGTGTCCATAGACACGATCGATTGATGGGGCCAACCCATCGTGTGATGCCAAATCACCGCGCCAATCCTTAAGTAATATGCGGGCCAACCCATCGTGGTACTAAGCCACCGGACGAGACGAATGAGGTACCAAACCTCTGGAGGTACCAAACCTCCGGTGACCGTAGTCACAAGCAGTGTTACTAAACACGGTGCCCGCTCGGCACAATAATACCGCCTCCACTCATTAATCCCACATCACCATGTATACATATCATGTATCAATACATCATGCTTACCAAAAGCATCAATAACACATTCATATTAACAAGTACTTACCGAATCACCACTCATACCGTTATAGTATTAATCCGATGCTACACAAGTCAAAGTTAGCATACATAACACTCAAAGACATTTAAATAATTATACGTGTGTATGTACACACTGTCACCTTTGGATGCTCTAAATCCAAAAGAAGAGTTGGCCACCCTAGATCTACTTGTCCCTATATTCTACCATAATAGAGTTAGTGATATGGGCCATTCGCCAAACCAAATAATTTGAGAAGGGTTCCTTGTGAACTGAACCTTACCTTTATCCTTTTGGGTTCCTAATCACAAAGACTCAATTCCCGCTCGCTGCTCGCCAACCACCATCGATTAGTAAATAATACCGATAGCCTTCGGCTTTTAATCATTAACTGACTTACTAGAATAGCACTCTATTTACCATAAATCCTTACCACCTACTTACCAATCGATTGACTAAGGAATGGAAGATCTGCCTTTCTGCTTTGAGATCCCGGAGTTTCCTAGAAAGAAATCGGTTTCACAAGGGTGTTAATACACTATTGAAATCAGCACTTACCCCTTATGGATGTCGACAGAGACACGTAAAAGAAGGAAACAAAATAGTATTCGCTAATACTTCTTACTCGCTTCAATATTCGCCAAGTCTATAGAGTGGAGGAAGGAATTTGAATGTAGGGTTTCGCAAAAGAAGTAGAGAGGGCTTTTCAGGTTGAAAAGGGAGTGAAAAGATTGAGAGATGGAATATGAAAGTAGAGAGGAAATTTGCTATTGCCAAAGGAGAAAAAAAATAAAAGATGAAAGAATGCTTGAAGAGAATTTGGCGATTAGCAAAAATGACAAAAGCAAACAAGGTGACAAGGTTGAACCTTTTATAGGCATTCTAAGATCCCCTAGTGGCCTTTAGCCCACCTCCCATGAGGTGTTTAAATTTCTGCAACCACTTACAACCTCTCCCGCCACTCATTTGATTTAATTCAAATCATTTGAAAAATAATCCAATAATAATTCATAATATCCTTGATTATCACTAATTATCCTTAGATAAAATCTATTAATTCCCAAATAATCAAAGAATCTCTTAATAATCCAAATAATTTCCTTATTATCACCTATTATCTTGTTTATCTAGATAAACTAATATCATCCTAATTATCCTTAGAATTAAATAATTTAAAATCCAATTTAAAATGCTCATATTATCCTTTAATATTGAAATAAAATTTGAGCATTTTCCTCTCTTGTTGTCAGCCCAAACAAGGTGCCAAAAGGAGAATTTGTGACTCAACCAAGGCTCTCCTCACCCCTTGTGGCGTCACTACTAGGCTCTTAAGTGGCCTCCTTTGCCACTTATTCTAGGCTCATTTTATGACAAATTATCCCTTACTTATTCTTATAACCCTCACTTGTTAAGGCTCCCCACCTTTAAAGCTAGAAACTGAAATTTTACCAAATCGAGCCTACTCAAGGCCTTTGATTAAACCATATATTTCCATAAATAATATCACATAGTTCCAACATACCAAATAATTATTCAATCACAAATAGCCCCCTAACTTAGGATGTTACACCTAATTTCCCGGATATTACAGCTCATTTTCTCTACAAGTAAGTCATCTTGATGGTTTTTTTTTTTTTGATGATTTTTGTATTTTTGGAATCCTCAAAGCTTAAGCTAGCTAATGAGAGGACTAGTTTGCAATATGGTTGAAAGTCTAGGGACTTACCATGATAGAAATTATGTTGTTTGATGAGTTTTTTGGAAGAAAATGAATGATAGGATGATGATAAACAACTTTTGTGAAGGGTGTTGTCATGAAAACACCTAAATGGGGACTAAAATGCAAAAGTTGTAATTTGTTCATTAAGGCATGAAATAGTTGAAATTGTGGATCATTGTAAGAGGATTAAATGTTCAGCTAGGCTTGTTTAACATGAAAATGTGATGAAAATTTATTTATGAGCCTAGGGGAAAATCGTAATTTTACCAAAGTGTGTGGGTAAACTAGTCATTTTTGCCTAAAGTGTAGATTATGGTGTATTATGATTTATAATTGATTAAATCAGTAAATTATATTGTTCTCGATCAAAGAAAATAAGTTTCAAACCTAGAACGAGTGAAAAGAAAAATATGGGCAAAAAGTCTATTTCAGCCCTTTCGACATCAAGGTAAGTTCGTATGCAAATTTTGCAATTACATATAAGTTAATTTAATTTTTCAATGTTGTATGGAATGTATACTTACTCTCTGAATGTATGAAATATCTTTTTATCTGATGTCAATAGAATTAAATCTAAGAATAATAGGAAATGTATATAGCATGATATGATGATAGTTAAGGTCACGTGTAAAACCATATTGGAATATGGCCTCGGAGTAAGAATTCGTATAAGACCATGTCAGGGACATGGCATCGAGATGTTATTACATGTAAGACCCTATCGGGGTATGATGTTAGTGTGACATTAGGTGTATGAAACTCAAAAGTGTTATTTAACAATTTGAGTGATTCAACGAGTATGTTGAAAGTAAGAAAGTATGTGATTGTATCACGAGAAACACAAGTGTGTATTAGAATTGAATTGAGATGAATTCAATATATGATGAACCCCTAATGGGTTATGTGTAACCAATGCACCTTAATTGCATGAATAATATTTATTGATGCATTATGTGAATGCGAACGACTATCGTTGAAAGTTAAGTAAGAATAGTATTGTGTGAGGATGTTCCAAGATGAACATTTGAAATAGAGAAATACATGTGGATAACTATCCATGTATGTATTATTATCGGTGGGTTATGTGCATTACCACCTGATTAATTACTAAATGATGGGTTGTGCGCGACACCATCGCTTATAACTGATTGGCGGGCCGTGTACGATTCCACCCTATTAGAGATCGGTGGTGGGCTAAGTGCGAAACCACTGAGAGATTAGTAGTATGAGTGGCTTATTGAAAATGCTTGATGTGTTGTTTTATATGATCATGTGGTGATCAGTGCAGGAATGTATGCAAATTAAAAGAGCAATTGGCTTGTGGCATGATTAGAATGTGGTAAGATATAGAATGAGTAAGCTTTAAGATTGGTTGAGTAAGTGACCAAGAGTTATGAGAAAAACTCATTATAATACCTTGCGGTAGTCTATATTCAATGAATATCGGTATTTGTCAGTTATATGCAAATGAACTTACTAAGCATTATCGTTTACTCCTTTTCTTTTTCCATCTCTTATAGGTTTTTAACTAGCTCAGGTTAGAGGCCGCCGGAGATGTTTTCACACTATCGAGTAGACATCTGGTATGGTGTTCCAAGTTCTTACGAGTCATAGCATGTATAGGGATTCTTATAAAGTTGATTAAGTTCTAATTGATGTAGCCAAATTGTGTGGGCTTAATAGAACTTATAGTTTGGTTGTGTATAGCCAAAGATGAAGTCTTAAGTTATTTGTAATTGTATTGGATATAGTTCTCCCTAGTGTATGGGATGAAGACTTTATTTCTCTTATGATTAAATGTTTTTAACTCAAGAGTTATATTGATGCTATGTGGAGTTATGTGATGATGTATGAATGTATGCAATGAGAGTGGTAAAAGGCTTGGTAGATAGCCTCTAAGTGCCTACATGGATAGACACACGACCGTGTGTTTAGGCCGTGTGTGCCACACGGTTAGCACATGGGCGTGTGCCCTAGGCCGTGTAGATAAGTCAGAATTCCAAGGTTTGGCACCCGGGCCAGTGCCACAGGTGTGTCAAGGCCGTGTGAATTAGTCAGTGTCGACTACGGGTGGAAGACACAGGCATGTCCTAGGGGCACATGGGCGTGTCCCTAGACCAACACAGGCGTGTGGCCCCTGTTTTGAGGAAAAGTCTCTCAAGTTCGTAAAAGTTTCGGGATTTATTCAAAAACCTCTCGAAGGTGAGTTTAAGGCCTTGTAGGCCGAGATTGAGTAAGTGATAGGCTTAAAAGGGATTTTATAGTCCATTTCAAAGAGTTAAGTAAGTTTAAGCATCGTAATGCCTCGTATCCGGTCTCGATGTCGAACTCAGATAAGGGGTGTTATAAAAATTGGCCTCGTTTGGGTGAAATGAGCCAGGTGGGCCCAATGGAATCGTGGGCCCCACACGGATAAAATCCAGGTTAAGTGGCGGACATCGGATGGGCTATGTAGTTCGTGATAGTCAGAATCGGCTAAATGGGCCACACGAGCGTGTGGGCCCATTTGGGCTAAGTATTGGGCTTCGAGCCCATTTACATCGTTTTGAGCATATATGTTATCTATGTCGCTCGAGGCTACTATAAACCTTTGGAAAGGTTGTCAAATGACTGAAATACCCCTAGGGAGTAAAATGACCGAAATACCCCATATGGTAAATGATCGTAATACCCCTAGGGAGTAAAATAACCGAAATACCCCCATAGGGTAAATGATCATAATACCCCTGTAAGGTAAAATGACCGCAACACCCCTAGAGGATAAAGTGACTATAATGCCCCTGTAGGGTAAAATGACCGTAACACTCCTGTAGGGTAAAGTGACCGTAATACCCCTGTAGGGTAAATGACTGTAATACCTCTGTAGGTGAGTTCATCGATATACCCCCAAAGGGTAAAATGATTATTTTTCCCCTCAAGGGTAAATGCTTGATTTGTCTACGATGTAAATGATTAATTTGTCTGTGACGTAAATGACTGATCTGTTTGTGATTTAAATGACTGATTTGTCTATGATTTGTATGACTGATTCTGAGCATGACATTTTGCATACACGACATCCGCATGGGGTTGGGAAACTGTTATGGAGGAAGTATCTGCATCTTGGTGGCTCGCGACAATCATCGCTCTGGTGGCTTTGCCATATATCGTTATCGCGATTTATCGCGATATTGTTATTGGCGACTTTATGTGATACCATTGTCGGCGACTTTTGTCGCGATGCTATCGATGGTCGTGTGCCAATCATATTACCATTATTGATGGCTTTATACTGATCATATTACCGTTGCTGATGGCTTTTTGTTGATCATATTACCGTTACTGATGGCTTTATGTCGATCATATTAACGTTACTGATGGCTGTGTGCCGATCATATTACTACTACCGATGACTTTGTGCCAATCATATTACTGTACTCATGGCGTTATAGTTATCTTATTTATGACTCTTAGATATTTTAATTACTGGTAGCTTTGCTACGATACTGATTAGCGTCGCAACCGTTACTGATATTGGTGTGTTGTCTGGGTGGGTCGATTTTATCCCTACATGGTGTGTTGGTTGGTACGGGTGGTGCGTTGGCTGGATTGGGATGGGTTGCATGATTGCATTATTGCATTTCTGTTACTGATACTATCACTGTATTGGGCTTATGCTGACGTGTATTTTGTTTCTGATTCTGATACTGTAATGGGCTAAGGCCTACACTACGCTGTTACTGTTTTGGGTTAAAGCCCACAAGTGTTCTGTTACTAAAAAGGTCTCAGGCCCGCATGTTACTGCATGTATTACTAACTAAATGATAGGGGATTACACATTGAGTTTTCATAAACTCACCATTTCTTTCAACTGTACAGGTAATCCCCAGCCTTACACGATTTAGAGCCGCGAGGGACTCGGAGGTGGCCGCACGTTCGCTGATGGTTGTTTTAGACTTATACATCTCTTTTATATTGGGTTATTGGTTTTGGTAATAAGGCCTTTGGTGGATTTAATTTTCTTTTGATTGGGTTTTAATTTCTTATTTTGAACTGCCAACCTGATACAAACATGTTTTTAAAAAAGGATAATAACTGTTTTGAAGACAAACATGCATTTTCAAACTGCAAGATGATTTTAATAAGAGTAGCTTTCAGAAATTTTAATTAACTGAGAATCAAACGGTAACAAACATGGAAATTATTTTAATAAGCGATTTTTCAAACTTAATAACTTAATTTCCCAAATGTTTTCTCAAGTAATAAAAAGTAAATGGATTTTAACTCAAATTGTTTCCTACCAACAAGCCTTGATTTTGAAAGACACTTTGATGTGACACGTCAGATTTGGTCGAAACGTTTAGGTCAGGTTTGGGGTGTTACAAATGCTGCCACTGGTTGGGTCAAGGAACTTGTGGCCATCGACGGTCCGACGATGAGTGGGTGTAGGAGCGAAGTTGAAAGCGATGATTGATGGTGCAAGCAATCAACTAAAGGACGATGGGGAAGGGAAATCAAGATAAGGCGTTGGTAAGGTTGAAGGGAAGGTGTGAGTGAAGGTGGAGGATGAGAGATTTCGTGCGAAGGAGAAGGAGGTCGATAAGGATCGCCATAGTCTAGGTCGATGTGTTGAGAGGCTGAGAACAAGCATCGATGGTTATGAACGGTGAAGGGTGGTTTAGCAGTGGCGTGGCTCCTATTCCTAACCATGGTGGATTAAAATCGATAATTTGGGTAAGGGAGAGGGCTAACGAAGGTGTAACACCCCAAACCCATCTATGCATTAAGACTAGATTTGGTTTGTTACACAGTTCAACTATCTTATAATTTCAAATGAATCGGTATTTCAAAACCTCTTTTTAAAATTTGAGTTTAGTAAAACCAAGAGAAAAATTTTAAGTTTGATGTATTTGAGAAATATGAATAGTTAAAATTTTCGTATGTTTGAAAACCCAATTTATTTTAAGTAAACATTATATAAAAATCACAACCCATATTAAAATATCCAAAACAATGTTTTAAAACCAACCACACATAAAAATCCATAAAATAATAATAGAGGCCTTATTACATCATACCCAAAATAGCAATTTAAAGAAAGTACTTATTAATAGTTCAAAGTTTATTAAACTCATGTTTGCGTGATGGCCTCCACGAAGTCATCCTCGGCCCAAGTCCACGCCAATTTCCATTACCCGAGATGAAAAATTTGAGGAGTGAGTTACTCGTAACTCGAAGTATAACTTACTTACTTTATCCATCGCCGATTATCAAGTCATAATTTTGGGCTTGAGCCCATTAATGATTAACAATATAAATAATGGATGCATGCAAATAATGAAATTCCCCACCCAAACCTAATTTCCATCCGCTACACACCACCCGCATTCAACCGTCACACACTGTGGGGATCAAGTCAACCCACCCCGCCAAACACACCAATCGAGGCATAAAGCCATATTATATTTGTGGCGAGCCACCGAACTAGGTTGTGACAAAGTCACCGAACTAGAGGCATTAAGCCATTAAAATATTGGTGCCAGAGCCACCGAACTAGAGGCAATGAGCCATTTAATAATTGTGGCAGAGCCACCGAACTAGAGGCAATCAGCCGTTTAAATATTTTGTGGCAGAGCCACCGAACTAGATTTTGGCAACAGGCCTTTCTTCTCTTCATCGTTAATCCCAACCCATGCAACATGTATGCAAAATAATCTATGTACATATGATGATTTCAAAAAGGCCCAATTTACATATGAGTCAATATTTCAGGTTTTTATTCAGGCCCAAAAATTTCAAAATAATATTTAGCCTATTTAGCAATTTAGCAATTTAGCATCTTGGGCCCAATTAACGATCTAGCAAAGAGTTCGGCCCATTTAACAATTTGTCAGGGTTTTCGGCCCATTTAACTATCTAGCAAAGATTTCGGCCCATTTATCGATCTAGCAGAGATTTTGGCCCATTTATCGATCTAGCAGAGATTTCGGCCCATTTACTTTTTATCAGAGATTTCGGCCCATTTTACTAACTAGCATATTTATCGGCCCATTTTACTAACTAGCATATTTATCGGCCCATTTTACTAACTAGCAAATTTATCAGCCCATTTTACGATCTAACACATCTTTGGCCCATTTACACATGAGATATTTAATATACATTTTACTACCTACACATCGAGAGCATTTTCATAATTTTCACATTTTTAACCATTTTCATGAAATTTCACCAAAATACCAATTATTTCGTATTTTACCGATTTTTTCGTTTTTACGATTTTACTCAATACCACGAATGACATCCAACCCGAGAAAAGTGTGAAGTTACACACCATGATATCGTGAGTACTAAACCTTCCCGCCACAACACCTAAACGTAATACTAACCATTAGAACACTATCATTTATCAAAATACACTATTGGTATTCGATCTAAATCCTTACCCTTTGATTTTGAACCACTTCTATTTTGGTTTCTCCTCGCTTATTGATTCGTTTTCCGATGAGAATCCACGAACGCATACAAAGGCTCTGGAGTACGAACTACTTCAAATAATTGATTCTCCTCGGTTGATGGTCCGCAACTCGTGGAAAATCCCTGATTCTAAATAGCCCTTCGCTTATAATTAGGGATTTATGAACCGCCTCTTTCAAAGCTATGGATCGCCTTTTTCGCTTCTATCTTGAATGTCTCTAAAGACATAAGATTATTAGTCCGACTAAAAATATTGAAATATGGCTAACGATTTGTAAGGTTTGAGATTTGGCTTACCACGATTTATCTTCGTTCCTAGAGAAACGATCGAGCAATTGCGTCCCTAAAACAAAATCGATTAATACAAACTATACTAATATAATGAATATAAATCCTTAAAAGAAAATCACTTTACCTTGATTCTTGAATCGATTCCAAAGTTCCAAAATTCTAAAGATCACCTTGAGTTTCTACCTCCAAAATCTCACTAATGCTCACGATTGGAAGAAATTGTGTGAGAAGAATTCGTTTTGATCAAGAAAATGAAAGAAATTTTGGCACAAGTACAAGTTAACATTCGCCATGAGAGAGATTATTGTGGAGATTTTAATTGAGAGAAAAGTAAAAGAATGGAACAATGGAGATAGTATGATTCGGTTTCAAGTGAGAAAGGGAGAAGGAAAGAAAAGGAAGGAGAAAGAAACGAGAAGAAAAGAATTGAGTTTTTTGGAAGGATTGTGTAATCGGTTTTGTGAAGAAGAAAGAAAAAGAGTGGCCTTTTGGTGTGTTGATGGTTTCAGCACTAGGGAAAAGTTTTAGAGAATAGGTGAAATAAGACCTAAATGGTCAAAACCCGAATGACCAAAAGAAAATAGAACAAAACAAAGAAAATATTGTTTACCTTTGTCCAATAAGCATTCGGCTAAGAGGAGGGAATTTGAGAGAAACAAGCTTTGAGAGGAAAAGAAAAAAATTATCAAATGACCGAAAGAGGGAAAATGTGCACAACTAGCCCCTAATTCATCTAAATGCCTTCAAAATTTCGGTCAGCCCCTTGCCCAAAAACCGTCCAAGTACTTGGCTATCAAAGGCCAACTTTTGCCACCCTTTCTTTCCATAGCACACTCCCCAATTTAAGCCATTTGTTCCCCTTACTTACCTTATCCTATTGATTTCTTTCCTCAACTTAAATATTTCCTTAATCCTTTAGCCATCATACCAAAAATAAGGAAGTCAAACCTTCCATGTTTTGCTTCTTGGCCGACACTTGATAGATGGAAGCAAAAATAAAATTTTCAAGTTGCAAGCTAGAGATTCAACCTCTTCCCTCATGTCTAACTCATGGCGCCATCACCACTATGCTATTAACTCATCTTATGCCTTCTTTTAGTACTTAATTAACTTAAATCTCAATGTCACCTAATTTCTTTGCTCTAAAGTACACTTAACTAATATTTTTATTCTAACTCCAAGTAAACCTGAACTAACATTTAACAACATAATGGTACTCAATTATTTAGGGTGTTACAATTCTACCCCTCTTAAATAAAATTTCATCCTCGAAATTTACCTGATTAAAAGAGGTGAGGATATTGCTGCGGAATAGCTTCCTCAGGCTCCCACATAGCTTCCTCCGCTCCATGATTACGCCATAAAACTTTGATCAACGGTACAGTCTTCTTTCTTAGCACCTTAACACCCCGATCTAAAATTTCCACTGGTTCTTCTTCAAAAGACAAGTGTGAATTTAATTCCACTTCCTCTACCCAGATTATATGCGATGGATCCGATCTATAGCGCCTCAAAGATGGAAACATGGAAAACATTATGAATTTGACCCAACTCGGGGTAATTCAATTTGATAAGCCATCGACCAACACGCTTCATCACACGATATGGCTCGATGAACCTCCTGCTCAACTTGCCCTTCTTTCCGAATCTAAAATTTTCTTCCAAGGTGAGACCTTCAAAAGACACGGTCTCCCACAAGAAACTCGATATCCTTACGCTTCAGTCCAGATATGACTTCGCCTATCCAAGCTTCCTTTAACCGTGCTCGAATAACTTTTACCTTTTCCTGCTTTCAAATATCATCTCAGACCCAACATCCGCTGCTCACCCAATTCAGTCCAATAAGTAGAAGTATCGACACCTACGACCATACAATGCCTCATAGGGTGCCATTTGAATGCTAGACTGATAGCTATTGTTATACGCAAATTCTGCCAATGGTAGAAAATCCTCCCAACTACCCCTGAAGTCGATCACACATCCCCTTAACATGTCTTCCAATATTTGATTACTCTTTCCGATTGACCATCAGACTGAGGATGAAAAGCAGTACTGAAATTCAACTTTGTCCCCAAGGCTTCATGCAGAGCTTTCCAAAATCGTGATGTAAATCTAGGATCCCTGTCTGAAATAATAGACACTGGTACCCCATGCAACCTCACGATTTCAGATATATATAGCTTAGCCAATTTCTGTAATGAGTAGTCCGTACGAACCGAAAGAAAATGAGTAGTCTTTGTCAAACGATCAACTATTACCCATACGGAATTTTTCTTAGTAGGTGTTAAAGGTAACCCACTAACAAAATCCATAGTTATCCGCTCCCATTTCCAAAGAGGAATTTTACCGGTTGTAACAAACTCAGCGGTAATTGATGCTCGCCTTCACTTGTCGACAAGTCAAACATTTTCCTACAAACTCGTAAATCTCACGCTTCAACCTCGCCACCAATATCGTTTCACGGAGATCTTGATACATCTTATTTCCTCCGGTGCATAGCATAAGGGCTACTATGCGCCTCCCGTGAGAATCATTTGTCTCAATTCGAGTCTTTAGGCATACAAACCCTTCCACGAAAGCACAAAGACTCCATTCATGTTTATACCAAAATCCTCTATTTCACCCCTTTCAACTCAACAAATAAAAGTCTCAACTTTTTATCCGATGTCCGCTTCCTTGATTTGTTCCAACCACGTAGACTTCACCAAGTTCGCTAATGTACTACCATCCTCATACAAACTCAAATGAGCAAACATTGCTCTTAAATCGACATCGCTTTACGACTTAACGCGTCTACTACCACGTTAGCCTTTCCAGATGATATTCGATTGAGAAATCATAGTCCTTAATAATTCCACCCATCTTCTTTGTCTCAAATTCAACTCCTTTTGGGTAAGACTCTTGTGATCCGTGTAGATGATAGATTTCTCACCGTAGAGATAGTGCCTCCATACCCTTTCCGTACTCAACTTTTCGCCTTCAACGCCGATACCATGTTTGCCAAGTAATTTTTTGTTCACCTATCATTATTACTTCCTTATCATCCAAGTTCTTAATGACATCCGCTTTTCAAAGACAATCCAAATGCGCCGATGTTTAACCAACCAATCCATGCCTGTAATGAGATCGAACTCGCCAAAGGCAATTCCATCAAATTTGCCAAAAATACCTCCTCTTGAATTTCTAAGGGCACGCTTTAAACAGCTTTATTTACATCATCGATCATTCCTAAAGGACTAATCACCGCTATCTCACTATCGGTAATTTTAGATTCTAGATTCAGTTTCCAGATATGGCGCTAGCAATATACGAATGGGTAGAACCAATATCTATTAAAGCAATAATGTACATCAAGATGAAGAACGTATCGCTTATTACATCGTGCATTGCCATCCTCATGGCGCCTAACCGCATAGACCACCCGCTATCTTGTATCCGTGTTACCTCTAGGACCATTACCTCGACCGGTGCACCTTGACCACGCCTAGCCCCATTACCACCATGACCCGATCCACGGCCTCTTAGTGGTGCCGAGTACTCGTCGATCAGGCATCAAGATACGAACTTCCCGAGTCGATCCATACGCCGAGGGCAATTTCTATATCGGTGATCCATTGAACCGCATTTGTAACAAGTGCCCGCTTTTCTTCCAAAGACTCTCTAGAATGCCTTTTCCCACATTCAAAGACAATCTCGACCTCGATTATTAGTTACTGGTGCTCTACCTTGAGCTGGTTCATCATTTTGAGGCCTCTTCTAAAACCTTTTTGAAGAACCCGACTGCTATATATCTCTCTTGTTTCTAAATCTTTCCCGATTTTGACGTTCTGAGTTCTTAGCCTCTTCGGCTATCTTGGCCTTCTCCACAAGCGTGGCAAAAGTTCTAACTTGTTGTGGGGCAATCGTAACCTCAACTCATCATTCAAACCCATCCTCGAATCGCACACAACGTTCATGATCCGCTGACACTATTGTCCGAGCATAGCGACTTAAGCGTAAAAACTCAAATTTCATATGCCGCCACCGTCTTACTCCCTTGGACAAGATTCAAAAATTCCTTCCTTCAAGGCCCACATAACTTGTTCCAACATATTTCCCTTGAAGGCGGCTTTAAAGAATTCCTAAGTAATCAAGAAATTCGGTGCCTTCCTCGAACAAGAAGCCACCACCGACACGCCTCGCCTCTTAGCAAGGACATAGCTCCTTTCGCTTTTTGCTCAACAAAGGCATTCCATATCATCCATAATCGCCCATGACCGAGCCAATATTCACCACATTCGAGCTACACCGAGACTCCTCTAAAACTTCGCATTATTTGACTTGAGTCGTTCGAAATTGACCCACGGGTTGTTGGCCCAATTCTAGTTCCAATGACCCTTTCTAAGACTAGCAAGATTACTTGTGTCAAAGCATTATCTTCTTTCATATGATCCCGTGATCCCGTCTCACTTACAAGTGACGCAGTGCATCCATTTCCGGCATATGATTTGGTACTTCATTGCAAAGACTCATCCTCTACCACGCCATGTTCACTGCGTCCACGATCACGCTCTACAGATCCACGCACCACGTCCTCTAGTGCTCATGATGACTAATTCGATCTAATCTTATTACAAATTTTATGAATCAGAAAATTGTTTCAGTGTTTATTAACGGTGTTTTATGAGATTTGAGAGATAAAGTTGTTTTTCGCAACACATCCTATAGTCTCAATCTCTACGATTTTTGACATCTAAAACTGAAAGTTCTAGAGTGTTCCTATGATCATATCATCATCATAATAATTATTCAGTAACGAATACTTACTTGACTTGGTGCTGGATGCTTGTGGTGCCATACTAATCTTTAAAACATAATTTAAATAATTCCAAAAGTTATTTGTTGAACCCAACCACAATGAAGTTTTTAAACTCGCTCGATATTATTAAATGTAACACCCCAAACCCGGCCTATGCATTAAGACTAGATTTAGTTTGTTACATGATCGAACTATCTTAATAATTTCAAATGAATCAGATTTCAAAACCCCTTTTAAAATTTGAGTTTAGTAAAACCAAGAGAAAAATTTTAAGTTTGATGTATTTGAGAAATATGAATAGTTAAAATTTTCGTATGTTTGAAAACCCAATTTATTTTAAGTAAACATTATATAAAAATCACAACCCATATTAAAATATCCAAAACAAAGTTTTAAAACCAACCACACATAAAAATCCATAAAATAATAATAGAGGCCTTATTACATCATACCCAAAATAGCAATTTAAAGAAAGTACTTATTAATAGTTCAAAGTTTATTAAACTCATGTTTGTAGTATGGCCTCCACGAAGTCATCCTCGGCCCAAGTCCACGTCAATTTCCATTACCTGAGATGAAAAATTTGAGGGAGTGAGTTACTTAGAACTCAGTGTATAACTTACTTACTTTATCCACTGGGCCAGATTATCAAGTCATAATTTTGGGCTTGAGCCCATTAACAGGATTAACAATATAAATAATGGGATGCATGCAAATAATGAAATTCCCCACCCAAACCTAATTTCCATCCGCTACACACCACTCGTACCAACCGTCACACCTGTGGGGATCAAGTCAACCCACCCCGCCAAACACACCAATCGTAGGCATAAAGCCATATTATATTTGTGGCAGAGCCACCAAACTAGGTTGTGACAAAGTCACCGAACTAGAGGCATTAAGCCATTAAAATATTTGTGGCAGAGCCACCGAACTAGAGGCAATGAGCCATTTAATAATTGTGGCAGAGCCACCGAACTAGAGGCAATCAGCCGTTTAAATATTTTGTGGCAGAGCCACCGAACTAGATTTTGGCAACAGGCCTTTCTTCTCTTCATCGTTAATCCCAACCCATGCAACATGTATGCAAAATAATCTATGTACATATGATGATTTCAAAAAGGCCCAATTTACATATGAGTCAATATTTCAGGTTTTTATTAAGGCCCAAAAATTTCAAAATAATATTTAGCCTATTTAGCAATTTAGCATCTTAGGCCCAATTAACGATCTAGCAAAGAGTTCGGCCCATTTAACAATTTGTCAGGGTTTTCGGCCCATTTAACGATCTAGCAAATATTTCGGCCCATTTATCAATCTAGCAGAGATTTTGGCCCATTTACTTTTTATCAGATATTTCGGCCCATTTTACTAACTAGCATATTTATCGGCCCATTTTACTAACTAGCATATTTATCGGCCCATTTTACTAGCTAGTAAATTTATCGGCCCATTTTACGATCTAACACATCTTTGGCCCATTTACACATGAGATATTTAATATACATTTTACTACCTACACATCGAGTATGTTTCGTAATTTTTATATTTTAACTATTTTCATGAAATTTCACCAAAATACCAATTATTTCAGATATTATCGATTTTGTCGTTTTTACAATTTTACTCAATACCACTTAATGACATCCAACCCGAGAAAAGTGTGAAGTTACACACCATGATATCGTGAGTACTAAACCTTCCCGCTCACAACACCTAAACGTAATACGAACCATTAGAACACTATCATTTATCAAAATACAATATTGGTATTCGATCTAAATCCTTACCCTTTGATTTTGAACCACTTCTATTTTTGGTGTCTCCTCGCTTATTGATTCGTTGTCCGATGAGAATCCACGAACGCATAAAGGCTCTGGAGTACGAACTACTTCAAATAATTGATTCTCCTGCTGATGGTCAAGAACCCTTGGAAAATCTCGATTCTCAAACAAATTTCTTCGCTTATAATTAGGGGATTTATGAACCGCCCTCTTTCGAAAGCTATGGATCGCCTTTTCTCGCCTCTATCTTGAATGTCTCTAAAGACATAAGATTATTAGTCCGACTAAAAATATTGAAATATGGCTAACGATTTGTAAGGTTTGAGATTTGGCTTACCACGATTTATCTTCGTTCCTAGAGAAACGATCGAGCAATTGTGTCCCAAAAATGAAATTGATTAATACAAACTATACTAATATAATGAATATAAATCCTTAAAAGAAAATCACTTTACCTTGATTCTTGGAATCGATTCCAAAGTTCCAAAATTCTAAAGATCACGTTGAGTTTCTACCCTCCAAAATCTCACTAATGCTCACGATTGGAAGAAATTGTGTGAGAAGAATTCGGTTTTGATCAAGAAAATGAAAGAAATTTTGGCACAAGTACAAGTTAACATTCGGCCATGAGAGAGATTATTGTGGAGATTTTAATTGAGAGAAAAGTAAAAGAATGGAACAATGGAGATAGTATGATTCGGTTTCAAGTGAGAAAGGGAGAAGGAAAGAAAAAGAAAGGAGAAAGAAAAGAGAATAAAATGAATTGAGTTTTTTGGAAGGATTGTGTAATCGATTTTGTGAAGAAGAAAGAAAAAGAGTGGCCTTTTTGGTGTGTTGATGGTTTCGGCATAGGGGAAAAGTTTTTAGAGAATAGGTGAAATAAGACCTAAATGGTCAAAACCCGAATGACCAAAAGAAAAGAGAACAAAAAAGAAAATATTGTTTACCTTTGTCCAATAAGCATTCGGCTATGGGGAGGGAATTTGAGAGAAACAAGCTTTGAGAGGAAAAGAAAAAAATTATCAAATGACCGAAAGAGGGAAAATGTGCACAACTAGCCCCTAATTCATCTAAATGCCTTTAAAATTTCGGCCAACCCCTTGCCTAAAAACTGTCCAAGTACTTGGCTATCAAAGGCCAACTTTTGCCACCCTTTCTTTCCATAGCACACTCCCCAATTTAAGCCATTTGTTCCCCTTACTTACCTTATCCTATTGATTTCTTTCCTCAACTTAAATATTTCTTTAATCCTTTAGCCATCATACCAAAAATAAAGAAGTCAAACTTTCCATGTTTTGCTTCTTGGCCGACACTTGATAGATGGAAGCAAAAATAAAAATTTTCAAGTTGCAAGCTAGGAGATTCGAACCTCTTCCCTCATGTCTAACTCATGGCGCCATCACCACTATGCTATTAACTCATCTTATGCCTTCTTTTAGTACTTAATTAACTTAAGTCTCAATGTCACCTAATTTCTTTGATCTAAAGTACACTTAACTAATATTTTTATTCTAACTCCAAGTAAACCCGAACTAACATTTAACAACATAATGGTACTCAATTATTTAGGGTGTTACAGAAGGCTTGTGGGAGTTTAAGGTGAATATGGGTGAAAAATTAAGGTTTGAATGTGTAGAAAGAAGGGTTTTTAGCTGTGAGGTGGGTGTTTGGATGTAGGTTTTGATGAGTTTAAAGCATGGATGCGCTATTCCTACCTAGATTAGGGTAGAATATGGGGTGTTTGCTAAAGCATGCCCATTCCTTCAAGATGCCATTCCAATTTGAATTTTTTTCTCATTGGTTCACCTAGACAGAAGAAGAAAAATTTATTAAGATGAAGATAAAATAAAATAAATAAATATATAATAAAATAAAAATAAATAAATAAATAAAAATTGGGTTGCCTCCCATTAAGCGCTTATTTTACGTCGTTAGCTTGACGTCTTGGTTAGTATTATGAAGGTTCCAGTTGAATCTTTACAACCGTATGAGCTTGAAAATTCTCATAAAACGGCTTCAGCCTTTGACCATTGGCTGTGAATCGTTTTCCCTACTCTTCACTTTCTATTTCAACTACACCATGTGTGAATAATTCGGTTACAATAAAGGGTCATTGCCATCATGATCGAAGCTCACCGAGGAACAATTTTAGCAAACAGTTATAAACTAACACTTTTTGTCCTATTGAGAAATGCTTCTGGGATATTTTATTATCATGGAACAATATTGTTTTGTCCTTGTAAATACGAGCATTCTTGTAGGCATCATAACGAATTTCCTATAATTCTTGGATGTCTAATTTCCTTGCTCTCCCCGCAGGTTCTAATTCCATGTTACATTGTCATATAGCCCAATAAGCCTTATGTTCCAATTCTAATGGAAGGTGGCAAGCCATGCCAAAAACAAGCCGATATGGGGTCATGCTAATTGGTCCTTTATATGTCATCCGATAGGCCCAAAGTGCATCATTTAGCCGAAAGCTCCAATCCTTTCTTGCTAGGTCTGAACCGCTTTTCTAAAATGGTCTTGATTTTCAATTGAGACTTCCGCTGGCTGCTCGCTTGGGGGTGATAGTCAGAGCTATACGGTGGTGAACTCGTATTTTTCATAAGTTCCTCCATGACTCTATTTCAAAAATGGGTTCAAGGACATCGATCAAGGCTCGAGGTGTGCCAAACCTAGAAAAAATAGTTCGCTTTAGAACTTCCACTAGCCTCTTAGCATTGTCATTGCGGGTAGGCTTTGCTTCTATCCACTTAGAAACATAGTCTACCACAATAATTATATACACATTTCTAAATGAGGAAATAAACAGACCCATGAAGTCTGTCGAAACCATTTTTCAGTTTTTTTTAAAAAAAAAATGGGGATCGACTTTAAAAAATGGAAATGGAGTTGCCACCAATCCCTTTTTTCCTTGGGTGTGATTGTATCACCTTATAAAACATTTTATTTCAAAACATTGATTTTGGTCCACGAAATACAAGAAAATGGGTTCGGGAGTCAGTTACATATGAGGAAGGATTAGCACCCTCATAACGCCCAAAAATTGGTACCTAATCGATAAAATCATGTCCTAATGTTGAAAATTTGAAAAATTTTAAAACATGATCCTTTATTAGAAAGAAAACTAAGACTTACCTGCTTTAAAGAAATAAAATGTTATACCCAGAAGTTAGGATATAACATCTCATGGCTTCAAACTAGGCTTATCTTCATTTAGAAAATTTTATTCGAGACACAAAACATCATATCCAAGAAGTTAGATATAACGCTTTTAATTCCCGAGAATAAGTTTTAATTTGAAATTTATAAATTTTGATTTTAAAAGAAAAGGGATACTTAATATTTTAAGTTCAACAAGAAAAATCGAAACCAAATGAGTTAGGCACAATTTTTCTCGAAACCCCAAATATTAGATATCATTATATTTTTAAACTATTTGAATAAAATGCGTAATTCAAAATGTGTTTTATAAAACAATAATTTGAGTAAGATATTATAACATACATACTTAATAACAATTCAACATAATTACAAATTATATTAACAATAAATAATTAAAGAATAATATAACATGAATAAATAAATAAATAAATAAATAAAGAATTATGTTAGCAATAATAAACGATTAAAGAAACAAAAATAAATAAACATGGGATATAAAATAAGTAGCGATAATTAAGATCTTCATGAAATAACAAAATCAAATGAAAAGGGAATGATATATTTAAACATTGAATAAAAAAAGAATATGACGATTTTAAAATGATTTATTATATATAATAAAAATAATTAGTAAATAGCATATAATAATTTTAAATAAAAACATATATATAATACACTAATCATAAAAATTACATATGTAATAAACACTATAAATAAAATATGTTATATAATATAAATAGATTTTATACAAAATAAAATTTTAAAAATAATATATGATATAATATAATACTATATAATATACAAATTAAAAATGTAAAATATAATAACTAATATATAAATCATAATATGTAATAAAAGTAATATTAAACCAAATAAAATAATAAATAATAATTTAATATATATATATATATATAAGGATAATACATATAAAATATATATATGAATTTTATACTATTAACAAAATTAATATATAAATAATAAAATAATATATATTTTTAATATGATAAAATAATTCAATATAGTATGAGAATAATTTAAAATAAAATAAAATAAAAATAAAGAAAGAAAGGAGAATTAAATAGCAAGTAGAAATAAATATAAAAGGATTAAATTAAAAAGCGCACACAATGTAGGGGTTAATATGGCAATTATGCCAAATTTTTAAAACAACGTCGTTTGGATATCCACCATTAAATAGCCCAAAGGACTAAATTAAAATGAAATACAAATCTCAAGGCTAATTTAAAAATAAAAGATAATTCAATTTAGGACAAAATTATAATTAATAAAATTGCAGAGGGACTAAAATGGGAAATTGCCCTTTACATAAAAAAACGCGGATCCTCCCCGAGTTTTCGGGTCAACACACAGATCCTTTCTTTAAACGATGCCATTTTGGTTATTAATGGGCTATACCAAAACGACACCATTCTTACCCTTATAAACCAAAAGATCAAAAAAAAAAAACATTTTAGTTAGGTTTTAAAAAAACAAAAGAGCTCTTAGAGAAAAGCTCTGCCATCATAGATCGTTCGATCTCCGGCCACCCTTGCACAAGCTTCACGCTACCATCGTCATGACAATTCTTCGGTGAGAAATGCCCACTTTCAAAGGTAATCTCGCTTTTTTTGTTTTAATAGTATTTTTATATATAAATGTGCATAAATCGAAAAGAAATAAAAACTTAAAAAACTTCTGCTTTTCGATTGATTGTAAATTTCTCTATATTTTCTTTTGTATTTGTATGTATTTTCTTTTTATGTGTTTTTACAGATTTTTGGGGGTTTTATATAGCCCCAAAATGATAAATAGAAAAGGAAATATATTCATCCATTTTTGTCATTATGCTTTTCTTTCTTTTTGTGTCAACGGAGATCTCTGGTGGAGTGATTCGGCCATTTAAATGCTATCTACATATTGATGGAGGTGTGACTGAAGGCTGATTGAGGCACGAGGGGCTGGACGAGGTTGCGAGGC
Organism: Gossypium rotundifolium; assembly: GCA_025506655.1. NCBI lineage: Eukaryota > Viridiplantae > Streptophyta > Magnoliopsida > Malvales > Malvaceae > Gossypium > Gossypium rotundifolium. Next base: position 83,968,569 of record CP106726.1, read on the forward strand.
GCGAGGGTTTCCAAGAAACCCTAGGTTTCTTGACTTTGCTTAGCATTTGGGCCCTTTTGGGCTGCGCAAGTTTGGGTCAAGTCTACTTAGGGTGTGGGTTTAGTTTGGGCTACTTGGTAGTCTGCTTAGGTATTGGGCTAAGGGTGTAACAGGCTTTGGTTTTAGTTTTGGGTTTGTAAGTAGGCTACGGGTAAATTAAAATTGGGCTTTGAGGATTTGCTTTGTAAAATGGACTGTAACAAATATACTGGACATTTATTATTATTTTTATTATTTTTGTTTTGGTTTGTTACCTGGGCCCAATCAAAATTAGGTTCCTACAGTTACCCCTCTTTGCTCATTGTCGTGTAATGGGAATAGAGTGGAGACTATAAAAGGACCAATTTTGCCCGGTCTTGCCGAGTCTTGATTTCTTGGTCCTCGTGTTCTCCAAATGGCTTCCAACGCAATCAGAACTTCTGTGTATTTGGATATAAGTTTGACGGCTTCAATTTGCTTCACTGCGACTTCAGGAATGCCAGATCTGTAATATCCTGAAAATGGGCTTATGCATTTACGCTTAATTATATGAAATAACATGCTTGAGTATGTTGTGAATGTGTATAATGGAATTTGTGAACTTTAGAAAATAGGAAAAGCGAAAGAAAATATTAAGTTTTAAGTCTAAAAGAGGAAGCTAAAAGGACAGGGCCTTAAGAGAAAATGTAAGGGAGATATGACATGGGAATGGGCTTGGCAAAGTGGCAACAAGGCGCCATTTAAGGGCCTAGCATGTGACGCCATCTACATGAGCAATTGGGCCAGGGTTCGAGTCGTATGGAAGGCAAAAGAAGGGTTTTTTTTTCTTTTGCTTGTTGACGTCAAAATGGGGAGGTAATGGACGGCATCAAGGCACTTAAAAGATGAGTTTTATTCTTTTTAGAATTCGGCTAGAAGAGTAGGGGATAATTATGTTTTTTATTTATTTTGAATAGGTGATTAAGAGATAAATAGGAGAAATATGAGGGACATGATAAGTAAAGATAAAGTGGTGACCAAGGACTCAGAGGGTGAGTATTTTCGCTATGTAGAGGGGGATTAGGTGCCAAATTGTTTGTTCATCTGTTAATCTCCATTTCGAAATTTGTAGTTAAGAGAGTCTCTCTTTTCTTCTTTGTCATTTGAAGTCAATTCTCCTAGTCACCTTTGTCAAATTCTTCTACTCTTCTTCTATTCTTTTCCTTCCTCTCAACCCCAATTCCCTTGTGGTTTAATATGCTTTTGTGATTTAGAGGCTAATAGAACCATTATAGGCATTCACCTCTTCCTTTTACAAGTTTTTCAAAAGTCGAAATATTACTTCTGATACCCGAATGTTTCATCATCATTAGAAGTCATAGCCGAATATCAAGGGGCCGTTATCCTTTCTTCTGTCCCAAGTCTTAAAGCCGAATCTCTAAGGGGGGCTGTTGACTACTCTTTTCTGATCTTTCCTAGTCTTAATCATGTTTGGTGGTAAGTATTTCTTCCTTAGCAATCGATTTCCCTTCTTTCTATTAGTGTGCCGAAATCATGGTGTTAGACCTTAAGGATGGCCGAATGTTCTTTAAGCCATATTATGTGTCTCTGTTGAAGGTAGCCAATGCTAGGAGCATCAAGGGAGTCTTTCGGGATTTGGAGCATTCAAGGTAATCAAGATGTACTATTCGCCAAGGGCCATGGTTATGGATTTATGTATTAAAGTTCTAATCTAACATATGTGTATAGGAATTGACATCTCCCTAGTCAAGTGGTGTTTTTGGGATTTTAGATTCACAAAGGTAAGTGAATCGACATTCACCAAGGCCTTATTATGGTATTTAGATCTGCTTTTCTTCGCTTTTAAGCCGAAAACTAACCAAGTCAATGGATCTAGTGATTAGTCGATTACAGGAAGGAGCATAGCAAAGTTTTGGGATTTGATCTTAAATCCAATCGGCAACAAGTTTTGGTTTCAAAAGTCCTTCGGGATTTAATAATCTAGCCGAATAGGTTTTTCTAATATGTCTACTAATGGTCGATTATAGGAACTAAAGGATCTAAGGCTTTAGATCGAGTTTTCTGGATTTAAGTGAACCGCTATGTATCGTGTGTATTCTACACTATTTCTTAACAAGATTTATGGCAATGTTTAATGAATATAAATATATGTGTTATTAAGAATGTGAAAAGTATGGCTAAGGTACCATACCATGGTACAAAGTACTGTGCACGCTTCCTATTCCTATTGGGATTGTGATAAGATCTGTTAAAACACGATGTAAATCTATAAGAATGTGAATGGAGAATATGGCATAATAATGCATGATTTTGTATGACATGGGCATTTGGGTGAATATGAAAGGGGAAGTGAATGTGGTGACTATTGTCACCTTATCTGAATGTGGTGACTTCGGTCACATTATCTGAATGTGGTGTCTCAAGACACAAAATATTATCTGGTGGCTATGCCACAAATTCATAAGGGCGATGAGCACGCCGACCGCAAAGGACTACCTTCGATGGTGTGTAGCGGATGGAGGGTTGACTTAGTTGTCCCCACTTGCAAAAGTTGGTACAGTGATGTGTAGCAGATGGCATCTAGGTTTGGGTTCTGGTTTGCATCATATTATTTAAATGCTATACGCATATGTATGACTTGATATGTTTAAATTTGTTAAGGCTTAGTGTTGTGGTTACACATTGAGTCTGTTGACTCACCCTGTTGTGGGAACATTTTTTAGGTGACGATCAGTAATGGATCGAGTCAGCAGGAGCTTAATGGTGGCCATGCTCAGCAAGGAATTTTATGATTTTGACATTTATTTTCATTTAAGTACTTTAATTTATTTGGGTTTGTTTGATGTAATAAGGCCATAGTGATAAACTGTCTATGCATGCGTTTTAAATATTTCAATACGTTACTAAATTTATCAAATTAAAGATCAAATGTTTTATTTGAAAATAAACCCTAAATGTTTTGACGCTTAAATTCACATGATTTTAATTAAAGATAAAACCTATAATTCGACATATCTTTTAATTTAAACGTTTGAACTTAACAATGGCATCTTTATAAAAACTTATTTTTCCAAAATAAATTGGTTTCCATCTTGAGCCCAACCCAAACCGAGTTTTTCCGAAATCACTTAAAGACTTTCAAACGAACCAACGAATTTGAACTGTTTTTACTCGAGGAACATACTGGATTCGGTCAAGACTCGTGGGCCAGGATTGGGGTGTTTTAGCTTGGTATCAGAGCCCAGATTTGAACTCTCGGCCTTTGGTTTAAGGCCCAAAATGTTTTCAAAATTAAGCCCAAAAGGAATTTTGTGAATTAAGCAGGTTTTTCTGGCATGGCACACTAAGTCTCCGACCCGAAGTCCACCAGGTAAGTACTCGATCTCTTGTGTGATTTATATTATGACTTGTAGAAGGGTAGAAACGGAAAGGGAACGTAGGATAGAGATTAAGTACTTGAACCCTAGGACTAGGTTACCCCAACAATTACATAAAATTTTAAATGCCTAATTAAACGAACCTGTGACTAAGTGGCTGAGTTAGGGTGTGGCAACCATGGTGCGCATGTCTAGGATTAGTATTCGGTGGGAGCTTGGTATTTAAGCAGTCCACATGACTCACCTCCTCTCCACTCAAATCCTACCTGGTGCGTAGCTTTGGTTCACCCTAACCAGGAGGACTTATTCATGGGCTAAACCCCTAACTAAAACCCGAAAGGGACTAGCCGTATTTTCATAAAACACCCTAGTTTTAAAATCACTAAATTATCCTTTTGATTTGTAAAGACTATTTTTATAAATTTTTTCTGCAATATTTTTGATTTACAAAATTACTAAAATACCCCTAGTGGTAAGATTACCAAAATGCTCTTGGTTTATAAAATACTCATATTACCCACAATTCTTATTAAAATTTCATTACTTTGTTCAAAAACCCTAAATTTACAAAATATCAAAATACCTTAATTTTGGAAAAATTATAAAATTACCCCTAACCTGCAAATTACCAAAATACCCCCGAGTTACAAAATTACCAGAATGACCCCCGATCTTCAAAAAAAATTTCTGCAACGACACTGATTTGGAAAACAAATTCTCAAAAACAACCCCCAAGTTTTGTAAATTCCAAAATACCCTTGATTTATTAAGATTTACAAATTTACCCAGGTTAATTACCAAAATACCCTCAGATTTCCAAATTTCCCAAAATACCCCCGGGAATGCAAAATTACTAGAATACCCTTATTGACAAAATCACCAAGGAACCTTATTTTGATAAATTATGAAAATACCCCTATAAGATAAATTACGAAAATACCCCTGTAGGACAAATTACAAAAATACCCTCGGATAGGAAACTACGTAAATGTCTGAAGAGAGTGAATATGTATGGGAGATACTAGGGAATGGATGTGCTTTTCTGTGAATTAGGATAGAAAACTTGAAACTTTGATTGATCGAAAGAACTGCTACTAATCTCTTGTCATAAAACTTCTTCGCGAATAATCAGTGGAACAATGGCTAATGCATAAAATTTCTTAAACCAGATTAAAGCGCAACCGTAGATATGAGCTCTAGGGGACGTGGTCGCAATGTATGAGGATGCAGTCGAGGCAGGATGACTGTGTCAGAACCCGTTAGATCGGGTCAAGGATCTGAGAATGAGGTACCACCGCCATCACCACCACCGCTGGTGTTGAGCAAGAAGATCGACGAGAAGATGTCATCGCAGTCAGGCCGCGAGTTCTTGAAATGGTGGCTGGTGCTGGAGGGAATATAGGAGCTCAAAAATCTGTACCCGAGTGACTCCGAGCCAACGGAGGTGAAATGTTCCGTGGAGTATCTGGTGTGGCACCCAGTACCACTGAATATTGGTTGGAGGCGACCGAGCGCATTATGGATGAGCTCGACCTGACCCCTGATGAGAAGTTGAAGGGAATGGTGGCACTGCTATGCAATGAAGCGTATCAATGGTGGTTAACAGTTCGGGATGGTGCCACCGCTGAGGATCTAACCTGGGAGTATGTTAAGACAGCGTACCAAAAGAAGTATGTGGGAACCAGATATATTGATGAGCAGAGGAAGGCATTTTGGGCCGGTTCAAGGAATAAGTCTCAGCAGCAGAGTAATGGCTAAATTTCGAGGTTGAGCCAAGATGCTCGAGGAGTGGTGGCAACAGAGCATGAGCGATGTGTCCGATTTGAGGACGGACTAAGGGATGACCTGAGGTTGTTGATAGCCCCACAACAGGAGCGAGAGTTTATCGTATTAGTAGAAAAGGCTAAGGTAGCCGAGGGAATTAAGGACTCTGCAAGGTAAAACTCTGATCGGAATAGAAATAAGAGAGGTTTTGGGTCGTCTGGATCATCAGGAATGCTCGAAAAGGCCTAGTGTTGATGGCCCGCGAGGTCGCAAACCGGTACTAGAGGGCAATATCGATTTGTGAGCAAAGGTAGGGAAGAAACACTTAGGCTAATGCCGGAAGAAGACAGTGGATGTTTCAAATGTGGGTCAAAGGACCATATGATTAAGGACCGCCTGATGAGACCAGATGGGAATCGATCAATAGCTCAGAATGTTAACCAGACTGGTAGAGGTGGATGCACCTCGGCCGGGCCGTGGTCCTAATAATGAGGAAATGGTGCGGTAGAGGACGTGGAACACCGGGCCGAGGTGTCTGCTAATATCGAGGCAAGGCAGCCAGGTTTGGTTTATGCGGTTCACCGGAGGGAGGATGGAGACGCACCGGACGTCATAATCGGTACGTTTCTTGTATTTGGAAAGCCTTATTATGCTTTGATTGATGTGGGCTCGACGCATTCCTATGTTGCATGTAGAGTAGTTGAAACTCTAGACATAGCCTCTGAACTTTCTGATAGGGAGATGACTGTAGTAAGCCCACTAGGTCAAATCAGTAGTGGTGAATAAGGCCTTCAAGTGTACCTTTAGAAATTCAAGGCATAGTATTTTCACGATTGATGGAACTTCCCTTTGGAGAGTTCAATCTCATACTTGGAATGGACCGCTAGTGGATCATCGGCCGTGTTGGACCGTGCGCTAAGCTTAATGGAGTTAAGGACCCCAGAGGATGAGGTGGTCATTATGATAGAAGAAAGAAGAAACTACTTGTCTAATGTAGTTTCGGCGCTAAAGGCAGAAAAGATGGTTTGTAAAGGGTGCAAAGCATTTTTAGCCTTCGTAAGTGCGTTAGATGGAAAGGAAGAAGGTGTTAGTGGAGTTAGAACGGTAAGGGATTTCAAAAATGTGTTTTTGGAGGAATTACTGTGAATACCCCCAAACAGGAGGTGGAGTTTGAATTGACTTGTCGCCAGAATGCCTCCGTGTTAATCGCCCGCATGTAATGGCACCAAGGAGTTGGTTGAACTCAAGGCTCGATTCAAGAATTATTCAATCGTGGGTTTATCCGACCCATTGTGTTCCATGGGGAGCACCTGGTCTTGTTCGTGAAGAAGAAAGACGAAACTATGCGACGTGCATAGATTATCGCCGCTGAATAAGTCGACCATCAAGAACAAGTATCCTTTGCCAAGGATTGATGACTTGTTCGATCGGTTTAAGGGACTAAGGTGTTCTCAAAGATCGACTTAAGGTCGGGATATCATCAGTTGAAGGTGAAGGAGGCGGATATCCATAAGACAGCCTTTAGGACAAGATACGGCCACTATAAGTTTGTGGTAATGCGTTCAAAGTTGACAAATGCCCCAGCCGCATTCATGGATATGATGAATCGGGTTTTCAACCTTACTTGGATAGCTTCGTCGTGGTGTTCATCGACGACATCCTAGTGTACTCTAAGTCCAAGAGGAGCACGATGAGCATCTCCGGATTGTCATGAAAGTGTTAAGGAGAAGAAGTTTCATGCCAAATTCAGCAAGTGAGAATTTTGGCTTAAGGAGGTTGCATTCTTAGGGCACGTGGTGTCCGTCAAGGAATAAGGGTGGATCCTAGAAAGATTGATGCGGTGTTGGATTTGAAACCACCTAAGTCATTGGCGGGATTAGTAGTTTCTTGGGATTGGCGTGCTATTACGTAAGGTTTGTAGAAGGGTTCTCGCCAAAAGCCGCGCCTTTGACAAAGTTGTTGAGAAAAGAAGTACCTTTCGTATGGTCGAATAAGCAGCAGGAGAGCTTTGAGAAGCTTAAAAGGGTTTTGACTGAAGCTCTAGTTCTGATTCAGCCTGAGGCAGGAAAGGACTTCGTGGTGTATTGTGACGCTTCTCATACAGGATTGGGATGCGTTTTGATGCAAGAGGGAAAGGTAGTTGCTTATGTGTCTCGGCAATTAAGGCCTCATGAGGTTAACTACCCGACGCATGACTTGGAATTAGCAGCAGTGGCCTTCGCTCTTAAGGTATGGAGGCACTATCTTTATGGCAAAAAGTTGACGATCTACACAGACCACAAGAGCCTTAAGTATTTGCCGACTCAGAAGGAGTTAAACTTGAGGCAGCGAAGGTGGGTTGAATTACTGAAGGACTATGATTGTTCCATAGAATATCACCCAAGCAAGGCAAATGTAGTGGTGGATGCCCTAAGTCGGAAGGTAGTGACGGATCTGAGGGCGATGTTCGCACGCCTGAGTTTGTATGATGATGGAAGCCTGTTGGCAGAGTTGCAAGTCAAGCCGACGTGGTTGAATGAAGTGAAAGAGGGACAGTTGGCTGATGAGGACCTAAGTGCTAAGCTACAGCAAGTACAGGATGGAGAGTTGGAAGATTATGGCATTAATGGCAAAGGAGTGTTTTGTTTCAAGAGCAAGGTCTGTATGGCTAAGGATAAGGAACTTAGGCGAAGGATTCTTCAGGAATCGCATAGTAGCCCTTATGCTACGCATCCTGAAGGCACTAAGTTGTACAGAGACTTAAGAGAACAGTTTTGGTGGCATAGTCTAAAAAAGGAAGTTACAGAATTTGTCGGCAAGTGTTTGACGTGTCAGCAAGTTAAGGTTGAACACCAAGTTCCGTCAAGGTTGCTTCAGCCAATCAAGATTCCCCAGTGGAAGTGGGAGAGAATTACCATGGACTTCGTTAGTGGGCTTCCCCTTACGCCTACTAAGAAGGACTCGATATGGGTAATAGTAGACCGTTTGACCAAGTCCGCGCACTTTATTTCGGTGAGAGTTGATTATTCTTTGCAGAAGTTGGCAAAGTTGTATGTGGTGGAAGTTGTAAGGTTGCATGGAGTGCCGGTGTCGATTATCTCAGATAGGGACCCGAGGTTTATTTCTCGGTTCTGGAAAGCGTTACATCAGGCTTTAGGCACTAAATTGGATTTCACTATGGCTTTTCATCCACAGATGGACGGGCATTCGAACGGTAATCCAAGTGTTGGAGGATATGTTGAGGGTCAGTGTGATGGATTTCAGAGGAAGTTGGGAGGAATATTTGCCTCTAGCGAATTTGCCTACAACAAATGCCTATCGTGCCAAGATTCGATGGCACCAGATGAAGCGTTGTATGGCTCGGAAGTGTCGAACTCCTACATGTTGGACGAAATTGGGAGAACGTCAAATTTTGGGTCCAAAAATTATGACAGAGTTCAAAGAGAAGGTTAGTGTAATTCAGGCTCAGTTGAAGGAAGCATCTGATAGACAGAAGTCGCACGAGATCTCAAACGGAAGGAAATAGAATTTGATGTGAGAGATCAAGTGTTTCTTAAGGTTTCGCCTTGGAAAAAGGTAATGAGATTTGGTCGAAAAGGGAAGTTAAGACCAAGGTTTATAGGACCTTATAAGGTTTTGAAGCGAATTGGACCAGTAGCATATCAGCTGGAGTTGCCACTGGAGTTGAAGTAGATGCACGACGTATTCCATGTGTCCATGCTACGCCGTTATCGATCGGACCCATCTCATGTAGTTTCGGTTGAAGAGGTGGAGCTAAGGCCAGATGTATCCTACAAGGAAGAACCGATTCATATTCTAGAATGAGATGTGAAAATGTTACGGCAGAAATCAGTACCTTTAGTCAAGGTGTTATGGCGCAATCATGGATCAGAAGAAGCTTCTTGGGAGCCAGAAGAAGCAATGCGACAGTAATACCCGACCTATTCTAGCCAGGTAACTTCGAGGACGAAATTATTTAAAGGGGGTAGAACTGTAATATCCTAAAAATGGGCTTATGCATTTACGCTTAATTATATGAAATAAAATGCTTGAGTATGTTGTGAATGTGTATAATGGAATTTGTAAACTTTAGAAAATAGGAAAAAGCCTTAGAAAATATTAAGTTTTAAGTCTAAAAGAGGAAGCTAAAAGGATAGGGCCTTAAGAGAAAATGTAAGGGAGATATGACATGGGAATAGGCTTGGCAAAGTGGCAACAAGGCGCCACTTAAGGGCCTAGCATGTGACGCCACCTACATGAGCAATTGGGCCAGGGTTCGAGTCACATGGAAGGCAAAAGAAGGGGTTTTTTTTCTTTTGCTTGTTGACATCAAAATGGGGAGGTAATGGACGGCATCAAGGCACTTAAAAGATGAGTTTTATTCTTTTTAGAATTCGACTAGAAGAGTAGGGGATAATTATGTTTTATTTATTTATTTATTTTGAATAGGTGATTAAGAGATAAATAGGAGAAATATGAGGGATATGATAAGTAAAGATAAAGTGGCCACCAAGGGACTCAGAGGTGAGTATTCTTGGCTATGTAGAGGGGATTAGGTGTCAAATTGTTTGTTCATCTTTTAATCTCCATTGTTAAATTTGTAGTCAAGAGAGTTCTCTTTTCTTCTTTGTCATTTCAGTCAATTCTCCTAGTCACCTTTGTCAAATTCTTCTACTCTTCTTCTATTCTTTTCCTTCCTCTCAACCCCAATTCCTTGTATTTAATATGCTTTTGTGATTTAGAGGCTAGCCAAACAATTATAGGCATTCACCTCTTCCTTTTACAAGTTTTTCAAAAGTCAAAATATTTCTTGTGACACCCGAATGTTTCATCATCATTAGAAGTCATAGCCGAATATCAAGGGGCCCTTATCCTTTCTTCTGTCGCAAGTCTTAAAGCCGAATCTCTAAGAGGGGCTATCGACTACTCTTTTCTGATCTTTCCTAGTCTTAATCCTGTTTGGTGGTAAGTATTTCTTCCTTAGCAATCGATTTCCCTTCTTTCTATTAGTGTGCCGAAATCATGGTGTTAGACCTTAAGGATGGCCAAATGTTCTTTAAGCCATATTATGTGTCTCTGTTGAAGGTAGCCAACGCTAGGAGCATCAAGGGAGTCTTTCGAGATTTGGAGCATTCAAGGTAAGCATCATGTACTATTCGGCCAAGGGCCATGGTTATGGATTTATGTATTAAAGCCGAATCTAACATATGTGTATAGGGAATTTGACATCTCCATAGTCAAGTGGTGTTTTCGGGATTTTAGATTCACAAAGGTAAGTGAATCTGACATTCGGCCAAGGCCTTATTATGGTATTTAGATCTGTTTCTTCTTCGCTTTTAAGCCGAAAACTAACCAAGTCAATGGATCTAGTGATTAACCGATTATAGGAAGGAGCATAGCAAAGTTTTGGGATTTGATCTTAAATTCAATCGGCAACAAGGTAAGTTTTGGTATCAAAAGTCCTTCGGGATTTAATAATCTAGCCGAATAGGTTTTTTTCATATGTCTACTAATGGCCGATTATAGGAACTAAAGGATCTAAGGCTTTAGATCGGGTTTTCGGATTTAAGTGAATCGCTAGTGTATCGTGTGTACCTACACTATTTCTTAACAAGATTTATGGCAATGTTTAATGAATATAAATATATGTGTTATTAAGAATGTGAAAAGTATGGCTAAGGTACCATACCATGGTACAAAGTACTCTGCACGCTTCCTATTCCTATTGGGATTATGATAAGATCTCATAAAACACGATGTGAATCTATAAGTATGTGAATAGAGAATATGGCATAATAATGCATGATTTTGTATGACATGGGCATTTGGGTGAATATGAAAGGGAAGTGAATGTGGTGACTATTGTCACCTTATCTCAATGTGGTGACTTCTACCACATTATTCAATGTGGTGTCTCAAGACACAAAATATTATCCGATGGCTATGCCACTAATTCATAAGGCGATGAGCACATCGACCGCAATGTACGCCTTCGATGGTGTGTAGCGGATGGAGGGTTGACTTAGTAGTCCACACGGTGCAAAGGTTGGTACGGTGATGTGTAGCGGATGGCATCTAGGTTTGGGTTCGTGTTTTCATCATATTATTTAAATGCTATACGCACATGTATGACTTGATATGTCTAAATTTGTTAAGGCTTAGTGTTGTGGTTACACATTGAGTCTGTTGACTCACCCTGCTGTGGGAACATTTTTCAGGTGACGATCAGTAATGGACTGGGTCGGTAGAAGCTTAATGGTGGCCATGCTCAGCAAGGAATTTTATGATTTTGACATTTATTTTCATTTAAGTACTTTAATTTATTTGGGTTTGTTTGATGTAATAAGGCCATAGTGATAAACTGTCTATGCATGTGTTTTAAATATTTCAATACGTTACTAAATTTATCAAATTAAAGATCAAATGTTTTATTTGAAAATAAACCCTAAATGTTTTCACGCTTAAATTCACATGATTTTAATTAAAGATAAAACCTATAATTCGACATATCTTTTAATTTAAACGTTTGAACTTAACAATGGCATCTTTATAAAAACTTATATTTCCAAAATAAATTGGTTTCCATCTTGAGCCCAACCCAAACCGAGTTTTTCCAAAATCACTTAAAGACTTTCAAACGAACCAACGAATTTGAACTATTTTTACTCGAGGAACATACCGGATCCAGTCAAGACTCGTGGGCCAGGTTTGGGGTGTTTCAAGATCTACAATTTTTATTCTGCTCCCTTGCTACATCAGGAAGGTAAGATTCACCATCTTTGATCTGCTCCACTACCGATTAGGGAGATAAGATCTACAATCTTCAATTTGCTTCCTTGCTAGATCAGGAGGATAAGACTATAATCTTCAGCCTGCTCCCTTGCTGCATCAGAAAGATAAGGCCAGTGGCTAAAATCTCCTCCCTTGCTACATCAAGAAGATAAGATTCGCCAAATTCAATCTGCTTCGCTACTGCTTAGGGAGATAAGATCTACAATCTTCAGTCTGTCCCACTACTATCTCAAGGGGACAAAATCTAAACTTTTCAGCCTGCTTCCTTACTATCTCAGGAAGATCCCAATCTTCAGTTTGTTCCACTACCATCCCAAGGGAACAAAATCTAAACTTTTCAATTTGCTTCCTTACTATCTCAGGAAGACTGCAATGTTCAGTCTGCTCCACTACCATCTCGAGGGAACAAAATCTGAAGTTTTCAATTTGCTTCCTTACTATCTCAGGAAGACTTCAATCTTTAGTCTGCTCCACTACCATCTCGAGGGAACAAAACCTGAACTTTTCAATTTGCTTCCTTACTATCTCGGGAAGATTTCAATCTTCACCGCTTCCACTACCATCTCGAGGGAACAAAACCTGAACTTTTCAATTTGATTCCTTACTATCTTAAGAAGATTTCAATCTTCACCGCTCCACTACCAACTCGAGGAACAAAACCTCGAACTTTTCAATTTGCTTCCTTACTATCTCGTGAAGACTTCAATCTTCACCGCTTCCATTACCATCTCGGGGGAACAAAACCTGAACCTTTCAATTTGCTTTCTTACTATCTCAGGAAAACTTCTATCTTCAGCCTGCTCCACTACCATATCAAGGGAACAAAATCTAAACTTTCAATTTTCTTCCTTACTATCTCAAGAAGACTTCAATCTTCAGTCTGCTCCACTATCATCTCGAGGGAAAAAAATCTGAACTTTTCAATTTGTTTCCTTACTATTTCAGGAAGACTTCAATCTTCAGTCTGCTCCACTACCATCTTGAGGGAACAAAATCTGAACTTTCCAATTTGCTTCCTTACTATCTTAGGAAGACTTCAATCTTCAGCCTACTCCACTACCATCTCGAGGGAATAAAATCTGAACTTTCCAATTTGCTTCCTTACTATCTCAGGAAGACTTCAATCTTCAGTTTGCTCCACTACCATCTCGAAGGAACAAAATCTTAACTTTCCAATTTGCTTTCTTACTATCTCAGGAAGACTTCAATCTTCAGTATGCTCCACTACCATCTCGAGGGAACAAAATCTAAACTTTCCAATTTGCTTCCTTACTATCTTAGGAAGACTTCAATCTTCAGTCTGCTCCACTACCATCTCGAGGGAGAAAAGACTGATGCTTAAATCTACTCCACTACTTCATGGAGATAAAATTTGTCATTCAATCTTGTTCCACTACTGTTTAGGGTGACAAGATTTACAATCTTCGACCTATTCCCCTGCTGGTCAGGGAGATAGGACTGGTGAATTCATCGATGTTGCTACACCATCTTCTAGGGGACATGTCCTATAGACTCGAATGTATAATGGATGAAATTTGTATGAAAGCAGAATGTCATAAGAATGATCCCATTTTTAATGTATAATGATTAGTGAAACACCCCAAACTCCGCCCACAAGCCCGACCAGGATCCGCATGCTTCTAGGAAAACTAGTCAATTCTTGTTTGAAACTTTGCTAAAAATTTTATGTGTTTTGAAAACAGCTTGATTTGGGTTGGGCTCGAATTTTAAAACCCGCTTTGATTAGGTGTCAAAACATTTAATATTTGTACTTAAGAAAATTAGACTTTAACTTTGAATTCTTAAAATCGTAATATACTTAGAAAATAATTATGCATGCATAATAGCTTCAAACCAAGGTCTTATTACATCAAATCAAACCCAAATTAAATCCAAAATACTTAAAATATAACAAGTCCAAAATAAAATAAAATCTTGAGCTGAGCATGGCCACCATGAAGCTCCTGCCGACCCGGTCCATTAATGAGCGTCACCTGAAATATAGTCCCACAAGGGGTGAGTCAAGTAGACTCAATGTGTACAACCAACACAAGTCTCAAATAATTCAGGCATGTCAATTCATACATAATAACATATATAATTAATGATGCAAACCCAAACCCAAGCCTAGGTATTCATCTGCTACACATCACCCGTACCAACTATCACACCGTGGGGACTACTAAGTCAACCCTCCATTCGCTACACACCATCGAAGGCGTCACGCAATGACGTGCTCATCGCCCTTATAAAATTCGTGGCATAGCCACCAGATAATTATTTTGTGACATAAGTCACCACATTCATATACTGTGACATAAGTCACCACATTCGGATATTGTGACATAAGTCACCACATTTAGATATTGTGACATAAGTCACCACATTCAGATATTGGGGTATTAAACCACCAATTCACTTTCCCTTTACATATCACCCATATGCCCCATGTCAAACATATCATGCAATATCATGCTTTATTTCACATTCTTATCACTATTGACATTTGTGCCATAACGAATCTTATCATAGTCATAGTAGGAGTAGGAAAACATACCTGAGTACTTGCACCATTACATGGTACCTTAGCCATAATCTTACACTTTTATATTAACACATATAGTAAATTAAAGTCAGAATCTATCAAGATTTAGTACGGGTACACACCGATTTACTTAGCGCTTTATTGAAACTCGAAAACCCGATCTAATGCTTTTAGACCCTTAATCCCTATATTCGGCCGACCTTAAACACTTTAGCAAAAAGCCATTCGGCTAATTGATTAAATCCCGAAGGACAATCGCAACCAAAATCTTACCTTGTTACCGATTTCACTAGTAATCAAATCCCGATATTCCATAGTCTTTCTCCCTTGGAATCGGCTAACACTAGATCAATTGATTTGGTTAGTTTTTGGCTTTTGAATAAATAGTAAATAGATCTAATTCACTAAATTAGCCTTGGCCGATTGGTATATTTACTTACCTTTTCGAATCTAAAATCCCGAAAATATCACTTGTCCTTGATATCTGTCGAAATCCCTACAAACACTATGTCAGATCTGATTTCAATGCCTAATGAACACCAATAATGGCCTTCGGCCTAAGATGTCTCTGGCTTACCTTAGATCTTGAGATCCCGAAAGATCTCCTCCTTGTAGTCGATAACTACCAAACCCGAAAGACCCTTCAAAGTTTTACCAAACAATACTAATGGGATTAGATCTTTCACTTAATGGAGAAATCAAGACAAGAGAAAAGAAGGAAGAAGAGAATGAAATAAAAGGTTTTGACTTCAAGAATTCAAAAGAAAAAAATTGCGTAAAGCAACTAGGGTTTTGGCTTGTAGAAGAGACTTGAGAGAAAAGATTGAGAGAATGGGGTTCAAATGCCAAAATTGAAGAGATATCCCTCTCTATTTAAAGAGAATTTTGGCACCCATATTTATACTAAAATAAATAAATAAAAGATAAATAAATAAATAAATCTACACTCCTTAATCGACTCAAACTTATCACCAATTAAATTCCTTTATTTAGCCAAAAATTCAATTTGAATTACATTCAAATACCTTCCCCACGCCAACAGCAAAATAACAAGTTAATGTGCACAAGGCAACTCGAGCCCAAGCCCTCTAAGCACCAACACATGCTCACGCCACTATACCACAACCGTTCTTGTGATATATTCCATTCTCAACTTATTTTAAGGTATACTTTCCAATAACCAACTTACACACTCACGCAAAGAAAATAACAAGTTAATGTGGACAAGGCAACTCGAACCCACGACTTGTAAGAGCCACAACACGCTTCTTGCCATCGCACCACAATTTTCTTATGACATGTTCCATTCTCGACTTCTTTTAAAGCATATTTTCTAGCCACCAAATCATCTAAAGGAATCTAAAAATATTAGCCAACATCCAGATTCAACCTCCGACCTCTTCACGATGGTCACGCCTTACCACTACGTCGCAGATTTTATTTGTGTCATATTTCCTACCTAATTAATTATAAACCTTCCGTCAGACTCCGTGTTTACTTAAAAAACATAACATGCGCACGCCATGACTAGAACCATGCTCCCCTATTACTCCTAACGCCTTTGCCATCGGGCTGCATTTCCTTGTGTCATAAAATAGTCCCAACTATTTATAAGGCCTAAACTCCGCCTTCATACCACTTATAATAAAAGTTTTTCGCCAAGTCCGGGACTTGAACCTCTCGACCACCACTTATTCCAAGCACCCCAAGCCACCGTGACAACCTACTTTTTGTGATATGTTTTAACCCAACATTATTTTAAAAGCCTTATGACCGCCACCAACCTCCCTAAAAATAATATTTTTGCTAAAGCCCTAGATCGAGCCTAGGACTTTTCCAACACCGCCAACCCTTCCAAAACCTCCTAAAAATTAAACTAAACATGCAATAATAATTTTTTTAATGATAAAATCCATTCTCTCTACACACTAACCCACTTATTCTAGGTCAAATTGTGGTGTTACAATTTTACCCTCCTTAAAGAAATTTCGTCCTCGAAATTTCCAACTAACTAGTAATCTTACTACCTAAGTCTCACTACCATGCTTTCGCTGCGCACTCCAATTCTAAACCCAAAATAAACACTTAGTATACTATGGTAGAGTGCACGACCAGTATTCACATCTAGAGCGACCTCGCCCCTTGTACTCATGCTATCGGTTCACGCTTATCCGATTAAAGAATTTTATAGATTAGTTTTGTTCCACTGATTTATCACGTACAGTCTTATGTTCAATAGTTTTTAACGGGTAGTTCTTTCGATTTCATACACATACAGTCTCACATCATTCATTTAGTCACACACATGAACTTGCGTCCATTACAGAGAAATGTTGTAATTGTCGTTGTTTTCCACTACCTAGGGGTATTTCTATAATTTTATCCTATAGGGGTATTTTGGTAATTTTTCAAATTAGGGTATTTGAAAAAATGTTGCAAAATAGAGTTTGTTGATATTTTACAAAAATTAAAATCCTTGCTGGAAAAATTTCAAGGGTGAAATGATAATTTTATTCACTAGGGGTATTTTTGTAATTTTACAAGCCAGGGTCATTTCGGTAATTTTTCACAAAATATGGTTCCTGGTGACTTTCCAAAACAAGGGTATTTTTAAAGATTTCTAATTTGAGGGTACTTCGGTAATTTTCCTTACTAAGCGTATTTTGGTCATTTGTACAGGTTAGGGGTAATTTGGTCAATTTACAAATCAGGGGTAATTTCGTAAATTTTCCAAATCAGGGTGTCTTATTATAAAGTAGGGTGTTTGGATATTTGTAAGGTAAGAGAATTGTGATAAAGAAAAATTGTGGGTGGTATGGAAATTTTATAATCCAAGGGCATTCTAGTAATTTTTTTCCAACCAGGGGTATTTGGGTCATTTTAGTAAATCGAGGATATTTTGGAAAATTTAAAAATAGTTTTCCTACACATCAAAGGGGTAATTTGGTGATTTTAAAACTAGAGTTTTTACAAAAATATGGCTAGTCCCTTTCGGGTTTTAGTTATTGGATTTAGCCTCGTGGTTGAGTCCTCTTGGTTGTGGTGAACCGTCACTACGCACTGTAGGATTCGAGTGGGGAGGAGGTGAGTCACTAGGACGCTTAAATACCAAGCTTCCACCAAACCAATCCTAGACATGCGCACAATGGTTGCCACACCCTAACTCCTGACTTAGACACGTGTTTGTTTACTTGGGCATTAAAGTTTTATGTAATTCTCATGTTGGGGTAAACTAGCCCTAGGTTTAATTCCTAGTCCACTAATCTACGCCCCTATATATCCCCACATACAATTCATGTAAGAGCTAGGGTACTTACCCGTGGACTTGGGTAGGAGACTCAAAGCCATGCTAGAAAACCTACTTATTTCTTAGAATACCCAATTTCAAAAGAAAGAAACATTTTGGGCCCTAAAAGCCCTCAAGGCCGAGTTTTGAATTAGGCTCTGATACCAAACTGAAACACCCCAAACCCGGCCCATAAGCCCTGACCGGATCTGGCATGCTTCTAAGAAAAACTAGTCGATTCTTATTTGAAACTTTGCTAAAAATTTTGCGTGTTTTTGAAAACAGTTGATTTGGGTTAGGCTCAAATTTTAAAACCCGTTTTGATTAGGTGTCAAAACATTTAATATTTGTACTTAAGAAAATTAGACTTTAACTTTGAATTATTAATATCGTGACATACTTAGAAAATTAATTATGCATGCATAACAGTTCAAACCAATGCCTTATTACATCAAATCAAAACCCAAATTAAATCCAAAATACTTAAAATATAACAAGTCCAAAATAAAATAAAATCTTGAACTAAGCATGGCCACCACAAAGCTCCTGCCGACCCGGTCCATTAATGAGCGTCACCTGAAAAATAGTGCCACAAGGGGTGAGTTAAGCAGACTCAATGTGTACAACCAACACAAGTCTCAAATAATTTAGGCATGTCAATTCATACATAATAACATATATAATTAATGATGCAAACCCGAACCCAAGCCTAAGTATCCATCCGCTACACATCACCCGTACCGACCATCACACCGTGGGGACTACTAAGTCAACCCTCCATCCGCTACACACCATCGAAGGCGTCATTGCAATGACGTGCTCATCGCCTTATAAAATTCATGGCATAGCTACCAGATAATTATTTTGTGACATAAGTCACCACATTCATATATCGTGACATAAGTCACCACATTCAATATTGTGACATAAGTCACCACATTCGATATTGTGACATAAGTCACCACATTCGATATTGGGGTATTAAACCACCAATTCACTTCCCCTTTACATATCACCCATATGCCCCATGTCAAACATATCATGCAATATCATACTTTATTTCACATTCTTATCACTATTGGCATTTGTGCCATAACGAATCTTATCATACTCATAGTAGGAGTAGGAAAACATATTCGAGTACTTCGTACCATTACATGGTACCTTAGCCATAATCTTACACTTTTATATTAACACATATAGTAAATTAAAGTCAGAATCTATCAAGATTTAGTACGGGTACACACCGATTTACTTAGCGCTTTATTGAAATCCCAAAACCCGATCTAATGCTTTTAGACCCTTAATACCTATATCCGCCAACCTTAAACACTTTAGCAAAAAGCCATTTGACTAATTGATTAAACTCAAGGACAATCGCAACCAAAATCTTACCTTGTCGATTTCACTACTAATCAAACTCGATATTCTGTAGTCTTTCTCCCTTGGAATCGGTTAACACTAGATCAATTGATTTGGTTAGTTTTCGGCTTTTGAATAAATAGTAAATAGATCTAATACACTAAATTAGCCTTGGCCGATTGGTATATTTACTTACCTTTTTGAATCTAAAATCCCGAAAATATCACTTGTCCTAGATATCTGTCGAAATCCCTACAAACACTGTGTTAGATCTGATTTCAATGCCTAATGAACACCAATAATGGCCTTCGGCCTAAGATGTCTCTGGCTTACCTTAGATCTTGAGATCCCGAAAGATCTCCTCGTAGTCGACAACTACCAAATCCCGAAAGACCCTTCAAAGTTTCGGCCAAACAATACTAATGGGATTAGATCTTTCAGATTAATAGAGAAATCGGCACAAGAGAAAATGAATGAAGAAGAGAATGAAATAAAAGGTTTCGGCTTCTGAAGAATTCAAAAGAAAAAAAATTGCAGAAAGCAACTAGGGTTTTGGCTTGTAGAAGAGACGAAGAGAAAAGATTGAGAGAATGGGGTTCAAATTCTGAAATTGAAGAGATATCCCCTCTCTATTTAAAGAGAATTTCGGCACCCATATTTATACTAAAATAAATAAATAAATAGATAGATAAATAAATAAATCTACACTCCTTAATCGACTCAAAGTTATCACCAATTAAATTCCTTTATTTAGCCAAAAATTCAATTTGAATTACATTCAAATACCTTCCCCATGCCAACAGCAAAATAACAAGTTAATGTGCACAAGGCAACTTGAACCCAAGCCCTCTAAGCACCAACACACACCCCCTACCACTATACCACAATCGTTCTTGTGATATACTCCATTCTTCACTTATTTTAAGGTGTACTTTCCAGCGACCAACTTACACACGCCTGCAGCAAAATAACAAGTTAATGTGGACAAGGCAACTCAAACCCACGACCTGTAAGAGCCACAACACGCTTCTTGAAACACCCCAAACCCGACCCATGAGCCCTGACCGGATCTGGTATGTCACGGAGTAAAAACGTTTTGAAAGATATTGATTTTCTGGTGAAAACTTGATAAAATGTGGTTAAGGTTTTAAAACCGTGTTTGATAAAACTCAGGTGGGATTGATCTCTTTTTTTTTTTATAAACATGGTTGTGTTGAAAACCTTTTGAAAACATTTGATCATGTAAAATTTTAAAGTCGTCAGAGTTGTTGTTAACTTGGTAAATTTTGTTACCCGATGGTAACATCTTTGAAAACTCGTAAAAGTTATTTAATTTGAAAATGTTGATTTTAACCGATTTACTTAACATTATACAATTGCATTTGTGATATAGTATAGGTAAAGTAAAAACAACCATGTAAACATCCAAAATAATTAACTAGCGGCCTTATTACAACCCAAATTAAAAATCTAGAAAAATAAATAGACTTGAACTATAATAAATTAAATTCAAATCCAAGGAACAAGCATGGCCGCCTCGAGTCCTCTCCGGCTCCATCTTCGCGATCTACTCATCTGCAAAATAGTATGGGAAGGGGTGAGTCACCAGGACTCAGTGTGTAAATCCCCCACCCGAAAATGCAACTCATACACAATGTATTAATAGACATGCAAACATGCAACCCCACTAACCATCCATACTCCTTTACTACCCCGTGTGGTCAAAACCACTGGTGACTAGAGTCACAAATCAAATGATGGGGCCAACCCATCGTGTGGTCAAAACCACTGATGACCATAGGTCACAATTATCATAATGTGGTCAAAACCACTCGTGGTACCAAACCACCGGACTTAGTCACAATTTATCAACGGTCCGGTCAAAACCATCGTGACCAAGTCACAATTAATCTGATGGGGCCAACCCATCTTGTGGTCAAACCACTGGTGACAGTCCATAAAGATCATCCCCCTCCTCTCATCAATCCCACCATCACCATGCTTACATAACATATATCATAATCCCATATATCATGCATTTATGTATAGCATAGCATTCAACAGCATATGATGGCATACACATACATCATAGATCATGTAATAGGGGACTTACCCAGAATCCATGCTCATGACCACGACCAAAACTACCACAATGATTAAAAAGGCAACAACATAGCCATGTTAACTAATAAAGTGTGTAGTGAGTTTTACACACCTGTCACTAACGAAATTCCTAGATTCTGAAGATCTGATCTACAGTGCTAGATCCTTTGACCCTATATTCGGCCAACCACAAGGTTAGTGACATATGCCTATTCGGCCATAATAGTTAAAACTCGAAGACTCATTTGTGGTACTTACCTTAAACTGATTTGGTTTCTAACCAAATCCCGAAGCCACACAGTGGATTCCTTACAATCGGCCAAACCTTAGATCCATACAAGTGATTAGCTTTCGGCTTTTCCAAGTATCTAATGGAAAGACCAAAGAGAATCCCTTACCGTAAACTTACCAAATCGATTAGCAGAGAATGGAGGATCAGATCTATTGCTTTGAAAATCATGAAGTTCCTAGGTGAATTCGGTTCCAAAAAGTGGTTTGCCAAATCATCAATAAATGCCGGATCTCGGCTTTTGTCTTCATCCAAATCGACAGAGAACAAGAGAATATGGGAGAAGAGTGTCGGCAAGCACTTACCTTCTCAAACCGATTGAAAAAACAACCCGAAGAGACGTATACCAATCTTTATATTCGGCCAAGTGAGTCTAATGGGAGAGGGGAGATTTCGGCAACAAGAGTGGAAGGGATTTGGCTAATAGAGAAAGAAAAAAGAGAAGGAGCATAATATAGGGAATTCGGCAGAGAGTTTGAGAAAAGAGAAAGATAAAACCAGGGTAAGAGTTTGGTTATGGTGTTGTCGGCTTTATGGTCTCAAGAAAGAAAAGAATAAAAATAAAAAAGAAAGAGATGAGGGAGATAGGGAATTCGGCTAGGTACTTGAGAGAAAAGAAGATGACATCGAATGAGTTTAGGAGGAAGACATTCGGCTATACCTATGCCCCAAAACCGATTGTGAATGGCCTTGATGAGTCCTTCATTCGGCCAACTCTCACCCTTTGTGATAAATTTTATCACTTCATCAAATAAAATAGAAAAAAAAGATGTTTATCCCTATCCCTCCAAAGTCCCAATTGTCGTCCAACACCTCCCTCTCTATGGCGCCATTTTGCAAAAAAATAAAGAAAACCCCTATGCTATTGCCGTGACTCGAACTTGAGTCCTTCACCCCCTTGCTTGGGCGGCATTCACCAAGACCTCAAGCCACTTTACCAAATTGACTTTCATGCCCAAACTCACCCACAAAAAATATTTTAAAGCCTTCTAACTTGGCCCCCTTCCTTTAACGCCAAAAAGCCCAAAAAAAATAAAACACATCCCCCTTGTAACTCCCAAGATTCGAACCTCTTCCCTTGAAGTTCCCCTTTGATGCAACTTTATAGCACCTCAGGTGGCGTCCCTTGCCACTTTTCCAAGGCCATCTTTTTATCATGTTTCTCCCAAAATTTCTCTTA
Source organism: Gossypium rotundifolium (assembly GCA_025506655.1). Lineage (NCBI taxonomy): Eukaryota > Viridiplantae > Streptophyta > Magnoliopsida > Malvales > Malvaceae > Gossypium > Gossypium rotundifolium. The sequence continues at coordinate 83,991,264 of CP106726.1, forward strand.
TCCCCTATCTCACCTAGCTTCCCCTTCTCAAGTGCTTAAAATAAATTTTAGCCCTAAGTCCGACTAGTCCGGGGTTATGACTAGACCCTTAAATATATCAGGCAATCAAGCATACATATCTCTCAAGCACACACATGGGAAAAAAATAATTAAATTTCAAACAACCCCTAATTCAGGATGTTACGTTCTACCCCTTAAAAAGAATTTCTACCTCAAATTACTCGGATCAAGAGTTGGGGTATTGTTGCGCATCACATCCTCGGGTTCCCATGTGGCCTCCTCTGTACCATGATTTCGCCATAACACCTTTACCAAAGGCACTGACTTCCTCCTCAAAACCTTAACATCCCGATCCAAAATTTGTACTGGCTCCTCCTCGAAAGATAAGTCCGAGTTCACTTCAATTTTTGCGACCGGCACTACGTGTGAGGGATCTGATCGATAACGCCTCAGCATCGAAACATGGAAGACATCATGGATCTGGCTCAATTCTTTTGGCAACTCAAGCTGGTAAGCTATCGGTCCTACATGTTTCAACACCGTGTACGGTCCGATGAATCTAGGGCTTAGCTTGCCCTTTCGCCAAACCTCAAGACCTTCTTCCAAGGTGATACCTTCAAGAAGACCTTATCACCCATCGATATTCAACCTCTCGCGCTTAAGATCGCCAGAGATTTACCGTCCGACGCCTCCTTAAGACGAGCCCGAATTACTCTAACCTTATTTTCCGTCTTCGCCACTAACTCTGGACCCAACATCTGTCGCTCTCCTAGTTCTATCCAACATGTAGGAGTACGGCATTTTGACCATACAAAGACCTCATACGGTGCCATCTCAATACTCGCTGATAACTATTGTTATGTTTTAACTCGCCAAAGGTAGGTACTCCTCCCAACTACCACGGAAGTCCAAAACACAGCCCCTTAACATATCTTCCAACACTTGGATTACCCTCTCAGATTGTCCATCAGACTGCGGGTGAAAAGCCGTGCTGAAATTCAACTTCGTGCCTAACTCCTGATGTAAAGCCTTCTAGAATCTCGACGTGAACCGGGGATCTCGATCTGAGATAATGGACACTAGTACTCCATGCAACCGCACTATCTCTGTGATATACAACTTGGCTAACCTTTGAAGCGAGTAGTCAACCTTTACCGGTATGAAATGAGCCGACTTAGTCAACCGGTCCACTATCACCCAAACTGTATCTTTCTTACTAGGCGTAAGGGGAAGCCCACTTACGAAATCCATAGTAATCTCCTCCCACTTCCATCGAGGGATCTTTATGGTCAGTAATACTCGATGGCAATTGATGCTCAGCTTAACTTGTCGGCATGTCAAACACTTGCCCACTAACTCTACATTTCCCGCTAAGACCCTACCACCAAAATTGCTCCCTTAAACTCGATACATCTTGTCGCTTCTTGGGTGCATAGCGACGGATTGCTATGAGCTTTTTAAGGATTCACGCCTCAAATCATCATCCTTAGGCATGCATACTCCCCGAAAGTACAATACTCCATCACTACCCAAGTCGAAACCTTCTACTCACCATTCAGACTTGTAACTTCCGAGTACTCAAAGCTTTCGGTCATCCGCCTTTCTTTGACCTCATTAATCCAATACGGCTTCACTTGCAACTCGCTAGAAGGTTCCCATCCTCATAGAGACTTAGGTGAGCAAACATTGCTCGCAAATCCGCTACCACCTTTTAGCTTAATGCATCAGCTACCACATTAGCCTTACCCGGATGGTAGTAGTCCTTCAACAACTCAATCCACCTCCGCTGCCTCAGATTTAAATCTTTCTGAGTCAAGAGGTACTTTAGACTCTTGTGATCTGTGTACACTACCGACTTCTCCCCATGCTGGTAGTGCCTCTAAATTTTCAAGGCGAAAACCACAGCAACCAATTCCAAATCATGTGTCGGGTAGTTAGCTTTGTGAGGCCTCAACTATCGTGACGCATAAGCGACCACCTTCCCTTCTTGCATTAACACATACCCTAAACCAGTATGCGATGCATCACAATACACAGTGAATTCCTTTCCTGCCTCAGGCTGAATCAAAACTGGAGCTTCTGTCAAGATCCTCTTCAGCTTATCAAAACTCTCTTGCTGCTTCTCAGACCACACAAATGGAACTCCTTTTCTGAGCAATTTAGTCAATCTGGTCTTTGCGATTAAGGAGAAATTTTCCACAAATCTCCTATAATATCCTCGCCAACCCCGTAAAACTCGATTCTCAGAATCGACTTGGGTGGTTTCCATTCCAGAACTGCCTCAATCTTACGGGGATCCACCCCGATTCCCTCGATCAAACAACATGCCCTAGAAAGGTTACCTCCTTAAGCCAGAACTCACACTTGTCAATTTGGCGTACAACTGCTTTCTCCCTTAGAACTTGTAGAACCACATGAAGATGGGCGTCATGCTCCTCCCCAGACTTCGAGTACACCAAAATGTCATCTATGAAGACCACGACGAACCGATCCAGATAGGGTTGGAAAACCCGATTCATCATGTCCATAAACGCGACTGGTGCATTTGTCAACCCAAAAGGCATTACCAGAAACTCGTAGTGCCCATACTGAGTGCGAAATGCCATCTTGTGGACATCAGCCTCCTTCACCTTAAGCTGATGGTACCCTGACCTAAGGTCAATCTTAGAGAACACCGATGCCCCTTTGAGTTGATCGAACAGATCATCAATCCTGGGCAAAGGGTACCTGTTCTTTATTGTCAACTTGTTCAGCTATCGATAGTCTATGCACATCCTCATTGTCCCATCCTTCTTCTTGACAAAAAGCACTGGAGCTCCCCAAGGCGATACACTTGGTCGGATGAACCCTCTATCCAACAACTCTTGAATCTGTGCCTTCAACTCTACCAATTCCTTCGGCGCCATCCGATACGGAGCTATAGATATCGGCGCAGCTCCTGCAATGATCTATACCAAATTCAACCTCACGATTCGGAGGTAAACCCGAGAGTTCCTCTAGGAACACATCCACATATTCTCTTACGGTCCAAACATCACTTACAGTTGCACCCTTAGCTTCCAAAGCACAGACATGCACTACATATGCTTCACAACCCTTCTTCACCATCTTTTCCACCTTCAATGCAGAAACCAGATTAGATAGGTAATCTCTCCTTTTACCTATCATCACCACCTCATCACCTTCCACGGTCTTTATTACCATGCGCTTTAGTTACGCAATCCGGGCTAGCCTCGATACTTTACTAGCCAATCCATCCCGAGGATTAGGTCAACTCCAAATGGTAGTTCCATCAAGTCACCAAGAACACGCACCCTGGAGTTCTAGGGGTACGCTCCTATAGAGTTTACTTACTTTTACAGAGTGACCTAAATGGCTTAATACAATCATCTTCCTAGAAGTAAGCTCAGAGTCTAAGTGCAGAGTTTCCACTACGCTACTAGCAATGTATGAGTGGGTTGAGCCAATCTCAATTAAGGTACTATAGGGTACACCAAAGATCAAGAACATACCGGTTATGACGTCCGGTGCAAGGCCGCTCTCCTCTTGACGCCTTGCGACATAGACCAAACCAGGTTGTTTAGCCTCAAGACCTTCGGTACCTCCCCTCGGCCCCCCACGACCTCCGCCAAAGACCATTACCTCCTCTTCCTCGCACACGACCCCTCGTTGGTCGTTGATTATCCCTCCTATTCTGTAACGATCCCGACCTTTCAATCTCAAATTTAGCTACTTTTTTCGGACAATCTCTAACTCGATACTCCATAGACCCACATTCAAAGCATCCCCGATTACCATTCCAACACTTCCCCGTGTGAGACTTTCCACACCGAGCACACCGTGGCGGCCATTGAGGATTAGCAGCAGCAGTAGGCCTAGCAGCTTGATCTGACCCACCAAACCTCGTCCTCTTCTGTTGATTACTAGAGAACCTTAAAGATCCAGAGCTTCTCTTATTCCAACTCCTATCCTGATTCCGTCTAACCGACTGTCTTACCCCTTCAGCAACCTTAGACTTCTCCACTAGGACGGTGAACTCTCATTCCTGTTGTGGAACTATCATCATCCTCAGCTCATCTCTCAGTCCATCTTCAAATCTCACACAGCGTTCATGCTCGGTACCCACAATACCACGAGCATACCTACTCAACCGGAGAAATTTGGCCTCATACTCCGCTACCGTCTTATTGCCCTAAACCATGTTCAAGAAAGCCTTCCACTGTGCATCCACGTAGCTAGCTCCTATGTACTTCTTTTAGTAGGCAGCTTTGAAGAATTCCCACGTAAGATCCTCCGCCATCGCTCTATCCCTTACGGTGAGCCACCACTGATATGACTCATCTCGAAGCAGAGAGATGATACCCTTCAACTTCTCCTCAGCTGTAAAATCCAGGTCACCCATGATCCTCTCAGTTGACTCCAACCAATACTCCACCACACTGGGAGCCACTCTAGAAACTCCTCTAAACACCTCTGCTCCGTTAGCTCGGAGTCGTTCAACCACAGATTTACTGGGCTCGCACTACGCTTACCTCAAGAACTCATTCCAACACTCGTAGCACCGCGGGATACTACATCGTTACCACCACCGATCTTGAACTTAGTTTCGCCACGGTAGATCCTAAGATCTCATTTTCGCATCCATGACCAAACCCTCATTGGCTCGTATAAGGTCATCCTACCCTACCATGGACACGCGGTGGACGCCCACGACCTCTTGTACTCATTACACTCGCTTATGCTTATCCGATTAAGAATTTTATGCATTAGTACTTGTTTCATCGGTTATCCACGAAGAAATTTTATGAAGAGAGCTTAATAGGATTCTTTCGATCATTCAGAGTTCAAGCTTTCTATCCTAATTCACAAAAACACATCCATTCCTTAGTATCTCCCAAACACATTCACTCAATCTGATATTCTCGTCTGCTCCTATCCTGTGGTATTTTCATCAATTGTCCTCTGTGGGTATTTTTGTAATTTTCAAAATAAAAGTTCTTGATGATTTTGTCAAAAGTATTTTGGAACTTTTAAAATTTTTGGGGTATTTTGAAAAATTTTGAAATTCGGGGTATTTTGGTGATTTTGAAGCTCAAGGGCATTTTGGTAATAAACCAGGGTCACTTTGTAAAGTTTGATAATTTTCGGGGTATTTCCAAATGTTGCAAAACTTTGAGGGTTCTTTTTGGGAATTCATTTTCCAAGTTGATGGTATTGCAAACCTTTGAAAATCGTGGTCATTCGTAATTTTGTAGGTTGTGGGCAATTTCGTAATTTTATCACTAGGGTATTTTAGTAATTTTTCATAATCGTGGCATTTTCATAAAAGATTTCCAAAATTTGGTTCTATTTGATTTCACAAAGAAGGATATTTTGAAAATTTTCTATTTGGAAATTTTTCATACGGAGGTATTTTGGTAATTTACATGCCGTGGGTATTTTGGTCATTTTTCAATTTTTTAGTCAAGGTTTTAATTACTTACAAAGCAAAACGGCTAGTCCATTTTGGATTTTAGTTATTAAGTTTAGCTTTGTGAGTGTGTCGTCTCACTAGGATGAACCATCACTACGCACTGTGTAGGATTCGAGTGAGTAGGAGGTGAGTCACTAGATCGCTTAAATACTGTGCCCCCACCGAATCCAATCCTAGACATGCGATAACGATTGCCACATCCCCGCTTCAAAGGACAACTTATGTGGTTGTTTAGGAATTATTAAATCCTATGCATTGTTTGTTGGGGTACGCTAACCCTAGGGTTCAACAATTCCTTATTCTAATATTCTACGTTCACAATTTACCCTTCTACCCCTATCAAATATTCACAAAGAAAATAGATAGAATTACTTACCTGGGCGGATTGGTGCCGGAGACTCGGTGCCATGTTGTTCAAGCCATAAACAGTTTCCCAAAACATTTCAATAAGGCCTACTAATAATAATAAAACATTTTGGGCCTTGGGCCCCACAAACCGAAGTTTTGAATCTAAGCTCGATACCAAAAATGTAACACCCCAAACCTGGCCCATGAGCCCTGACCGGATCTGGTATGTCACGGAGTAAAAACGTTTTGAAAGATATTGATTTTCTGATGGAAACTTGATAAAAAGTGGTTAAGGTTTTAAAACCGTGTTTGATAAAACTCAAGTGGGATTGATCTCTTTTTTTTTTATAAACATGGTTGTGTTGAAAACCCTTTGAAAACATTTGATCATGTAAAATCTTAAACTCGTCAAAGTTGTTGTTAACTTGGTAAATTTTGTTACCCGATGGTAACATCTTTGAAAACTCGTAAAAGTTATTTAATTTTGAAAATGTTGCTTTTAACCGATTTACTTAACATTATACAATTGCATTTGTGATATAGTATAGGTAAAGTAAAAACAACCATGTAAACATCCAAAATAATTAACTAGCGGCCTTATTACAACCCAAATTAAAAATCTAAAAAAATAAATAAACTTGAACTATAATAAATTAAATTCAAATCCAAGGAACAAGCATGGCCGCCTCGAGTCCTCTCCGGCTCCATCTCCGCAATCTACTCATCTGCAAAATAGTAGGAAGGGGTGAGTCACCAAGACTCAAGGTTCAAATCCCCCACCAAAATGCAACTCATACACAATGTATTAATAGACATGCAAACATGCAACCCCACTAACCATCCGTATTCTTTACTACCCCGTGTGGTCAAAACCACCGGTGGTCAAAACCATCGTGACTAAAGTCACAAATCAAATGATGGGGCCAACCCATCGTGTGGTCAAAACCATTGATGACCATAGGTCACAATTATCATAATGTGGTCAAAACCACTGGTGGTACCAAACCACTGGGACTTAGTCACAATTTATCAACGGTGTGGTCAAAACCACCGTGACCGAAGTCACAATTAACTGATGGGGCCAACCCATCTTGTGGTCAAACCACTAGTGACAGTCCATAAAGATCATCCCCCTCCTCTCATCAATCCCACCATCACCATGCTTTCGTAACATATATCATAGTCCCATATATCATGCATTTATGTATAGCATAGCATTCAACAGCATGTGATGGCATACACATACATCATAGATCATGTAATAAGGGACTTACCTGGAATCCATGCTCATGACCACGAGCAAAACTACCACAATGATTAAAAAGGCAACAACATAGCCATGTTAACTAATAAAGTGTGTAGTGAGTTTTACACACCTGTTACTAACGAAATTCCAAGATTCCGAAGATCTGATCTACAGTGCTATATCCTTTGACCCTATCTTCGGCCAACCACAAGGTTAGTGACATAGGCCTATTCGGCCATAATAGTTAAAACCCGAAGACTCATTTGTGGTACTTACCTTAAACCGATTTGGTTTCCAACCAAATCCCGAAGCCACACACTAGATTCCTTGCAATCAACCAAACCTTAGATCCATACAAGTGATTAGCTTTCGGCTTTTCCAAGTATCTGATGGAAAGACTAAAGAGAATCCCTTACCGTAAACTTACCAAATCGATTAGCAGAGAATGGAGGATCAGATCTATTGCTTTAAAAATCTCGAAGTTCCTTGGTGAATTTGGTTCCAAAAAGTGGTTAGCCAAATCATCAATAAATGCCGGATCTCGGCTTTTCTCTTCATCCAAATCGACAGAGAACAAGAGAATATGGGAGAAGAGTTTCGGCAAGAACTTACCTTCTCAAATCGATTGAAAAAAACAACCCTAAGAGACGTATACCAATCTTTATATTCGGCCAAGTGAGTCTAATGGGAGAGGGGAGATTTCGGCAACAAGAGTGGAAGGGATTCGGCTAATAGAGAAAGAAAAAAGAGAAGGAGCATAAGATGGGGAATTCAGCAGAGAGTTTGAGAAAAGAGAAAGATAAAACTAGGGTAAGAGTTTGGTTATGGTGTTGTCGGCTTTATGGTCTCAAGAAAGAAAAGAATAAAAATAAAAGAAAAAGAGATGAGCGAGATAGGGAATTCAGCTAGGTACTTGAGAGAAAATAAGATGACATCGAATGAGTTTAGGAGGAAGACATTCGGCTATACCTATGCCCCAAAACCGATTGTGAATGACCTTGATGAGTCTTTCATTCGGCCAACTCTCACCCTTTGTGATAAATCTTATCACTTCATCAAATAAAATAGAAAAAAAAAAGATGTTTATCCTATCCTCCAAAGTCCCAATTGCCGCCCAACACTTCCTCTCTATGGCGCCATTTTGCAAAAAATAAAGAAAACCCCTATGCTATTGCCGTGACTCGAACTTGAGTCCTTCACCCCTTGCTTGGCAAGATTCACCAAGGCCCCAAGCCACTTTACCAAATTGACTTTCATGCCCAAACTCACCCACAAAAAATCTTTTAAAGCCTTCTAACTTGGCCCCTTCCTTTAACTCCAAAAGCCCAAAAAAAAATAAAACACATCCCCTTGTAACTCCCAAGATTTGAACCTCTTCCCTTGAAGTTCCCCTTTGAAGTAACTTCATAGCACCTCAGGTGGCGTCCCTTGCCACTTTTCCAAGGCCATCTTTTTGTCATGTTTCTCCCGAAATTTCTCTTATCCCCTATCTCACCTAGCTTCCCCTTCTCAAGTGCTTAAAATAAATTTTATGTAACATCCTAAATAGGGCCTATGCATTTCCAGTTTAATTGTACGAAATGACAAGTTTCAAGTACTATGAATAAATTTTTGATACTTTTGGAAATCTAGAAATGCATGGAAATGGAAATGAAAATGGAAATGGAAATGAAAATGGAAATGGAAATGAAAATGAAAATGGAAATGAACATTTTGGAAACCTAGACATTTTGGAAACTTAGACATTTTGGAAACTTAGACATTTTGAAACCCTAACATTTTGGAAACTTGAACATTTAGGAAACTTGAACATTTTGGAAACTTAGACATTTTGGAAACCTAAACATTTTGGAAACCCGAGGATGTAAGGAAAATGGCAAGTTACAGAGCAGCTGAAAATTTTAGGAAACTTAGAAATAAGGCCTAATGACAAAATTCAAAGCCCAAAATAGGAGATAAGGGCAAGAGGGCCTTAAAAGAAAAAGATGGTGAATTTTGACACACAATCGGGCTTGGAAAAGTGGTCCAAGGTGTCACTTAAGGTTTATGGAAATGGCATGAGTTCGAGTCACTTGGAAAGCATTTTTTGAAAGTTTAATTTTGTTTTCCAAGGCTAGGATGGACGGCACATGCATGTGTGGAAGGGGAGAGTTTTATTTTCATTAAAACTTGTCAAATTAAAGTGATAAATAGAGGATTTATTTTACAAGATAAATAAGGAATTAAAGGATGGATTAAAGGTTATTTTAATTTAATAAAGTGATAATTAAATGGGAATATTATCACTTGTAAAGGAGTAGTGGCCAAGTTTTGGACTCTTGGTCTAGCAGTTCAGTTAAAAGAAGAAAAGAGAGACTTTCTCTCATTCATCAACTTTGCCGAAACTTTGCTCTCACTTTCCCCCTCTCATTGCCGAATTCTCCTAAGCAAGAAACCATCCTCTCTTTTGCTATTTTCTTCCTCGTTTCTACTATCAAAATTCAATCCTTATTGATTCTAAGCAGAAGAGGAATCATCCACAACATCAAAAGAGGTAAGATCTGTGGATTAGTCAACTCCTATTCTTTTCTTTTTACCAAAATCAAGGTACTAATTCCATTCTTGTTCATGGCCGAATCCACCATGATTCCTTAGATTTCTACCATCATCAATTACAAAAAGCAAGGATCTAAGGTAAGAACAATTAACTTTTGTTCTTCTAAAATCTTTTAATCAAGAACAAGGAAATAACCTTTTCTATGTCTCATGGCCGAATGAAAAGGAGAGTTTCGGATTTCAAAATCAAGGATTTAAGGTGAGGTACAATCGGCCAAAGGCCAACTTCTTACTTATTAAAGTTAGATCTGATCTAACATGTGAATTTTAGGAATTTCGACAGATATTCAAGACAAAAGGGAACTTTCGGATTTGGAAATCTATAAGGTAAGCCTCTAAACATTCTACCAATGGTGGTGAGATCATCTAAATTAATTCCTTAATTTTTCAAAAGTCAAAACTAACCTTTGTGAAGTTTTAAGGTTGGTCAACCATTAGTAAAGGAAAAGCGAAGTTTTCGGATTTGTGTAAATACCCAATCGGCTAAGGTAAGCTTTTTTTACAAATCCTACTAGGATTTGGTTTTGTTTAAAAGGGTTTATTAATGTGTGGGTTAATATAGGATTAATGTATCTAAAAATTTGATCTGGATTCTCGAGATATCAAGGAACCTATTAAGCTTAAAAAGGTGTGTACCTTACTATTCTTCGATATATTATGGCTAAGTATTTTAATATATGATATGAAAAATAATATGAATGTGGCTATGTACCACACATGTGGCAAAAAGTACCAAGGCACGCTTCCTACTCGATAGGATTGTGAAAATGTTATTTAATAACATGCTAATATAAGAATATGAACATGAAATTAAATTATGCTATATATGTATATATGTTTTGGGCATTCGGATTTATGTGAAAGGGGAGAACAGTGTTGACTTCGGTCACACCCATTTAAAAATGTTGACTACGGTCACATTGCGTAAATATGTCGACTACGGTCACATTGCGTAAATATGTCGACTACGGTCACATTGCGTAAATTTTGGTAACTTCGGTTACAATAGTGTCTAATGACACAACGTGAGAGTAGCGGATGGAGGGTTGACTTAGTAGTCCCTACTTGTGTTGGTTGGTACGGTGGAGAGTAGCGGATGGCATAGGTTTTGGGTTTGGGTTGCATCATAATTATTATATGGATTGATGATTTGAACATGAATGCCCGATTTATTGAATGATAGTATTGTGTGCACATTGAGTCTGTTGACTCACCCCATTGTGGGAATTATTTTCGTGTGATGAGCAAAGGACGAGGTAGGTAGAGATCATGAGGAGGCCATGCATCAATTGAAGAATTTATTCTAATTTGGACTTTATTTAATTTCAATACTTTTAAATTTTATTTTTGGGCCTACTTGATGTAATAAGGCCATAAGGCCCAAAGTGGATTATTCTTTGTTTTTTTTTCCTTCTTTCTTTACCTTTTAATATTTTGCTAAGAACTATTTTGAACATGTTACATTAAATTGGATTTACAAGATTAAATAAATGGGTTTTCAATCTAAGCCCAACTCAAAATAATGGTTTTTCTAAAACTCTACAATTTTTCTAAGTAACGAAAGTTTTTGAGATCGGTTTACTTTAGAAACATACCAGATCCGGTCCATTCTCGTGGGCCGGGTGTGGGGTGTTTCAGTTTGGTATCAGAGCCCGCTTTTAAACTTCTACTGTGGGCTAAGGCCCAAAACGCTTTGAATTCAAGCCCAAATGCTTTTCTTTTAAATAAGCTTTTGGCATGGCCCCTAAGTCTCCAATTCAAATCCACTGTAAGTACCCCTAACTAAACGTGTGATTCGTGATTTATTTAAGGGTAGAATAGGCATGGAACGAGAATAGAATGATAGGAACTTGAACCCCAGGATTAGACTACTCAAACACAAACACATAAGACTTAATGTACTAAACCAACCTATGGCTAAGTCATCGAGCTAGTGGTGTGGTAACCCTTGTACGCATGTCAGGATTGGATCCTAAGAGCTTGGTATTTAAGCCCTAGTGACTCACCTCCTCTTCAGAATCCTACCTGTGCGTAGCTTCTGCTCACCCTAACCTGGAGGGCTCAGGTGTGGCAACCTCTCAAGCATGACTAGGAATGGTTTTGGGAGCTGGTATTTAAGCAATCCAGCGTGACTCACCTCCTCTCCACACGAATCCTCGCCTGTGCGTAGCTTTGGTTCACCCCGACCAAGAGGGCTCGGTTATAGCTAAACATAATGACTAAAACCCGAAAGGAACTAGCCATGTTTTCAAAAAAAAAAAAAAGAGAAGAAAGAACAAAACAACAAACCCTAAAACTTTCTTTTAAATCCGAGAAAAGTTATTTTACAACATTTTCGAAAAACTCCCGATTTGCGAAAATTACAAAATGCCCTTGGGGTGAAATTACCAAAACGCCTTGGTTTGTAAAATGTTCAACTCCTCAAAGAACTTTACCAAAATTTCATGATTTCATAAACATTCAAAACCCTAATTTGTAAAATATCAAAATACCATGATTTTGGAAAAAATTACAAAATTGCCCCTAACATACAAAATTACCAAAATGACCTCGATTTCTAAAATTTTGCAACATTCCCATTTTGGAAGAACCAATCTTCAGAAGAACCTCAAAGTTTTACAACTTTCAAATATCCTTGACTTATAAAATTTTACAAATTTACCCCGATTTTTGAAAAATTACCAAAACACCCCGAGGTTAGAATTTACCAAAATACCCTTGATTTCAATTTTTCCAAAATGTCCCCAAGACTTGGAAACTTTCAAAATACTTTTGACAAAACATCAAGAAACATTTTTTTTTTGAAAATTACGAAAATACCTCGTAGACAAAAAATTACTTAAAATACCCCGGGTAGTGGAAAACAACAACAAACAACAAAACTACAACGTTTCTCCGAATGAACTAAGTTCATATTTGTTTGATGGATGAATGGATGAATGGAAAAGACCGTGTGTTGTATGATACGAAAGAACCACTCTTAAATTCTTTTCCATAAAACTTCTTCAGTAAATAAGTGGAACAATGACTAATACATAAAATTCCTTAATCGATCTCGCCGCTAGAAAATGAGCTCTAGAGGACGTGGTCGTCGTGGTCGAGGAAGAGGAAGGATGACCGTGTTTGAACTCCGTTAGGTCGTGACAAGGGTCCGACAATGAGATGCCACCGCCACCACCACCCCCACCGTTAATGTTGAGCAAAGCAGCTCGACGGGAAGAGGTCAGGTCGCAGCCGCTCGCGAAGTTTTGGAATTGGTGGCGGTGCAGAGGAATGGAGGAAATCCAAGTCGGTACCGAACGACTCGAGCTAATGGAGCAGAAATGTTTCGAGGAGTATCCAATGTGGCACCGAGTACAGCTGAGTACTGGTTAGAAGCAACGGAACGCATCATGGATGAGCTTGATTTGACTCCAGAGGAAAAGCTGAAAGGAATGGTGGCGTTGTTACGCGATGAAGCGTACCAATGGTGGTTGACTGTTCGTGATGGTACCGTAGCTGAAAATCTGACCTGGGAATTTGTTAAAGAGGCCTTTCAGAAGAAGTATGTGGGAACCAGGTATACAGATGAGCAGAGGAAGGCTTTCCTAGGGTTAGTCCAAGGGAGTAAGTCCGTCGCAGAGTATGAGGCGGAATTTCTGAGATTGAGCCGCTATGCTCGAGGGGTAGTGGCGACTGAGCATGAACGCTGTGTTCGTTTTGAGGACGGCCGAGAAATGACCTAAGATCGTTAATAGCACCACATCGAGCGGAATTTCTGCTTTGGTAGAAAAGGCCAAAGTGGCCGAGGGATTAAGGATGCTACTAAGCATCGTGGACAAGAATAAGACCAAAAGAGGGTTTGGGTCGTCAGAAAGGGTTACAAGAGGCCTCGGGATGATGGGCCACAGAATCAACAAGTCGGTACCATGCAAGCGATTCGTCCGTGTGAGTATTGTGGGAAGAGGCATCTAGGGAGTGTTGGAAAAGATAGGAGCATGCTATAGGTGTGGGTCCAAGGATCATATGTTTAGGATTGCCCCAAACAACTGCATTTAAAGCCACCCAGTAGTTCGAATGCTAGCTGACGGTAGAGGCGACAGCAGACCTCCACGGGCCGTGGTTCAATAACCGTGGTGGTAGCGCAGTGCAGGCCGTGGCACATAGGGTCGAGGTACTAATGCTAATATCGATGCAAGACAACCAGGTTTGGTTTATGCGGTGTACCAAGGGAAGATGGAGACGCCACGGACGTAATAACCCAGACGTTTTTATTTTGACAAACCCTACTTTGCTTTGATTGATGTGGGCTCGACCCATTCTTATGTTGCAAGTAGTGTAGTGAAAACACTAGGCCTAGACTCAACTCTCGATAGGTCGATGATCGTAGTAAGCCCTTTAGGCCAAACTATAGTGGTAGACAAGATCTTTCGGAATGTACCCTAGAGATTCAAGGGTGAACTTTCGAGCGGACTTAATGGAGTTACCCTTCTGAGAGTTTGAGCTTATACTTGGAATGGATTGGTTGGTGGAACACCGAGCCGTGTTGGATTGTGCACTAAACGTATGGAACTAAGAACCCGGAGGATGAAGTGGTGGTAATGATCGGAGAAAGGAGGAATTACCGTCTAATGTAGTCTCTCTACAAGGTCGAGAAAATGGTTAAGAAAGGATGCAAAGCATACCTAGCTTTCGTAAGTGCAATAGGTGGAAAGGAGGAAGGCATTAATGGAGTTAGGACGGTAAGGGACTTCGTAGATGTGTTTCCAGATGAGTTACTGGAATACCCCTGCATGTGGAGGTGGAATTTGGGATTGAATTGCTACCGGGGACAGCTCCCGTGTCAATCGCCCATACCGAATGGCACCAAAGGAGTTAGTGGAGCTCAAGGCTCGATACAAGAACTGTTGGACTGTGGATTCATCCGACCCAGTGTGTCTCCATGGGGAGCACCGGCCTTATTTGTAAAGAAGAAGGACGGAACCATGCGATGTGCATAGACTACCGCCTAAATAAGTGACCATTAAGAACAAGTATCCTTGCCAAGGATCGAGGACTTGTTCGATCACCAAGGAGCCGCAGAGTTTTCAAGATTGATTTACGGTCGATACCATCGCTTGAAGGTGAAGGAGGCTGATATTCATAAGACCGCTTTTAGGACAAGGTATGGTCACTTTGAGTTTGTGGTGATGCCGCTTGGGTTGACAAACGCTCCACCGCTGCTCATGGACATGATGAATCGGATTTTCCAACCCTACTTGGATAGATTCGTAGTTGTGTTCATTGATGATATTTTGGTGTATTCAAGTCGGAGGAGGAGCATGATGAGAATCTCCGAGTCGTGTTGGAAGTATTAAGGAGAAAAAGCTCTATGCCAAATTCAGAAGTGTGAATTTTGGCTTAGGAGGTGGCATTCTTAGGGCATGTGGTATCCGCAGAGGAATAAGAGTGGACCCTAGGAAGATCAAGCAAGTTGTTGGATTGAAGCCACCTAGGTCCGTGGCTGAAATCAAGTTTCTTAGGCTTGGCAAAGCTATTATGAAGGTTCGTGGAAGGATTCTCGTCAATAGCCGCGCCTTTAACCAAGTTGCTAAGGAAGGAAGTACCTTTCAATGGACTACTAAGCAAAGAAGAGAGCTTTGAAAAGCTTAAGAAGGTAATCGACAGAGGCTCCAGTGTTAATTCAAATGGAGGCGTGAAAGGAATTTGTGGTGTATTGTGATGCTTCAGACACGGGTTAGGCGTGTGTTAATGCAAGATGGTAAAGTAGTCGCTATGCGCCCTGCAGCCTAAGGCCTCATGAGCTTAACTACCCAACTCATGACTTAGAGCTAGCAGAAGTGGTTTTCGCCTTAAGGTGTGGAGGCACTACCTTTATGGAGAAAGGTCGCTTATCTACACGCACCACAAGAGCCTTAAGTATTTATTAACTCGTAAGGAGTTGAACTTGAGGCAACGAAGGTGGGTGGAATTGTTGAAGGACTACGACTGCTCAATAGAGTATCATCCGCAAGGCGAACGTAGTAGCCGATGCCCTAAGTCGAAGGTTGTAGCGGACCTACGGGCTTTGTTCGCTCACTTAAGTCTATATGACGATGGAAGCCTATTGGCGAGTTACAAGTCGTGCCCACATGGCTAAAGGAAGTGAAGGAGGACAGCTATCGATAATGATTTAAGTACTAAGTTGCAACAAGTACAGCAAGGGGGATTAGAGGATTATGATGTCAATAATGAAGGAGTATTGTGCTATAAGGGTAAAGTTTGTATGCCGAAGAATAAGGAGTTGAGACAAAAGATTCTTCGGGAAGCGCATGGTAGCCCCTACGCCATGCATCCCGGAGGCATCAAGCTGTATAGAGATCTAAGGGAACAATTTTGGTGGTCGGACCTGAAGCGAGAAGTGACTGAATTTGTGGGGAAATGTTTGACATGTCAGCAAGTTAAGGCTGAACACCAAGTTCCATCAGGATTGCTCCAACCAATCGAAATTCCCCAATGGAAGTGGGAAAGAATTACCATGGACTTCGTTAGTGGGCTTCCCTCACGCCTACTAAGAAGGACTCAGATGGGTGATTGTGGACTGTTTGACCAAGTCCGCACACTTTATCCCAAATGTAATGGATTATTCTCTTGGTTGGCTAAGTTGTATGTGGCGGAAATTGTGAGGTTACATGGAGTACCAATGTCGATCATCTCCGACAGAGACCCAAGGTTTACGCCTCGATTTTGAAAGCACTTCATCGAGCTTTAGGCACTAAGCTCGACTTCACTACTTTTCATCCACAATCGACGGCACCGAACGAGTTATACAAGTGTTAGAAGATATGTTGAGAGGTCGTAATGGATCTTCGAGGAAGTTGGGAAGATTACTTGCCTTTAGCTGAATTCGCCACAACAACAACTATCAAGCCAAGATTCGGATGGCACCATACGAAGCATTGTATGGAAGGAAGTGTAGAACACCTACTTGTTGGACCGAGTTAGAGAACGCCGAGTTTTGGGTCCAGAGTTGGTGGCGTAAACCAAGAGAAGGTTGAGTTAATTCGGCACGGTTGAAGGAAGCCTCCGATAGGCAAAAGTCGACGCAGACCTTAAGCTTAAAGGAAATAGAGTTTGAAGTGGAGATCAAGTGTTCTTGAAAGTCTCACCTTGGAAGAAGGTAATGAGGTTTGGTCAAGAAGGAAAGCTAAGCCCAAGATTTATAGGGCCTTATCAAGTAATGAAGAGTTGGGCAGTGGCATACCAATTAGAGTTGCCACCGAATTGTAGCAAATGCATGACGATTTCATGTGTCCATGTTACGTCGCTATCGATCGGATCCATCTCATGTGGTACCGGTTGAAGAAGTGGAACTAAGGCCGACTTATCATACGAGGAGGAACCAATTCGGATCTTGGAACGTGATGTGAAAGTACTACTAAAGAAGACAGCCTCTAGTCAAGGTGCTATGGCGCAATCATGGAATGTAAGAAGCTTCGTGGGAGCGTAAGAGGCGATGAGACAAGAATACCCTCAACTATTTTAGTTAGGAAATTTCGGGACTAAATTTTGTTTAAGGGGGTAGAATCAGAATATCCTAAATAGGCCTATGCATTTCCAGTTTAATTGTACGAAATGACAAGTTTCAAGTACTATGAATAAATTTTGATACTTTTGGAAATCTAGAAATGCATGGAAATGGAAATGAAAATGGAAATGGAAATGAAAATGGAAATGGAAATGAAAATGAAAATGGAAATGAACATTTTGGAAACCTAGACATTTTGGAAACTTAGACATTTTGGAAACTTAGACATTTTGAAACCCTGAACATTTTGGAAACTTGAACATTTAGGAAACTTGAACATTTTGGAAACTTAGACATTTTGGAAACCTAAACATTTTGGAAACCTGAGGATGTAAGGAAAAATGGCAAGTTACAGAGCCGCGCGAAAATTTTAGGAAACTTAGAAATAAGGCCGGAATGACAAAATTCAAAGCCCAAAATAGGAGATAAGGGCAAGAGGGCCTTAAAAGAAAAAGATGGTGAATTTTGACACACAATCGGGCTTGGAAAAGTGGTCTGAAGGTGTCACTTAAGGTTTATGGAAATGGCATGAGTTCGAGTCACTTGGAAAGCATTTTTTGAAAGTTTAATTTTGTTTTCCAAGGCTAGGATGGACGGCACATGCATGTGTGGAAGGGGAGAGTTTTATTTTCATTAAAACTTGTCAAATTAAAGTGATAAATAGAGGATTTATTTTACAAGATAAATAAGGAATTAAAGGATGGATTAAAGGTTATTTTAATTTAATAAAGTGATAATTAAATGGGAATATTATCACTTGTAAAGGAGTAGTGGCCAAGTTTTGGACTCTTGGTCTAGCAGTTCAGTTAAAAGAAGAAAAGAGAGACTTTCTCTCATTCATCAACTTTGTCAAACTTTGCTCTCACTTTCCCCTCTCATTGTCAATTCTCCTAAGCAAGAAACCATCCTCTCTTTTGCTATTTTCTTCCTCGCTTCTACTATCAAAATTCAATCCTTATTGATTCTAAGGAAGAGGAATCATCCACAACATCAAAAAGAGGTAAGATCCGTGGATTAGTCAACTCCTATTCTTTTCTTTTACCAAAATCAAGGTACTAATTCCATTCTTGTTCATGGTCAATCCACCATGATTCCTTAGATTTCTACCATCATCAATTACAAAAAGCAAGGATCTAAGGTAAGAACAATTAACTTTTGTTCTTCTAAAATCTTTTAATCAAGAACAAGGAAATAACCTTTTCTATGTCTCATGGCCGAATGAAAAGGGAGAGTTTTGGATTTCAAAATCAAGGATTTAAGGTGAGGTACAATCGGCCAAAGGCCAACTTCTTACTTATTAAAGTTAGATCGGATCTAACATGTGAATTTTAGGAATTTCGACAGATATTCAAGACAAAAGGAACTTTTGGATTTGGAAATCTATAAGGTAAGCCTCTAAACATTCGCCAATGGTGGTGAGATCATCTAAATTAATTCCTTAATTTTTCAAAAGTCAAAACTAACCTTTGTGAAGTTTTAAGGTTGGCGAACCATTAGTAAAGGAAAAGCGAAGTTTTGGATTTGTGTAAATACCCAATCGGCTAAGGTAAGCTTTTTTTACAAATCCTACTAGGATTTGGTTTTGTTTAAAAGGGTTTATTAATGTGTTAATGGATGGGCGAATATAGGATTAATGATCTAAAATTTGATCTGGATTCTCGAGATATCAAGGAACCTATTGCTTAAAAAGGTGTGTACCCTTACTATTCTTCGATATATTATGGCTAAGTATTTTAATATATGATATGAAAATAATATGAATGTGGCTATGTACCACACATGTGGCAAAAAGTACCAAGGCACGCTTCCTACTCGATAGGATTGTGAAAATGTTATTTAATAACATGCTAATATAAGAATATGAACATGAAATTAAATTATGCTATATATGTATATATGTTTTGGGCATTCTGGATTTATGTGAAAGGGGAGAACAGTGTTGACTTGGTCTCACCCACTAAAAATGTTGACTACGGTCACATTTGTAAATATGTCGACTACGGTCACATTATGTAAATATGTCGACTACGGTCACATTGCATGTAAATTTTGGTAACTTTGTTACAATAGTGTCTAATGACACAACGTGGAGAGTAGCGGATGGAGGGTTGACTTAGTAGTCCCTACTGTGTGTTGGTTGGTACGGTGGAGAGTAGCGGATGGCATAGGTTTTGGGTTTGGGTTGCATCATAATTATTATATGGATTGATGATTTGAACATGAATGCCTGATTTATTGAATGATAGTATTGTGTGCACATTGAGTCTGTTGACTCACCCCATTGTGGGAATTATTTTTCAGGTGATGAGCAAGTGATTTGACCGGCCTAGAGATCATGAGGAGGCCATGCATCAATTGAAGAATTTATTCAGAATTTGGACTTTATTTAATTTCAATACTTTTAAATTTTATTTTTGGGCCTACTTGATGTAATAAGGCCATAAGGCCCAGTGGATTATTCTTTGTTTTTTTTTCCTTCTTTCTTTACCTTTTTAATATTTTGCTAAGAACTATTTTGAACATGTTACATTAAATTGGATTTACAAGATTAAATAAATGGGTTTTCAATCTAAGCCCAACTCAAAATAATGGTTTTTCTAAAAACTCTACAATTTTCTCTAAGTAACGAAAGTTTTTGAGATCGGTTTACTTTAGAAACATACCAGATCCGGTCCATTCTCGTGGGCCGGGTGTGGGGTGTTTCATTTTAGCCCTAAGTCTGACAAGTTCGGGGTTATGACTAGACCCTTAAATATATCAGGCAATCAAGCATACATATCTCTCAAGCACACACATGGGAAAAAAATAATTAAATTTCAAACAACCCCTAATTCAGGATGTTACACTTCTTGCCACTGCACCACAACTTTGCTTGTGACATGTTCCATTCTTGACTTCTTTTAAAGCATATTTTCCAGCGACCAAATCATCTAAAGGAATCTAAAAATATTAGCCAACATCCAGATTCGAACTTCCGACCTCTTCACGATGGTCCATGCCCCTTACCACTACGCCGCGTATTTTATTTGTGTCATATTTCCTACCTAATTAATTATAAACCTTCTGTCGCACTCCAGGTTTACTTAAAAAAAACATAACATGCGCACGCCGCGACTAGAACCATGCTCCCCCTACTACTCCTAACACCTTTGCCACTGGGCTAGGTGTTTCCTTGTGTCATAAAACAGTCCCAACTATTTATGCCTTCATACCACTTATGCACAATAAAAAGTTTTTTGCCAAGTCTAGGACTTGAATCTCTGACCACCAGCTTATTCCAAGCACCCCAAGCCACCAGACAACCTACTTCTTTGTGATATGTTTTAACCCAACATTATTTTAAAAGCCTTATGACTGCCACCAACCTCCCTAAAAAAATAACATTTTTGCTAAAGCCCTAGATCGAGCCTAGGACTTTTCCAACATACCAACCCTTCCTAAACCTCCTAAAATTAAACTAAACATGCAATAATAATTTTTTTAACGACAAAATCCATTCTCTCTATAATAACGAACCCACTTATTCTAGGCCCAAATTGTGGTGTTTCAATTAGGATGCAATGATCAGAATGAATCTAATGCTCCTAACTAAATGATATTAGGGATGACATTCGCATGAATGCAGAATGTCATGAGAATGATCTTTTTTTTAATGTACAACAATTAGGACACAATGATCGGAATGAATGAAGTGCTCCTAATTGGAAGTATATGAATGATATTTATATACATGCATGAGAATGATCCCTTTTTCTAATGTTTGGGTTGCCACTGCTTATAGTTCATCAAGGTTCTGTCACTGACGCGTTACCATGCTTTCTCGTTCAGCTTGTATCTTGGACAGAAAACCCAAAGAAATGATCATATTCTGCTCAGTAATCATGCCCCGCTATAATTTTAGAGTCCTTTCCCTTGAACCTTAGGACATAAAATTTGTACCTCCCACTGCAACTTCAGGGGAATAACATTTGGTTTCTTCCATCCATCCAGCTACAATGAGGTATGGAATTGTATTATCTTTAATTAACTTGATCTGTTACACCATTCCCTGGGTGTAATGTATGTGCCTGAAATTTACATGAATGTAAGGTATCTTTTTCTTTTCCCGAGAATGATCCCCTTTTACACCTGGGTTGACATTGGTCATCCTTTGTCGAAATGGTATCACCGATGAAATGTCTTATCCAATAAAATCCAAAGAGATAATCATCTTTCAATGTTTCCCACCCTTAGGCTTGGTGAATTCTAAACAATAGTCCTATTTCAGATTCTCATATTATTTAGAAGCTTCTAGAGTAATATGTGAAACTCCTTTTATGAAAGTATTATTAGCCTATTAATTGTTATTTCATTATAAAATACTTGAAAAGATCACAACAATGGACGTGAAAGAAATTAATCAGGAGCATAGCTTGAAACAAATGAGTTAATCAAAGACAACCAAGGAAATAAAAGAAAATTGATTTGTATATCTTGAAAAGAATAAAGTAAGCAAAGATAGTTAAGGCTACAAAAGAAAATTGATTGGGGTGTATCTTTGAAAAGAATAAAGTAATCAAAGATAACAAATTTAAAATCGGTAAGATAGTGTTGGAACGCAAGCACCCCAAGGCGATCGAAAAAATTAATCCCACGATCCAAACCATGAATCCATGTGTGAGGAACTAATCGAGGTGAAATAAAGGTTTCAAATTACCAAAGTTTCAATCGAGTAGATAGCGACGCCTCGGCGACAAGATATCCGATCTCATCGTCGAACCAAGCCACAACCTTTACGATGTCGGCCTCACGTAATCCACCGGTTTGACTATGAACGCGTAAATCTCCAAAACTATTTTTTTAGAGAGGTGTTTTGCTTGACTACTGCTAGGCCTTTTTTTAAAGCAAAATTTTAGGTTTTTCTTCACTTATTACCCTTTTATAATCAAGATTAAAATTAAATAAATATAATAATGTTTTAACCGAAAATTATAATTACATTAATTATACCCAAAAGTTATAATTACATTAATTATAACATGGATTTCGTAAACTATATTTATTTAAATTTATATACTGAACCAAATTCAAATATTAATTCTCATTATGTGTACAACATCCTTGTACATATAATATATTCAATATTTGATTGTCAATTAAATTAATTCTTTAATTAATTTAATTCATGTGACAATCAAACGCAATACCAACTATGTTTCATTCCGCTCATTTCAACCATAGGGTGTGACCTCAGAGGTTCTTGTAACGTTAGTAGTAATACTAGAACGATTCTAATGTCACAAACAATGAGTGGCATCTAGCAATGCATCATTGCTACCTAAGATACAAGAAGTCATGATTCGACATAACTTTTGTGATTAACTTTTCATGCATTAATCCTTAAGTCCTTTATCTCCGAATAGATACAAGTTATGGAATAGTCACACTTGTATAGTCCATCTCATGTTTCTTGATATCTTGAGTAGACTATGATATACAAATTAGGATGACATCTCATGTCAACTTATTTGAGCATGGCCATGCATTTCTAGTCTCACTCAATCAAGTGGCCTAAGATATTACTCCCATTATGTGGGAGGGACTTATACTATATTGATCAACAATATCCTCTACATTGATTGTGATATATCCAACATCGCCTTTATAGAACAACCAGATTATGTGCACGCTTGATCAGATCAAAATATACGACTCACGATGTTGGGATAATGATTATCTCAAGTCTAAGGATCATATACATATTAATCACTATGAGTAATGTTGTGACAATTACATAATAATCCAAGAAACATACTCATAGAGGGTCACCAATATGTTGTTCTCTAACACACATATTCATGCATTGATTTTGACACTCCATATCAATGATAACTCTTTATCATCAATCAACTACATGTTAGTCTTAATGCATTATTGTTGTCCTAGTCAACAATAATACTTGACTAAGGATATTTTAAGAATAATCATATTATTCTCGTGACATTATTATAAAACAGTTTATTTGTACATACGTAAGGAAAACCGAAATAATAATGACAACGCTTTATATTAATAAACATGGTAAATCAAGTATGTTATTACAACCATCTCATGATTGATCTTTGGGCATACTCTTACAATCTCCCACTAGCACTAAGACCAATCAATCATATATCTAATACCAAGAGACTTAGTGTGACAATCATGCTTCACTGTGTCGAGGCTTGGTCAAGGATCAAGAATGTTATCATCTGTAGGTACTCTACATATCTCAACATCTCCTCGATCGATAATCTCTCGAATAAGATGATAGCGCCTAAGTATATGTTTGGATCATTGGTGAGATCTGGGTTCTTTAGCTTGTGCAATAGCTCCATTGTTATCACATCGGAGTTCTATAGCATCTGATATGCTAGGCACAACCCCTAGTCCAGTAATGAACTTCTTGATCCAAACCGCTTTTGCTACCTCTTTGGATGCAATATACTCGGCCTCTGTTGTAGAATCACATCGATTTTGCTTTGAACTCTTCCACTCACAAAGACCACCATTAAGGCAAAACACAAACTCGATTGTGATCGAGAATCGTCCTTGTCGGTTTGAAGTCGGCATCGGTGTAACCTTTACACTTAACTCTTCCTCACCTCCATATATTAGGAACGTATCCTTAGTTCTTCTCAAGTACTTAAGGATATTCTTGATCGTGGTCCGTTGACCTTCATCGGGATCTACTTGGTACCGCTCGTCATACTTAAGGCATAATGAGACATCGGGACGGGTACATAACATGGCATACATGATAGATCCAATAGCGTAAGCATATGGAATTTTACTCATGCGTTCTCTCTCTTGTGGAGTTGAAGGACACATTTCCTTCGAGAGTGAAATACCATGTCTCATAGGTAGAAATCCTCTTTAGATTCTTCCATACCGAACCTTTTCAAGACTTTATCTATGTATGTACTTTGGCTTAGACCTAGTAGTCGTCTTGATCTATCTCTATAGATCTTGACTCCTAAGATGTAAGTAGCTCACCAAGTCCTTCATAGAAAAACAACTTCCTAACCAAGTCTTAATAGACTGCAAGGTAGGTATGTCATCCACATATAGTACCAAGAATGTGATAGTGCTCCCACTAACTTTCTTGTAAACACATGGTTCATCTTCATTTTTGATAAAACCAAACTCTTTAATTGCATCATTAAAACGAAGATTCCAACTTCGAGAAGCTTGCTTTAATCCATAAATGGATCTTTGTAGCTTACAAATCTTTCTAGCATCCTTTGGATTGACAAAACCTTCAAGTTGTGTCATGTACACATCCTCTTCAAGTTTCCCGTTAAGGAATCTTTGTTTTGACGTCCATCACCAGATTTCATAATCATGAAATGCAGCTATGGCGAGCAAGATCTCGATGGATTTAAACATAGCTACAGGAGAAAAGGTTTCATCATAGTCAACACCATGAATTTTATGAAAACCTTTAGCGACTAATCGCCTTTGTATGTTTGTACATTACCATCCATGTCGGTTTTCTTTTTGAAAACCCACTTGCACCCTATAGGTTTAACCCCTTTGGGTGGGTCAATCAAAGTCCATACTTGATTTTCATACATGGAATCCATCTCAGATCTCATGGCCTCAAGCCATTTCTCAGAGTCTAGGCTCGTCACCGCTTCTTGATAAGTTCTAGGCTCATCTTGATCTATAAGAAGAACGTCACCATGTGTTGTAATGAGAAATCCATATCTCTCGTGTGCATGGCGTTCTCTTAAAGATCTTCATGGTGGTTGTGTTTCTACAGAAGCTACTTGTTCCTCAATTTCTTGTGGAATTTGTCGTTGTTCTATCAACCGTTCAAGTGGTATCTTGTGATTCTCGAATTTCTTCAAGTTCAATCTTTCTCCCACTTCCTTTTCTAGAAATAAATCTCTCTAGGATGACACGGTCCGAGCAACAAACATTTTGTTCTCGTGGGATTAAAGAAATAATAACCTTTGGTTTCTTTTGGATACCCATAAAATACACTTTTCAGATTTGGGTTCAAGCTTAGTAGACGTCGACGTTTAACATAAGCTTCACAACCCCAAATTTTCATAAAAGACATCTTGGGACGCTTCCGGTCCACATCTCATATGGCGTCTTTTGAACCGATTTAGATGGAACACGATTTAGTGTGAAAGCAATTGCCTCAATTGCATGTCCCCAAAAGAAGTCAGAGATCAAGATGAGCCATCATGGATCGAACCATGTC
Source organism: Gossypium rotundifolium (assembly GCA_025506655.1). Lineage (NCBI taxonomy): Eukaryota > Viridiplantae > Streptophyta > Magnoliopsida > Malvales > Malvaceae > Gossypium > Gossypium rotundifolium. The sequence continues at coordinate 84,016,705 of CP106726.1, forward strand.
TAATAAAGTTCGATTTCTTCTCGTAAACTCCATTCCATTGAGGAGTAGCAGGAGGAGTAAGTTGCGAGACAATCCCACATTCCTTCAATAGATCATCAAACTCTAGGCTCAATACTCTCCACCTCGATCGGATCAAGTGACTTGATAGTTTTGCCTAGTTGATTTTGTACTTCATTTTTGAATTCCTTAAACTTTTCAAGAGACTCGCACTTATGGCGCATGATATAAATATACCCATATCTACTGAAATCATCAGTGAAAGTAATCCACCTCTGGCCTGTGTATTTATTGGTCCACATACATCGAATGTATTAGGCCCAATAAATCACTAGCTCGCTCACTTTTACCAAGAAAAGGAGATTTAGTCATTTTTCCTAATAAGCAAGATTCACATAATTCAAATTGTTCAAAAACAAATGAATCTAAGAAACCATCTTTATGGAGTATGGATATGCGTCTCTCACTTATGTGGCCCAAACGACAATGCCAAAGATAAGTTTGATTTGAGTTATTTATTTTAGATCTTTTAGTATTTATGTTGTAAATAGGGTTCATTTGATCTAAAATATAGAGGCCATTAATCAATTGTGCCGAACCATAAAAAACATTATTGAGATAAAAGGAACAACAATGATTCTTAATAATTATCTCAAAACCAATTTTGTCTAAACAAGAAACTGAAATAATGTTTTTAGTCAAACGGGCACAAAATAACAATACTCTAAAATTAAATCAAGTCCACTAGGCAAAGATAAAGTATATGTTCCCAGACTAATGCAAAGAACCTTTGCTCCATTTCCAACTCGCAGTCCACATCTCCTCTAGCCAATGTCCTATTCCTTTGTAGTCCCCTGCATGTAGTACAAATATGAGAACCACAACCAGATCTAATACCCAAGAAGTAGTAGTTGATAAATTAATATCAATAACATAAATACCTAAAGCGACGTTCCGCTTGTTTTGGCCTTCTTGACTTCCTCAAGATAGATAGGGCGCTCCGCTTCAATGTCCAACACACCACAATGAAAGCGGCTTCCTTCCTTAGACACTCCACCTTTAGGTTTCATTGTAGCCTTTCCTTTGCGTGCTTGGGCTTACCTTTACCCTTGGGCTTTGTCGAACTTTGGCCTTTCCCTTGCCCTTGTTGTTACGGACCATCAAGATGGGCTTGGGTCTAACCTTTTCATGTTACCTTTAGCGATTCGTAACATATTGAGTAACTGTGGCGTAGTCTTGTCAATTTCATTCATATTGAAATTAAGGACAACCGGTCAGTAGCTATCCGGCAATGATTGCGAATAACATCGATGGCCAACTCTTGGCCCAATGGAAAACCAAGCTTAGATGGACTTTCAATATAGCCAATCATCTTAAGGACATGAGGTCCCACTGGCTTCCTTCACCAACTTACATTGAATAGGGCTTTAGAGATATCGAACCTCTCTTGTCGTGCTTGCCCTCGATAAAGTTCTTTCGGTGCTCGATCATATCATAAGCAACCATGTCCTCATGTTGCTTCAAGCTCAGATTCATAGTGGCAAGCATAAGACATCCAACATCTACCATGTCATCGAGATACTTTTGTAAGCATCTTTATCAGTTCTCGAGGCATTAATAGGTGGTTCATTAGGAAGTGGTTGTTCAATGACATACAATTTTCGTTCTTGTTTGAGGACAATCCTCAAGTTACTGAACCACCAAGAAAATTCAAACCATTCAATTTGTCCTTCTCAAGGACCGATCGCAATGAGAGTGTGCTAGTATTTGCGTACCATAATATATCTACAACAATTGAATATGCGTGTGAGTAAATTTACCAAGTTTATATCAATCATTAAAAAGACTTTATTAAATGATGATCCCACTATTTTATTTCAAAATTAATAACCCCCATATATTAATTTCGGAAAAACTTTTTCTAAAGTATTTCTAGTGGGTTAAGGATCCATATTTCACCTCCTCTTAAGTCAGCTTTGGCTTTACTCTCAAGACTATGGTTATTTAGGTAAGCAACCTTTGCTAATTACATCATATGTAACTCCTAATATTTGGTGAACAACTCTTGTTCTAACCATCTTATGGTTTATCCAATTTAATTGCCTCTAGGTTTCTAATCCTATTAGAGTAACCTAGTTAAGTCATTAACCAATTTTTAACCAGTGAATATCACTTGTTTATTCTTCGTTTAACCAAGATAAATACTAGTACTTTGCTTTGGCATAACCTACATAGTATTGATCGAGGCATTAACGAGGGCAAAATTGGAAGGCCATGTTGACTTAATATTTTAATAGAGGGATTTTATTAAGGATGTTCCATCTCACCAATTATGGTCTACTTTAGTCCATTTAGTCTTTTAATTGATCTCATCAATTAATTGGGTTTATTATTAAATTTTAATATATAAAATTGGCATGCTTTAAACATCCATAGCATCTCATACATGAATAAATAAAGCAATAAATAAATGCAATAGTTATAGCCCATAAACTAAGGTGATTCAACCCAAGCCAATGGGAGAACCAAAAGGAAACCTAAAGGTGTAAGCGGTTTCATAAACTATCAATCCTCAATAGTTGTCCCAACTTCCTTCTCGTCTGGCCCATAGCAACTTTTGCAAATTACAATATGCAGAAACTCGTTTTACATACGAGGGAGTAAGATGAGAAGAGAAATACAAGAGAATAGTAGTAAGGCACGACATGCAGGCCGTATTTATTTATATAAAATTACAACCTTTTATCAAATGGGTCATCGGGCTATAACTATGCATTTCAAACGCCGTGCATGTCAAAAATAGCATACATAATTCAATGCTCTTTTGCTAAGGTGAATTATAAAATATCCTTTCAACCTTATGTGGCCCATCAAGTTTATATATATTTCTTTTATTAACAAAATATACTATAATAAGAAAATGGGGTCTGAGGCGGTCGGAGGAAGCGGGCCGAAGGCCCGCGGCCGGAGCCGTCCTCAGATCCCCATCCTCAAAATATGAGAGGGGATGTTACAGTAGGAGCTGGGGGTGCGGGGCGGAGCCCCCGCGGTATGGACCATGCGGTACAAATCGCATACCCCAGTCAAATGAAACCTCACGATTTGATAACTTTTATCAACGGAATCGTGTTTTCAAGATTTTAATCCTTGAGGTTCATATCGGAACAACCCTTGTTCCACTAGCCAGTTAACCCTTACTGGAAACTGTAAATACCACCGTCGCAATATTAAAGATTTGTTAATAGTTAACAGAAATAACATAAGATCGAATAGGCCACAACACCATGATTAACATTTAATCAATTATCGAAAGGAACAGTTATCAGGTTATGCTTAAACGATTTAAACAACCGAAAACGTAGTAAAATAAAAGCATGCATCTCATACAATTGCATCACCCAAGTATTTAAACCCGAGTCCGTATCACACAAGTGGCTCTGATACCACTGTTGGAACGCCGGCACCCCCAAGGCGCAGCGAAATAAAATTAATCCCGGTGATCCAAACCATGAATCCATGTGTGAGGAACGAATCGGGGTGAAATAAAGGTTTCGAAATTACCAAAGTTTCAATCTGAGTAGATAGCGACGCCTCGGCGACAAGATATCGATCTCATCGTCGAACCAAGCCACAACCTTTACGATGTCGGCCTCACGTAATCCACCGGTTTGACTATGAAGCGTAAATCTCCAAAACTATTTTTTTAGAGAGGTGTTTTGCTTGACTACTGCTAGACCTTTTTTTTAAGCAAAATTCTTAGGTTTTTCTTCACTTATTACCCTTTTATAATCAGTATTAAAATTAAATAAATATAATAATGTTTTAACCGAAAATTATAATTACATTAATTATACCCAAAAAGTTATAATTACATTAATTATAACATGGATTTCGATAAACTATATTTATTTAAATTTATATACTGAACCAAATTCATATATTAATTCTCATTATGTGCACAACATCCTTGTACATATAATATATTCAATATTTGATTGCGAATTAAATTAATTCTTTAATTAATTTAATTCATGTGACAATCAAACGCAATACCAACTATGTTTCATTCCGCTCATTTCAACCATAGGTGTGACCTCGTAGGTTCTTGTAACGTTAGTAGTAATACTAGAACGATTCTAATGTCACAAACAATGAGTGGCATCTAGCAATGCATCATTGCTACCTAAGATACAAGAAGTCATGATTCGACATAACTTTTGTGATTAACTTTTCATGCATTAATCCTTAAGTCCTTTATCTCCGAATAGATATAAGTTATGGAATAGTCACACTTGTATAGTCCATCCCATGTTTCTTGATATCTTGAGTAGACTATGATATACAAATTAGTATGACATCTCATGTCAACTTATTTGAGCATGGCCATGCATTTCTAGTCTCACTCAATCAAGTGGCCTAAGATATTACTCCCATTATGTGGGAGGACTTATCCTATATTGATCAACAATATCCCTCTACATTGATTGTGATATATCCAACATCACCTTTATAGAACAACCGATTATGGTGTACGCTTGATCAGTATCAAAATATACGACTCACGATGTTGGGATAATGATTATCTCAAGTCTAAGGATCATATACATATTAATCACTATGAGTAATGTTGTGACAATTACATAATAATCCAAGAAACATACTCATAGCGGTCACCCAATATGTTGTTCTCTAACACACATATTCATGCATTGATTTTGACACTCCATATCAATGATAACTCTTTATCATCAATCAACTACATGTTAGTCTTAATGCATTATTGTTGTCCTAGTCAACAATAATACTTGACTAAGGATATTTTAAGAATAATCATATTATTCTCGTGACATTATTATAAAAGCAGTTTATTTGTACATACGTATGAAAACCAAATAATAATGACAACGCTTTATATTAATAAACATGGTAAATCAAGTATGTTATTACAACCATCTCATGATTGATTTTGGGCATACTCTTACAGATAGAAGCTAGGTGCCCCGTGATATCGCAGACTTGAGCATCTCTCAGACAAACTCCTTATGACCATTTTGAGCTCAAAACGCACTTAGGGATCCAGTACTTTGTCAATGCCCCAAGACGTAGTATACTTCTTTATTGTTAATTCGGTATAGCAAGACTACCACATGCCCTATCATTGATTAAAATTTGAGCTGCCCTTTCCGGGTTTTCGGCTCAAAACCCCTTTGGTCCCAAAGCATCCTCTGCGGGTTTTTGCCTTGGCCTCTCTTTTTTTTATATATTTGAACTCAATGCGCCCTTTGAGGGTTTTCACCTTGGCCTTTCCTCTTTCAGGTAAAAAAAAACTTCTTGACTAAATCTGAATTCGCCAAATTGGGCAAATTGTTGGCATCCATCTCACCAATATCAATGCTCTTCCGAATAGGCCTTCTTTACAACATAAGGTCCTTCCCGTTTGGCATCTACTTTCCTCTAAAATCTTTTGTATAAGGAAGATCCTTTTCAACACTAGGTCCCTATCATGAAATTCCCTTGGGTGGACCATTTTCGATATAAATCAGCATCATCCATTTTGGTATTTTTGACTATGATGAATACTTTCAAATCCTTTTCTTCAGCCAAATTCACTGGAGATATTCTATTTCATCCAATTCTTGACTCAATCAAATCTTGGGGCAAAGGAATCTCGATTTTCATGGACAAAACCACTTCTATTCCATAAACCAATGGGTAAGATGTTGCCCCGACAAAAGTCCTGGCCAACATTCGATAATCATAGAGAGTAAATGATACCTTCTTATGCCAATCTTTACAAGTCTTGATCACCTTTCATTTTTTTTTTGATAACCTTTGATGCACTATAATATGCTGCCTGATCTTTGAGCAAATTGTAATCTTTGACATTGTACAGTTATGCATTATTAAACATGATCCTTTCTAGCGTTCTTTGCTAGCATTTGATCCTTTTTTTTAATTTAATGACTGTCGACTTCGCAATATTGTCATATGAAGCAACATTCACCATCTTAGTGAAGTAATCAATGACCACAAAGATAATTCAATGTGAACTAGAAGCTTTTGACAAGATCGGCCCCATAATATCCATGCCCCACATATAGAAAAGCCTATGAAGAAAATGGAAGAGTCACATAAATATCATTTTCTTCAATCTAGTATTTGCGGTATAACTGATGCAATCCCTTTCCATGGTAGACCAACAGTGCCCGATCCTCATGTTTAGCCCATGTCTTAGTAGCCTAGGCATGTCCTGATATGATTGTGCAAAAACATCTTTAAGTTCTCAAAAATAACTCCATGATGTCTTGCCTTACTTCTGTGATGATTTGGGCTTCGATCTTTACCCATTTCCTAGGCTCATAATATCCACTGACCATTTGTAGAATAGGGTCTATTTTTCATCTTGTTCTACCATTATTAACAAATCAAAAGATAATTTATAGTCCCTGTCATATTCAAAGTCCTGAGATCTCTCTAGACTCATATCTTACTCAAAAGGAGATTCTGAGTCAGTAACAGCGTTGCTCACATCGTTGATATCTGGAGACCTATTGTAGGTTTGGAAAAATATTCCAAAGAATAAATGATTCAAAGAATAACCATTTGTATGGTCATAAATGGAGAATGAAAGAATGCTGGAAAGAAACAAAAGAATGTACAATATGAAATGTAAAGAATAAAAAATATTTGCTTAAAAAATGCATTTTATTGAAATAAAAATTCTAGACATAAAACTATTTCACAAAAGAGTTCTTATTGCCTCTAGGCTTAAGGCAACAAGCGTGTTTTGAATATTACTCTGGATCAGCTCTTAAAATGTAGAGATCTCTTCCAAAGTCCCATTATTCAAAACACTCCCAAGTTTGCAAGGGCTTGGGAACTTTTATTCCCTGATTCCCTCTTCAAATATGTCATTAGTGTTCAGATTCCCAATATCAGGTCTTGCACTAAAGCCCTGAATGTAACGACCTAAATTTGGGCCTAGTAGCATTGGGCCCATTGGGCCTTGGCCATGGGTGCATTTTAAAATTTTTGGATTATGAGAACGGCATTATTTCAAGTTGGACCTGTTAAGAAGGTTAGGGGGCTTCTAAGAAGTCCCGAGATCAAACCTGGGCTTAGGAAAAATTTTAGTTTTAGGTGAAAAAAACACTGAGAGTTAGTAGGTAGGCTTTAAGAATAAAATGTGGAGAAAAATGATAGAAAAAGAGCTTGTGGTGTAGTGGCAAAGTGACGCCACTTAGGGAGCAAAGGAGTGACGCCACAGGGAAGCAAGGGGTCCAAGGTTCAAGTCTTGGCACTTGCATTTCTTTTTGATTTATTTTTTTAAGTGAACTTAGACGTTGGCCATAGATTTATGTTTAGTTGCTCATGTTTTAAGACAAGGAGCTAGTTGGTAAAGTGGCTAGCAGGGCGGATCATGTTACAAGGGAGCCTGAGTTCGAATCCTATTGCAAGCAAGGGAATATTTATTTTGCTAAGTTGGGGTGGCAAGAGTTTGAGTTGGATTTAAACTCTACTGACGGAGGGATCCCACATCAGAAAGATAGCAAGAGGGAAGGCGAAAAGCTGGCTATATATGGAGCTATCTATGAAGAGAGGAAGCATACCTTGGTGGGCGTTTAGGCATAGGAGCATTCGGAGTGCGGATTAGCTTCAGACTCCTATTAGGTGTGTATTCTCTCTACTCTTGCTGTAGAGCGTAAATGCCGAAACACCGGTCACACGGCAATGGTAGCCACACGAGTGTGCGAGTGCACGTGTGGGAGCTTCGACGCGATAGTTGAGGCCAGCTTGAGTGTTCTTGTGCGTTTAGGCTGTTTGGGCCACGATGGGCCCAATAGACCCGTGAGCCCATATGAATAAATTGTATGATTGTGTAGTAGATAGTGAACTGGACTATGGGAATCTCGTATCTGTGGCTAGATTTGGGCTAAATGGGCCACATGAGCGTGTGGGCCCACATGGGCCAAATAAGGGGCCTCGAGCTCATTTACACCGTTATGACCATTTAGGTTATCTAAGTCACTCGTGGCGGTAGCAGGCCTTTGAAAAGGCTATTAAATGCAAAATTACCAAAGTACCCTCGATGCGTAAATTATCGAAATACCCTTGGCTTGCAAAATTATCGAAATACCCCTGGGTTATAAAATTACTGAAATACCCCTGGGTTGCAAAATTATTAAAATACCCTTGGAGGGTAAATTACTGAAATGCCCTTAGGTTACAAAATTACCAAAGTACCCTCGATGGGTAAATTACCGAAATACCCCCTAGTTTGCAAAATTAACGAAGTACCCTTGGGTTGCAAAATTATCGAAATACCCTTGGGTTGTGAAATTACCGAAATACCCTTGGTGGGTAAATTACCAAAATACCCCTGGGTTGCGAAATTACCGAAATACCCATGGGTTGCGAAATTACCAAAATACTTTTGGTGGGGAGATTACCAAAATACCCTTGGTAGGTAAATTACTAAAATACCCTCGATGGGTTGAATGACCGTTTTACCCTCAGTGTTGTCTAATAATAATTGTATGTTTACATTACCCTATTATATGTTGATATGTATGTTGCATTATATCATGATTGCATGGGGTTGGTTAATGAATGAAGAGTAGTGTAGCATGGTGGCATTGCCACAATATAAATATATGTTCACATAATTACGACTCTGATGGCTCAGCCACAAATATTCCGTGATTAGCAAAGATGACTACAACATTGTGTATGGTGGGGTGGGTTGACTTGATCCCCATAGGTGTGATTGGCTGGTCGTGGGTGTGTTGGTTGGATTGGGTTGGGTTGCACTACTTCATTTGTACATTCATGATTATAGGGCTTAGTCCCAAATTACTATCTTATGGGCTCGGGCCCAGTTAATGCGGGTTTAAGGGATTACACACTGAGTTCTCGTAACTCATCCCCTTTTCCTTAACCTTGCAGGTAATCCCCAGCGTTAGAGGATTTGGAACTGTGGAGGACTCAGTGGTGGCCATACATCGTAGATTTCTCACAAACCTTAGTAAATTCCATTTTTTTCCTTATTTCTAAGATTAATTAGTTTGGGTTTAATGTTTTGTAAAGAGGCATTTGGGATTTTATTTTGCTTTTAACTTTCAATTCGGTTATTATTAAACTATTAGGTGTTTGAACACTAAGTTTTCCAAAATGATAACGAACAGTTTTCAAACTATAAATGATAAAACTCTGGATTTTCTTAAACGTCGATAACTATTTTCAAGATATCACAATTTTGCAATTCACTGAACCTGATTTCGATTATAAACAAATTTTTCGGAAACAATAACAATAATGTCTTTACAAGAAAACTATAAAAAAATATGATTTTTCATAAACAACAATGCTCGATGTTTCAAAAAGAATACAAACTTTTTAACGAACGCACAAGATTGTATACAACCCTTCTATGTGACATGCCAGATTCAGTCATAACGTCTAGGCTGGGTTTGGGGTGTTACACTGAACTCGATGCATTCTTGAATCTCATAAATCTCACCCCTTCACCTAGATGGTTGGGTGACAGGTTTTCTGCCCCAGAGGGATCATCGAATTTGACAATACCTATTTTGACAAGTCTTTTGATCATCTTTTTGAAAGCCATGCAATTCTCGATCGAGTGTCTTATGATTCCTACATGGTATTCGCATTGAGCATTCGTGTCGTACCATTTAAAGTATGGAGGTTGTATAGGTTTTAGGTAGAAAGGGGGTACTACATGTGCATCAAACAAAATTTGGTACAGCTCCTATACGTGATTGGGATGGGCGAGAATTGGGATTTTTCTGAGTTCGGTCTTGGATTGGGTTCTTGCCCTGAGGTGACCTAGTGCTGTTGGGGTCTAATAGTAATGGGTACAACTTTTGGATATGCGTTTGGTTGAGTCTGGATGTTTATTGGAGTAAAACCTAGGGGATATATGAGGTCTTCATTATCATATCCACTGTTGACTACTAGGCCTTTCCTCTCTTCAAGCCTTTCAACTAGTAAATGACTTAACTGGCCAATCACATTCTTTTGGAATTCCCGCATGTCTTGTTGAATTTTGGTCAATTGCTCTTGCGTCTGTATTTGCCTTTGCTCTAATATCTCCAATTTTTGCTCCATGTTTTCCAGGTTAACTGAAATAATTTTACCTAATTAGGGCCCTTCTATGAATTTTAATGCATATGATGCAATGCAATGCAGATGCATGGAATGAATGCAAAAGAAAGAGAGGCGTTTATTCTGAATTCAATTCCATTAGAAAAAATTTTCTAGAAAGCAAATTTCTTTACATAAAACAGATTACATATACGACCCCGCCCTCATATTCCAAGCAAAAACATCAATTCTATTCTTCACAAAGGTCAAATCTTGCAAACTTCTAATAGATGCCTCCTCTAGCTCCTGTTTGCTTGGTCCACGACTCATTACTCACTTATCCTCACAATGCTTGTTAGCCTCTTCAAGAAAGCCGAAACATGGTGATCCTCAAATAGTCTTTGTCAGCTTGAATCCTTGTGCAATAAAATCTTGTATTCCTTCACGGACTATTAGTCTTCTCTCGTTTCATTTACTTTGACCATATTTAGATGACTGTATTATAATCCACTTTATCAAGAAATCTGTCTTCTCATGACAAACTCTTCTATTTAGCAATCGAATCTAAATCAACACCTCCTTTCTATGATGTGAATGCAATGTAATCAAAACAAAAGAGAACACGTTAGTACAAGAGAAATAAATAACAAAATAGGGTATCTATCTGGGTGACCACTAGGGTTCAATATAACTCTATCTAGGGTTGGCTCTTAAGGATTACTATATGTGGCTTAGTTCTAAAGGGTGGTTACCTGAACCAGCAGATTCCTCAATCCTCACCCATTATGGGCTCATATGGATCGAGTTCAGTTCAGGGGAATACATTTCCCTATGGTCATGCAGAGGTGAAAACCTCACAAAGGCATAGGTACGGATGTATCCCGGAAGCCGTCCACTAGCCCATGCGGAGGTGAAAACCTCACGAAGGCATAGTTTCTTACTCCCACTTAAAAGGGTGTGACCACAAACAGTTATGCAATGCAATGCAAAGATATTTAAAAAAAAATAGAACCACATGCAATAAAAAGGATCATAGTATTTTCAAATAAATTTGGACGAAACGACAGGAAATAATCGATTTTACGGCTTGACTCTCTTATTGGTCCCTAGTGGAGTCGACAAGCTGTCGAAACCATTTTTAAGTTTTTTTAAAAAATGGGGATCGACTTTAAAAAATGGAAATGGAGTTGCCATCAATCCCTTTTTCCTTAGGTGTGATTGGATCACCTCACAAAACGTTTTATTTCAAAACATTGATTTTGGTCCACGAAATACGAGAAAATGGGTTCGGGATTCGGTTACATATAAGGAATGATTAGCACCCTCATAACACCCAAAAATTGGTACCTAATCGATAAAATCATGTCCTAATGTTGAAAATTTGAAAATTTTTAAAACATGATCCTTTTATTAGAAAGAAAACCAAGATTTACCCATTTCAAAGAAATAAAATGTTATACCCAGTAAATTAGGATATAGCATCTCATGGCTTCGAAACTAGGCTTATCTTCATTTAGAAAATTCTTATCTCGAGACACAAAACATCATATCCAATAAGTTTTGATATCACCGTATTGAATTCCCGAGAATAAGTTTTAATTTGAAAATTTATAAATTTTGATTTTAAAAGAAAAGGGATACTTAATATTTTAAATTCAACAATAAAAGTCAAAACCCAGTGAGTTAGGGCACAATTTTTCTCGAAACCCCAAATATTAGATATCACCGTATTTTTAAACTATTTGAATAAAATGCGTCAATTCAAAAGGTGTTTTTATAAAACAATGATTTGAGTAAGATATTATAACATACATACTTAATATCAATTCAACATAATTACAAATTATATTAACAATAAATAATTAAAGAATAATATAACATGAATAAATAAATAAAGAATTATGTTAAGCAATAATAAACGATTAAAGAAACATGGGATATAAAATAAGTAGCGATAATTAAGATCTTCACGAAATAACAAAATCAAATAAAAAGGAATCATATATTTAAACATTGAATAAAAAAAAGAATATGACGATTCTTAAAATAATTTAATATATATAATAAAAATAATTAGTAAATAGTATATAATAATTTTAAATAAAAACATATATATAATACACTAATCATAAAAATTACATATGTAATAAACACTATAAATAAAATATGTTATATAATGTAAATAGATTTTATACAAAATAAAATTTTAAAATAATATATGATATAATATAATACTATATAATATACAAATTAAAAAATGTATAATATAATAACTAATATATAAATCATAATATGTAACAAAAATAATATTAAACCAAATAAAATAATAAATAATAATTTAATATATATAAGGATAATACATATAAAATATATATATGAATTTTATACTATTAACAAAATTAATATATAAATAATAAAAATAATATAACATTTTAATATGATAAAATAATTCAATATAGTATTAGAATAATTTAAAATAAATAAATAAATAAATAAATAAATAAATAAATAAAGGAGAATTAAATAGCAAGTAAAAATAAATATAAAAGGATTAAATTAAAACGTGCGTCACACTATAGGGGTTAATATGGCAATTATGCCAAATTTTTAAAACAACATCGTTCGGATATCCACCATTAAATAGCCTAAAGGACTAAATTAAAATGAAATACCAATCTCAGGGCTAATTTAAATATAAAAGAAAATTCAATTTAGGACTAAATTATATTAAATAAAATTGTCGAGGACTAAAATGGAAAATTGCTCTTTACATAAAAACACGCGGATCCTCCCGGTTTTTCAGGCCAATGCGCGGATCCTATAACACCCCAAACCCGCCTAGAAGTTAGGCCCGAATCCGCGTGTCACATGGAAGTGTTTTTTTTCTTTTCAAAATCATCTTTGTGAATTATTTATATTGTTTTAGAAAATTCCTTTTAAACAATTTAAGAAGAATAATAAAACATCCCAAACATAAAGAAAATAAAAATAGTCCAAAGGCCTTATTACAACAATTTAAGAAGAATAATAAAACATCCCAAACATAAAGCAAAATAAAAATAAAAGGCCTTATTACAACTTTAAAACCCAAACAATAAAAGTAATCAAATAAAACGGAAAGGTAGTTTACTAATATTTGAAAATGTTATTTTGAAGCATGGCCTCTATCGAGTCATCCATGGCTCCAAGTCCTTGTCATCGAGCATTACCTACAAGGGTTAAGAGAAGGGGGTGAGTTACAAGAACTCAGTGTAACCCACTTACCGCTGTTCACTGGACCAAAATTCATTACACATATTTGGGCCTAAGCCCACATACAATAATAATAATGTGTCTTATATATATATATATATATATATATATATATATATATAATATGCATATGATATGCAATTCCCAAACCAAACCTAATTTTCCATCCGCTACACACCACCTGTACCAACCAACACACCTGTGGGGAGCTTTAGTCACCCGCCCCGCCAACACACTAAAAGTAGGCATTAAGCCATTTATATCAAATTTGTAGGCAAGTCACCAGATTAACAGAATTTACATGGCATTGCCATTTTTCAGATTTGTGGCAGAGCCACCAGATTTATGTATCATAGCTACCAGAACTTCTCTTCATCATTATCCCATCCCATGCAAATCATGTATATAATGCATAACAAATCACAATAATTTATTCGGATATTTATTAAAAAAGTATGGCTCATTATAACAAATTATCAATTAGGCCCATATAGCAAAATATCAAATTAGCCCATTTAGCAAAATATCGATTGACCCATTTAGTAAAATATCGATTGGCCCATTTATCAAAATATCGATTGGCCCATTTATCAAAATAATAGATTGACCCATTTATCAAAATAATGATTGGCCCATTAACACTTTTGTAAATCGCCCATTAGGGCATTTCCATATTTCGCCCTTTAGAGGCATTTTCGTAATTCGCAATTTACCCACAAGGGTAATTCGTAATTTCACAATCCGCACTTAACTACTAATTTGGGCATAACAATTTAAATTGTCCATATGCGTTGTACTAACTAAATTGACTATAACTTGGGTTAGGAATCTCGAATCTAAATCCATAAATTTTCCTTGAAACTAAGCTCATATATCTTCTTACTAAAATTTTTCCAGAATTTTGGTCTTAACCGTTTAGTACAGTTTATTCCTTAAAGTTTCCCTTGTTTCACTGTCCAACAATTCTGACCTCTCTTACCCAAAATTCAAACATATGTTGTTCTCACTTGTTTCTATTGAAAATAGACTCACTAAGGAATCTTTACATATAAACTATAACTCTTAATTCACTTTGTACAATTTTATACGATTTTTCCAAGACAGATCAGGGAACCACGAAATCATTCAGAACCAGTCTCACTAAAATTAACATATCTCAGAATATAAAATTCCTTTTCCTTCTCCATTTCTTCCTTATCAAAATAGACACAGTAAGATTTTATTCAATATCTCATTCACTTTCTAATTCATTTTCTTCTATTTTTCATGATTTTTCAAATACATGTCACTGCTTCTAACCGAAACTATTTTATTACAAAATACGTCTACCACTACGATCATACGCACGCTCGAGTGATCACGGATGCCGATTTCTGGTTTTCTTCAGTATTTCGATTGATTCACAGAATATTTCATACAAACTTTCCGAGAAGTGTGAGATTACACACCATTTCAGATATGTATACAAAAGGTACGGGATTACACACCTGATTTCGATTTCCTAACGTACCACTCGTCGTTGACCTAGAACAATACCAACCAAAAGTTAGCCTCAGATTTCCAAAAGATTTCGTATCACTTACACTTGAATCACTTACCACTATGTCCGAAGGTAGAATATATGGATTGATTTGTCCCTAAAACATGTAGTCGATTATTTCACATTATTACTCTGTTAGCAACCAATCGAATATTGAATAATATCAATAATCCATAAGAACTCCTTACCTTATTAATATTGGATCCGATTTCTAGCGATTATACGATGACTTCGAAAAAATCCAAGTTTTGGCCTTCCACTATATCTCTACGAGGAAGAAAAAATGATTTCGAATGAGGGAAAATAAGGTTATGGTCTAGGTCAAAATGACCATCCAAAACTAAAGAAAATAAAATATTGAGAAGAATACTTACCGATTGATCAAGAAACGGATGTTAATATGGATGAGAAGAAGAAATAGAGAAAAGATGAAAGTTCAGTTATGGAGGAAATTGTATGTTGATATTCGACTATCAAGGAAGATGGACAAAAGGTGAATATGAAACCAATCCAAAGAGAATAAAAATGACTATTGTGCTATAAGATTTCGGCAAAGAGAATATCAAATTGGGAGAAGATGACACTAAAGTTGCAAATGTGATTTTTTTGGCCAAAACAATACTAAGACCCTACCAAATGCCAAAGTAAAATTTCAGCTACCTATCTTTCCACATGCATAGGGTCAAAATTTTGCCAACCATACTTTCTATAGCATTTTCCATGAAATAAGCCACTTGTTCCCTTACTTGCCTTTTCTTTTGATTCCTTTCCCCAACCTCAACCTTTCCTTAATTCTTTAGCCACCATACCAAAAATAAAGAAGTCAAACTTGCCATAAATACCTCTTGGCTGACACTTAAGGAAAGAGTGAAAATATTAGTCAAAATTACACACAAAGGATTTGAACCTCTTCCTCAAGGTACTTCACTTGATGCCATAACCTCTTTATCAATAGCTCATTTATGCAAGCACATTACTTATTTATTTCTATAAGCTTTGAAGCTACTTACCATCTCTCCTTAAAGTGCTAAAATACCCAATTTTTCCTAAGGCCCAATTAAACCTGAGACTTTATTGAAACCTTGTATGTAACATGCTAAATTTATGGGCCTATAAATTTAGTGTGGGGATATGTTTAATTGTTAATTTAAGTGATAGGGGTTCAAAATTGGGCTTAGGATTAGGCAAAGGCCTTGATTGAATTATTTTAAGGTGGCGCCATAAAGAGGCCCAAGTTTTAGCCAAAAGGAGCCCATGTTTTTAGGGCCATTTTTGGCACCTAAAATGAAGCAAGGAGTGACGCCACACACAAGGAGTTAGGGGCCCAAAATTTAAGTTTAATAAAGCCCAAATCTTTTAATTTAAGTGAGTTAAATTTAGGCATTAAGATTTGATGAGGTGGATGGCTACAAGGCTCAAAAATAGGAAGATTTAGATGGATTTTATAATTGATAAAATAGTAGATAAAAAGGAGAACAGTTAGGAGCTTATCTACAAGGGAGGTGATGGTCGAAAATCCATCACCTAGAGGAGTGTAGAAATTGGCTACTGCATGGCAAAAGGGGTGCCGAATTTTCCCTCTCATTTAGCTTGAATTTTAATTAATTAGGAAGGGCGTTTTCAGTTTTATACATGAGGTGTCGAAATATCTATAAATAGGGGGGACAGATCCTTGATTCTGACATTGAAAACCCCTAATTTCTTCTCCCATTGTGCCAAAATTCCTTAGCCTCTCCCTCTCCAATTTCTTTTCTCCAATTTTTTCAAAAGCCGAAAATCTTCTCCACTTTTTTCCCCTTGTGCCAATTTCTCTAAAAAGCCGAAGCATCTATAGTCTTTTCTTTTATTCATCCTATTTGAGAATTAGTTCTATTCTTCCGGCATTTAAAACTTTCCTTTGGCATTGTCGAATCTCCTTTCCAAGTGTTAGTCAATTCCTATACTAAGGTAAGTGCCGATTTCATAGATCTCATATTCTATTTCGCTCTTAAAAGGCAAAAGTGAAAAATTAACGCTTAATGATTCTATGTTGGGCGACAATTTGGGATTTGAAGGAAGCTTGCTCAATTAGATCTAAAAGCTGAAAATAGCTAGTCTCCACTTTCGAGATTTTTAAGGTAAGAATATTTCCCTAGATTTCTATTAGATTTGATCATTATATGCAAGATCTTAAGGTTATAATGAGAATTAACGATTGAATATTGTGATAGCAGTTCTGATAAGGACTTGTGATGGAATTAAATATGGATCAGGTAAAGGAGAAAATACCTAAGTTTAAGAAAAGAGTAGCATCTGCCATTCGGGATTGGCCACTTAGTTGTGGACTGGCTTCTGAAGAACACCTTAGGCAGATAGCAGTAGTGTCGACTAAGGATAGCGTCGACATAGAAAGCATCGTCTTAACGATAATTAGGTGTGTAGATCTCTAACACACTAATAAACTGTATATATGACTATATATATGTTATGGGCTTAAAAGTTTAATGAGGTTGTTTAGACAATGAATGGAACCCTAAAAGGGTTAGGCAAGGATGCTAGGTACATAAACGTAGAACTCCCTATGTGTATCAGAAAATATATATGACTGCATTATGTTTTCTTTATGTGTATGCATGGGGTGGGAATATGATATTGAACGGGAAGTGCATGATAGGTCAGTTGGTGATCGGTGGTGGAAATCCCACATATATAAATGCTAGGTCAGATAGTGATCGGTGGCTATGCCACATTTAATAATTCTTGAATAATAGGAATAGGCAGTTCGGCTGTCGTTATGGTGTGTAGCGGATGGAGGGTTGATTGTAGAAATCCCCACGGTGTGATGGTTGGTTTGGGTTAGTGTGTAGAGGATGAAAACCTAGGATGGGTTGGGTTATTCATTATTTATTGTTTATCATGTGATTATAATTATTGCCTTATGTATGGGCCAAGGCCCATAATGTGTTTGTGGGCTCAGGTCGTTGTGTGTTTTGAGATTTATACACTGAGTCTTGGTGACTCACGCTATCATTTTTTTATTCTTCCAGATGAGCAGTAGATCATGGACATGGGAGCCGAGACGGACTCGAGAGGCCATCCAATTTTATTTCTACAAATTATTTTTGGGATTTCTTTAAATTTTATTTTATTTTATTTGGAAATATTTATGTAATAAGGCCCCTAGTTTTATTCAAATAAGAAGTTTCCAATGTTATGCAACTTATGAATTTATGACAAGGTTTATTTATATGTGATAATAATACAAAGAGGTTTATTTCAAAAAGTCACTTCTTTATTCAAATTTTAAATATTTAACTTGTGTTTTCAAAATCGATAAAGTGTTATGTGTTCCATAACACGCCAGATCTGGTCAAAACGCATGGGCCGGTTTGGGGGTTACATTTTGGTATCGAGCCAGCTTTAAAACTCAGTGTGAAATAGGCCTAGAGGTGTTTTGGAAAAAAAATTTAGAAAATGTCCTGGTCCGAGGATATGGCTTTCGAGTTCACCAAGACCCGATCCACGCAGTAAGTATTCGAACTCTCTCGTGTGTTATATATTTATGTGGGCTTTATGAGACGTAGACTAATTAGATCTAGAACTTGATGGACTCTAGGCTTAGCTGAAACAACTCCTTAAATTTCATAAGACTTAATCTCACTAAACAAAACCCATGAACGAGTCCCAAGACTAGGGTGTGGCAACAGGCATACGTATGTCTCGGAATAGATCTGGAAGAGCTTGGTATTTAAGCAGTCCTAGTGACTCACGTCCTCTTCGCTGGAATCTTACCTGGTGCTTAGTGGCTGTTCACTCTAATTATGAGGACTTGTTGATGGGCCAAACCTATAATTAAAACCCGAAAGGGACCAGCCACCCTATTTTGCAAACAAAACCCCCTAAGTTTTGTAAATTTCCAAAGAAATACACTTGATTTGTGAAAATTTCCAACCAACAGTGAATTTGTAAAATGACTATGTTTTGAAAATTTACCCAAAAATCGTATGTTTACAAGAGTAACTAGATTCTTTTTTTCAAAATACCCCTAGATTGTAAAATGACCAAAATACCCCTAGTTTGCAAAATTACTGAATTACCCCTGGTTTGTACAATTATCGAATTACCCCTGGATGTCAAAATTATTGAAATGCCCCCGGATCTCAAAAATTACCGAAATACCCCCAAATTGCAAAATTACTAAAATACCCTTATTTTACAAAATCACCAAGGAACCTTATTTTGAAAAATTATGAAAATACCCTTGTAGGATAAAATTACGAAAATATCCTTGGGTAGTAAAACAACAACAACCACAACAACAACACTTTTCTGTGATGAACGTAAGTTCATGGATGTTGATGATTGAATGCATGTGTTTCCTAGAGGATATGAACTTGAGATCAGACAGAATATGAATTGAAAGAACTACTTTTAAAACTATTATCCATAAGACTGCTCGTGGTTAATCAAGGAAGAAAACTACTAATTCATAAAATTTCTAATCGATAAATACGAATCGGTAGAATGAGTTCAAGGGGTCGAGGACGTCCATCACGTGGTCGTGGTAGGGGTAGGATGACTCGCTAGAACCAAGAGGATCCGCCACGGTTTAGAAACGAAATGCCACCAAGAAGTCGAATGTCGATCGACTAACGGAGATGATATTGTATCTCAGGCGATGTTGAGGGTTTTAGAGAGGGTTGTTGGAGTAGGCATGGACACAGGAGCCCAAAAATCTATGCCGGAGCGGCTTAGGGCCAATGGGGCAGAAGTGTTTAGGGGAATTTCTAGTGTAGCCCCAAGTTCAGCTGAGTATTGGTTGGAGGCGGTAAAATGCATAATGGATGATTTAGACTTTACGGAGGAGGAGAAGTTGAAAGGAATTATATCACTCCTGTGGGATGAAGCTTACCAATGGTGGCTTACGGTTAAGGATGGAACAGTGGCTGACCGTATTACCTAAAATCTCTTTAAAATAGCATTTCAAAATAAGTATATTGGATCAAGTTATGTGGATGCGCAGCGCAGAGCATTTCTGAATCTGGTTCAAGGGAGTGGGTCAGTGGCTGCGTATGAAGCTAAATTCTTACGCCTTAGCCGGTATGCTCGTGGGATGGTAGCCACGGAGCATGAACTTTGTGTTAGGTTCGAAGATGGCCTGAGGGCTAACTTGCGTGTTTTGATAGCCCCACAGTGGGAGAGGGAATTTGTTGTGCTTATGGAAAAGGCTAAGATAGCTGAGGAGGTAAAGCGGACTGAGAAACTGAATCGGGATAGAGATAGGAGTGGAAGTAAGAGGAATTTTGAATCGTCAGGGGCAATTGGGCAAACTCAGAAAAACCTAGGTCAGACGGGCCGAAACAGGATGAGAGACTAGCTGCTGCTAACCGGACACAAAAGTGTGCTCGATGTGGTAAGTTCCATACCGGTGAGTGTTGGGCAGGCACTGAGAAGTGTTTTAGGTGTGGATCTATAGGACACCAAGTTAGAAACTCTTCACAGCAACGGGGCAGTGAAGGGCCCACAGGCCAAGGGAATGCACCGTCGGGAAGAGGAGGTCAACAACCACCAAGGGGCCATGGTCAAGTCAATGGTGGCAATAGTACAAGACATGGTCGTGAAGGTGCAGGCTATGCTGAGGCAAGGCAGCCAGCCTTGGTCTATGCAGTTTGTCACCAAGGGATGAGGACACTCTAGATGTGAATATCGGTGCGTACCCTACCATAGTATACTAAGTGTTTATTTTGGCTTTAGAATAAGAGTGCGCAGTGAAAGCATAGTAGAGAGACTTAGGTAGTCTGATTACTAGTTAATTGGAAATTTCGAGGACGAAAATTCTTTAAGGGGGTAGAACTGTAACATCCTAAATTTACGTGCCTATGCATTTAGTGTGGGGATATGTTTAATTTGTTAATTTAAGTGATAGGGGTTCAAAATTGGGCTTAGGATTAGGCAAAGGCCTTGATTGAATTATTTTAAGGTGGCGTCATAAAAGAGGCCCAAGTTTTGGCTGCAAGGAGCCCATGTTTTTAGGGCCACTTTTGGCACCTAAAATGAAGCAAGGAGTGACGCCACACACAAGGAGTTAGGGGCCCAAAATTTAAGTCTAATAAAGCACAAATCTTTTAATTTAAGTGAGTTAAATTTAGGCATTAAAATTTGATGAGGTGGATGGCTACAAGGCTCAAAAATAGGAAGATTTAGATGGATTTTATAATTGATAAAATAGTAGATAAAAGGAGAAAAGTTAGAGCTTATTTACAAAGGAGGTGATGGCCAAAATCCATCACCTAGAGGAGTGTAGAAATCTGGCCATGCATGGCAAACGGGTGCCTAATTTTCCTCTCATTTAGCTTGAATTTTAATTAATTAGGAAGGCGCTTTTGGTTTTATACATGAGCTACCAAAATATCTATAAATAGGGGGGATAGCTCCTTGATTCTGACATTGAAAACCCTAATTTCTTCTCCTATTGTACCGAAATTCCTTAGCCTCTCCCTCCAATTTCTTTTCTCCAATTTCTTCAAAAGCCAAAACTCTTCTCCACTTTTTCCCCCTTGTGCCGATTTCTCTAAAAAGTCAAGCATCTATAGTCTTTTCTTTTATTCATCCTATTTGAGAATTAGTTCTATTCTTCCAGCATTTAAAACTTTCCTTTGGCATTGTCGAATCTCCTTTCCAAGTGCTAGCTGAATTCCCTATACTAAGGTAAGTGTAGCCGAATTCCCTATACTAAGGTAAGTGTCAATTTCTATTAGATCTCATATTCTATTTCAGTTCTTAAAAGGCAAAAGCCGAAAAATTAACAATTTAATGATTCTATGTTGGGCGACAATTCAGGATTTGAAGGAAGCTTGTTCAATTAGATCTAAAAGACGAAAATAGCTAGTCTACACTTTCGGGATTTTTAAGGTAAGAATATTTCCCTAGATTTCTATTAGATTTGATCATTATATGCAAGATCTTAAGGTTATAATGTGAATTAACTATTAAATATTGTGATAGTAGTTCTGATAAGGACTTGTGATGGAATTAAATATGGATCAGGCAAAGGAGAAAATACCTATGTTTAAGAGAAGAGTAGTATCTGCCATTCGAGATTGGCAACTTGGTTGTGGACTGGCTTCTGAACAACACCTTAGGCAGATAGCAGAGTGTCGACTAAGGATAGCGCCGACATAGAAAGCATCGCCTTATCGATAATCGTGTAGATCTCTAACACACTAATAAACTTGTATGTATGACTATATATATGTTATGGACTTAAAAGTCGGAATGAGGCTATTTAGACAGTCGAATAGAACCCTAAAAGGGTTAGGCAAGGATGCCAAGTACATAAACGTAGAACTCCCTATGTGTATCGGAGAATATATATGATGCATGATGTTTTTTTTATGTGTATGCATGGGGTGGGAATATGATATTGAAGGGGAAGTGCATGATAGGTCACTTGGTGATCGGTGGTGGAAATCCCATATATAAATGCTAGGTAACATAGTGATCGGAGGCTATGCCACATTTAATAATTCTAATAATGTGAATAGGCGCTTATTGTCGTTATGGTGTGTAGCTGATGGAGGGTTGATTGTAGAGGATGGAAACCTAGGACGGGTTGGGTTATTCATTATTTATTATTTACCATGTGATTATAATTGTTGCCTTATGTATGGGCCAGGCCCATAATGTGTTTAATGGGCTCGGTCGTTGTGTGTTTTGAGATTTATACATCGAGTCTTGGTGACTCACGCTATCCTTTTCTACTCTTCCGTATGAGCAAGAGATCGTGGACATGGTAGCCGAGACGGACTCGAGGGCCATCCAGCTTTTATTTCTACAAATTATTTTTGGGATTTCTTTAATTTTATTTTATTTTATTTGGGAATATTTATGTAATAAGGCCCCTAGTTTTATTCAACTAAGAAGTTTCCAATGTTATGCAACTTATGAATTTATGACAAGGTTTATTTATACGTGATAATAATACAAAGAGGTTTATTTCAAAAGTCACTTTATTCAAATTTTAAATAATTAATCGGTGTTTTCAAATCCGATAAAGTGTTATGTGTTCCATAACACGCCAGATCTAGTCGAAACGCATGGGCTGGGTTTGGGGTGTTACATTGTAACCTTCCAAATTCACTTAACTAATAAGTCCAATTTGCAATAATTCCATTCTCTTGTTCTCAAAATTTTAAACATTCCTACGCCTAAGACCCATTGGGCCCAATCCTACTAGGCCCAATTTTGGGATGTTACGATCCTTTCTTTAATGACGCCGCTTTGGTTATTAATGGCTATACCAAAACGGGCCATTCCTATAGCCCTTATAAACCAAAAGATCAAGAAAAAACATTTTAGTTAGGGTTTTTTTAAAAAAACACAAGAGCTCTCAGAGAAAATCTCTACCATCATAGATCGCTCGATCTCCGCCACCTTGCACACGCTTTCACGTGCTTGACGCTACCGTCGTCGCAACGATTATTCTATGAGAAATGCCCACTTTGAAAGGTCATCTCATTTTTGTTTTTAATAGTATTTTATATATATATATAATGTGCATAAATAGAAAAGAAAGAAAAACTTAAAAAAAACCTTCTGCTTTCCGATTGATTGTAAATTTCTATATTTTCTTTTGTATTTGTGTGTATTTTCTTTTTATGTGTTTTTACAGATTTTTGGGGTTTTTATATAGCCCCAAAATGATAAATAAAAAAGGAAATATATTCATCCATTTTGTTGCCACGTTTTTTTCTTTTTGCAGGTCAACGGAGATCATGATTCGGGCGACAAAATGTTGTCTACGTGTTGATGGCGACGTGATCGAGGGTCGATTTGCGCCGAGGGTTTCTGTAACCCTAGGTTTCTAACTCGCCGAGCATTTGGGCCCTTTTGGGTAAGCGAAGTTTGGGTCACCGCTTAGGTGTGGGTTTAGTTTGGGTTGCTGGGTAGCCTGTTTAGGTATTGGGCTAAGGGTGTAACGGGCTTTGGTTTTAGTTTTGGGTTTGTAAGTGGGCTACGGGTAAATTAAATTTGGGCTTTGAGGATTTGTTTTGTAAAATGGACTGTAACAAATATACAGGACATTTATTATTTTTTATTATTTTTGTTTTGGTTTGTTATATGGGCCCGATCAAAATTGGGTTCCTACAAAGTCGATGCCCCGCACAACAAAAATCTCACATACATGAATTGGGGATAGGGCCATTTGATTTCACTTAGTTATGTTACCCGTATGTTGGCATTTATCGTAAGATTTACGTAAATTATATGCATCTCAAAAATTGTGGGCCAAGATAGCCTACACTCTAATACCTTATGAGCAATCCGCTTAGGCTAAAGTGACCTCTATAAGCTTCAAGATGACAAAAGTTATTATAGAAATTACCTCGCTTCTAGAACATATCGCCTTATTATATGATCTGAGCAATGTTTCCATAGGTATGGGTCATCCCAAATATAATATCGAGCTTCCTTTAAGCTTGTCTTTCAATGAATGTGCTAACCCAATGGGCAATTAACCTGTGGCAAGGAGGGTTACCATATCGGTATACCATGGGAAATGCGCTTTGGCCGAAAATAAGCCTTAATTAGGAAACTCATCCTTTATAGGGGTGTCATCACAAGGTGTTTTTAACCTATTCAAGTGGTCCGCCACCAAGTTTTTGCATCCCTTCTTATCTCAAATCTCGATGTCAAATTTTTGGAGCAGTAAAATCCATCTAATAAGCCTTGGCTTCCTTCTTTGCAATCAAATACCTAAGAGTTGTATGGTTAGAAAAAATAATTACTTTAGATCCTAATAGATAAGACAGAAATTTATCCAAAGCAAATACAATAGCCAAAAGTTGTTTTTCTATGGTGGTCTAGTTGTTTTGTGTAGCATTTAGGGTTTTTGAGGAAAAACAAATGACATGGGGCTCTTTGTCCATCTTTTGCCCTAACACGGCCCCCTACATCGCACTCGCTTGCATTGCACATGATTTTAAAGGATAGTTCATTATAAAGCACCAGAAACCTCGCATGGCCAAGGAAAGAACAAACTTCCTTATAGTTGAGGATATGGTAAAGAATTTATAATGTCGCTTTTAGCCTTGTCAACCTCAATCCCTTTAGCTGAAACTATATGTCCTAGAATTAAACCTGTCTACCATAAAGTGACACTTTTCACAATTCAAGACAAGATTAAATTCTATGCATCTACTTAAAATTATCGAAGGTTTTTAAGGAATTCATCAAAACAATTCCTACGCACAAGAAAATCATCCATAAAACTTTGATAATGTTTTATACATATTCGTAAAATATACTCATCATGCATATTTGAAGGTGGCGGTGTGTTGCAAAGTCCTAATGGCATCCTTCAGACACAAATGTGCCAAATGGGCATGTAAAAGTGGTTTTTTCTTGGTCCTCTAGTGCAACTGGGATTTGGAAGAAACCTGAGTATCCATCAAGACAACAAAAATTAGTTGTTCTAGCTAAACATTCAATTATTTAATCTATAAAAGGAAGAGGGAAATGGCCTTTTCTAGTATAAGAATTCAACTTCCTATAATCAATGTAGACACGCCACCCATGTTACACTCGGGTTGGTACCAGGTCACCCTTAGGATTTCTCTTTATTGTCACGCCTATTTTCTTAAGCACGACTTGCATCGGACTTACCCATCTGCTGTCAGAAATGGGGTAGATTACGTCAAGATCCAAGAGCTTAATTATTTCCTTTTTTACCATATCCATCATATTCGGTTCAATCATCTTTGGGCCACTCACTTTGGTTTCATGTTTTCCTCTAAGTAAATCTGTGTGTGCATGTCAAAAGGCTTATCCCATTTAAGTCGGCAATGGTCCAACCCAATCGCCTCCTTATGGTTTTTTAGTACTTGTATTAAACTTTCCTCTTCGAGCTTGGAGAGTCTATTTAAGACTATGATCGGCAAAGTATTATCTTTTCCTAGAAATGCATATTTAAGATCTCAAGAAGTGGTTTCAATTTCAAACTGTGCCTCCACAATGTAAGGTAGAAGTTTAGTATTCATTGGAGACAACAATTCATTAATGATTCAAAATCATCAAACATCATTTTAGGTTTATCTTCATAAGGTGACTCAAAAATTTATCTTACTAATGAGTCAATTATGTTTACACGATTTACGCTCAAGATTTCACTTGGGTGACTAAAAGTGTCATAAACGCTTAACTTCACGAGCAACACCGCAAATACCTCACCAACACTTACTCTTTCATTTCTAGTTAATTTTTTCTTGTTGGTACAAAGATCCTAAGAAACTTAGCATATTGTAGAATTTGTTTGACGGCATCCAACAACGGTATGTTAATCTAGACATTTCTGAATGTTTCGAGGATCGCTTTTTCCTCTTTACATTTTTGGTGTTGGTTCAACTGTCCTAAAAACGGAGGTTAAATTTTGTTCAATGGAGGTTTTTTCGACTTGTTCATTGTTCTCGTGCTTTTCCCGGGCGGAATATTGGTTAATATTTTTCCGTGATTTGGTTCTAGTTCTTTTCCACTTCGCAATGTCAACGTGATTTGCGCTTTTGTCTTGGGTTGGGTTCGCTTGTGATGGCGCTTCCTTGTAAGTTTATTATCTCAATTGATGTGGTCAATTCTCTCATAGACACCTCGATTCTCTCGTTGAAAATCAAGCATATTAACTATTAATTTATTGACCATGGTTTCTAGAGAGGTACCTGAATCTCGCGTTTGTTGGGGAAACCAATTTTGGTATGGCTGGTTATATCATAGGTTAGCCCCATAACTCAAGTTAGGATGATCATTCCATATTGGATTGTAGGTATTAGCGTAGAGATCATATCGCCTTTGGGGTGGCACAGAAAAGTTCCTTACAACATCCAAATGGGCTATAGTATCATCATACAAATTAGGGCATGCATAAGTTGTATGTTCGGGCATTGCACAAATTTCGCATAGTCAGGCTGGTCTTGCTTATTTTTCAATAAGAGAATTCATGATATTATTTAGTCTATCAACTTTATCTTCTAAAGTTTAATTACTTAGTTGGTGAACCCTTCTAGTGGGCTCTGGATTGGCTTGAAATTGCTGAGTATTTGCAACCATTGTGGATATCAAGTCTCTTGCCTGTTGGGGAGTTATATTGACCAATGCCCTTCCACTAGCGGCATCTACCATATTCATTTCTATTGGCTTGAAGTCCTCATAGAAGTATTGGAGCAGAGACTATTTTGTTATTCATGTTGTGGGCAGCTTGCACACAACTTCTTAAATCCTTCCGAATAGTCGTAAAGAGACTCCACATCTTTTTGCCTTATCCTAATGGTCTCCCTTCTTAACTCAGCTGCACGCAATGCTAGAAAAAATCTGATGAGAAACAAACGAGAAAGATCACCTGTGTTATGATAGATCTAGAATGTAGATAAATAACCATTCCCAGCGTAATCTGCAAGGGAAAAGGGAAAGTACGTAATTTTATTTTATCCTCGCCACGCTCGAGGTTTCATACTAAGACAAACCATTTGAAACTCTTTAAGATGTTTGCATGGATTTTCATTTTGTAACCCACTAAAAGTCGACAAAGAATCGGATTAATATTGACTTCGGTTCAAAATTAGTATCCATAGTAGGATACATAATGCATAACGGTTGTTGTTCAGAGCTTCATTCATTTACCAATTCCAACACACCTGGGGAGCTTTAGTCACCCGCCTACCAACACACTAAAAGTAGGCATTAAGCCATTTATATCAAATTTGTAGGCAAGTCACCGATTAATGTAATTTACATGGCATTGCCATTTTTTGATTTGTATGGCGAGCCACCAGATTTATGTATCATAGCTACCGTAACTTCTCTTCATCATTATCCCATCCCATGCAAATCATGTATATAATGCATAACAAATCACAATAATTTATTCGGATATTTATTAAAAAGTATGGCTCATTATAACAAATTATCAATTAGGCCCATATAGCAAAATATCAAATTAGCCCATTTAGCAAAATATCGATTGACCCATTTAGTAAAATATCGATTGGCCCATTTATCAAAATATCGATTGGCCCATTTATCAAAATAATAGATTGACCCATTTATCAAAATAATGATTGGCCCATTAACACTTTTGTAAATCGCCCATTAGGGGCATTTCCATATTTCGCCCTTTAGAGGCATTTTTTATACGATTTTTCCAAGATGATCAGGAACCACGAAATCATTAAGAACCAGTCTCACTAAAATTAACATATCTCGTAATATAAAATTCCTTTTCCTTCTCCATTTCTTCCTTATCAAAATAGACACAGTAAGATTTTATTCAATATCTCATTCACTTTCTAATTCATTTTCTTCTATTTTTCATGATTTTTCAAAAACATGTCACTGCTTCTAACCGAAACTGTTTTATTACAAAATACGTTTACCACTACGATCATACGCACGCCCGAGTGATCACGGATGCCGATTTCGGTTTTCTTCGGTATTTCGACCGATTCACAGAATATTTCATACAAACTCTCCGAGAAGTGTGAGATTAGACACCATTTCAGATATGTATACGAAAGGTACGGGATTACACACCTGATTTCGATTTCCTAACGAACCACTCGTCGTTGACCTAGAACAATACCAACCAAAAGTTAGCCTCGGATTTCCAAAAGATTTCATATCACTTACACTTGAATCACTTACCACTATGTCCGAAGGTAGAATATATCGACTGATTTGTCCCTAAAACATGTAGCCGATTATTTCACATTATTACTCCGTTAGCAACCAATCAAATATTGAATAATATCAATAATCCATAAGAACTCCTTACCTTATTAATATTGGATCCGATTTCTAGCGATTATACGATGACTTCGGAAAAATCCAAGTTTCGGTCGTCCACTATATCTCTACGAGGAAGAAAAAATGATTTCGAATGAGGGAAAATAAGGTGATGGTCTAGGTCAAAATGACCATCCAAAACCAAAGAAAATAAAATATTGAGAAGAATACTTACCGATTGATCAAGAAACGGATGTTGATATGGATGAGAAGAAGAAATAGAGAAAAGATGAAAGTTCAGTTATGGAGGAAATTGTATGTTGATATTCAGCTATCAAGGAAGATGGACAAAAGGTGAATATGAAACCAATCCAAAGAGAATAAAAATGCACTATTGTGCTAGAAGATTTCGGCAAAGAGAATAGCAAATTGGGAGAAGATGACACTAAAGTTGCAAATGTGATCTTTTTGGCCAAAACAATACCAAGACCCTACCAAATGCCAAAGTAAAATTTCAGCTACCTATCTTTCCACATGCATAGTCATAAGGGTCAAAATTTTGCCAACCATACTTTCCATAGCATTCTCCATGAAATAAGCCACTTGTTCCCTTACTTGCCTTTTCCTTTTGATTCCTTTCCCCAACCTCAACCTTTCCTTAATTCTTTAGCCACCATACCAAAAATAAAGAAGTCAAACTTGCCATAAATACCTCTTGGCTGACACTTAAGGAAAGAGTGAAAAATATTAGTCAAAAATTGCACACAAAGGGATTTGAACCTCTTCCCTCAAGGTACTTCACTTGATGCCATAACCTCTTTACCAATAGCTCATTTATGCAAGCACATTACTTATTTATTTCTATAATCTTTGAAGCTACTTACCATCTCTCCTTAAAGTGCTAAAATACCCATTTTTCCTAAGGCCCAATTAAACCCGAGACTTCATTGAAACCTTGTATGTAACATCCTAAATTTATGGGCCTATAAATTTAGTGTGGGGATATGTTTAATTTGTTAATTTAAGTGATAGTGGTTCAAAATTGGGCTTAGGATTAGGCAAAGGCCTTGATTGAATTATTTTAAGGTGGCGTCATAAAAGAGACCCAAGTTTTGGCTGCAAGGAGCCCATGTTTTTAGGGCCATTTTCGGCACCTAAAATGAAGCAAGGAGTGACGCCGCACACAAGGAGTTAGGGGCCCAAAATTTAAGTTTAATAAAGCCCAAATCTTTTAATTTAAGTGAGTTAAATTTAGGCATTAAGATTTGATGAGGTGGACGGCTACAAGGCTCAAAAATAGGAAGATTTAGATGGATTTTATAATTGATAAAATAGTAGATTAAAAGGAGAATAGTTAGGAGCTTATCTACAAGGGAGGTGATGGTGAAAATCCATCACCTAGAGGAGTGTAGAAATTGGCTCTTGCATGGCAAAAGGGTGCCGAATTTTCCTCTCATTTAGCTTGAATTTTAATTAATTAGGAAGGCGTTTTCGATTTTATACATGAGGTGTCGAAATATCTATAAATAGGGGATAGATCCTTGATTCTGACATTGAAAACCCCTAATTTCTTCTCCCATTGTGTCGAAATTCCTTAGCCTCTCCCTCTCCAATTTCTTTTCTCCAATTTCTTCAAAAGCCGAAACTCTTCTCCACTTTTTCCCCCTTGTGCCGATTTCTCTAAAAAAGCCGGAGCATATATAGTCTTTTCTTTTATTCATCCTATTTGAGAATTAGTTCTATTCTTCTGGCATTTAAAACTTTCCTTTGGCATTGTCGAATCTCCTTTCCAAGTGTTAGCCGAATTCCCTATACTAAGGTAAGTGCCGATTTCTGTTAGATCTCATATTCTATTTCGGTTCTTAAAAGGCAAAAGCCAAAAAATTAATAGTTTAATGATTCTATGTTGGGCGACAATTCGGGATTTGAAGGAAGCTTGCTCAATTAGATCTAAAAGCTGAAAATAGCTAGTCTCCACTTTCGGGATTTTTAAGGTAAGAATATTTCCCTAGATTTCTATTAGATTTGATCATTATATGCAAGATCTTAAGGTTATAATGAGAATTAACGATTAAATGTTGTGACAGTAGTTCTGATAAGGACTTGTGATGGAATTAAATATGGATCAGGAAAAGGACAAAATACCTAAGTTTAATAAAAGAGCAGTATCTGGCATTCGGGATTGGCCACTTGGTTGTGGACTGGCTTCTGAAGAACACCTTAGGCAGATAGCAGTGTGTCAACTAAGGATAGCGTCGACATAAAAAGCATCGTCTTAACGGTAATCAGGTGTGTAGATCTCTAACACACTAATAAACTTGTATATATGACTATATATATGTTATGGGCTTAAAAGCCAGAATGAGGCTGTTTAGACAGCCGAATGGAACCCTAAAAGGGTTAGGCAAGGATGCCAGGTACGTAAACGTAAAACTCCCTATGTGTATCGAAAAATATATATGACTGCATGATGTTTTCTTTATGTGTATGCATGAGGTGGGAATATGATATTGAAGGGGAAGTGCATGATAGGTCACTTGGTGATCGGTGGTGGAAATCCCACATATATAAATGCTAGGTCACATAGTGATCGGTGGCTATGCTGCATTTAATAATTCTTGAATAATAGGAATAGGCAGTTCGGCTGTCGTTATGGTGTGTAGCGGATGGAGGGTTGATTGTAGAAATCCCCACGGTGTGATGGTTGGTTCGGGTTGGTGTGTAGAGGATGGAAACCTAGGATGGGTTGGGTTATTCATTATTTATTGTTTATCATGTGATTATAATTGTTGCCTTATGTATGGGTCAAGGCCCATAATGTGTTTGTGGGCTCAGGTCGTTGTGTGTTTTGAGATTTATACACTGAGTCTTGGTGACTCACGCTATCCTTTTCTCTACTCTTCCAGATGAGCAGTAGATCACGGACATGGGAGCCGAGACGGACTCGAGGGGCCATCTAGTTTTATTTCTACAAATTATTTTTGGGATTTCTTTAAATTTTATTTTATTTTATTTGGAAATATTTATGTAATAAGGCCCCTAGTTTTATTCAACTAAGAAGTTTCCAATGTTATGCAACTTATGAATTTATGACAAGGTTTATTTATACGTGATAATAATACAAAGAGGTTTATTTCCAAAAAGTCACTTCTTTATTCAAATTTTAAATAATTAACTTGTGTTTTCAAAATCCGATAAAGTGTTATGTGTTCCATAACACGCCAGATCTGGTCAAAACGCATGGGCCGGGTTTGGGGTGTTACATTTTGGTATCAGAGCCCAGTTCAAAACTCGGGCTGTGAAATAGGCCTAGAGGTGTTTTGGAAAAAATTTTTAGAAAAATGTCTGGTTTGAGGATATGGCTTTCGAGTCTACCGGCACCCGATCCACGCAGGTAAGTATTCTGAACTCTCTGTGTGTTATATATTTATGTGGGCTTTATGGGACGTAGACTAATTAGATCTAGAACTTGATGGACTCTAGGCTTAGCTGAAACAACTCCTTAAATTTCATAAGACTTAATCTCACTAAACAAAACCCATGAACGAGTCGCAAGACTAGGGTGTGGCAACAGGTATACGCATGTCTAGGAATAGATTTGGAAGAGCTTGGTATTTAAGCAGTCCTAGTGACTCACCTCCTCTTCGTTAGAATCTTACCTGGTGCGTAGTGGTTGTTCACTCTAATTATGAGGACTTGTTGATGGGCCAAACCTATAATTAAAACTCGAAAGGGACTAGCCACCTATTTTGCAAACAAAAACCCCTAAGTTTTGTAAATTTCCAAAGAAATACACTTGATTTGTGAAAATTTCCAACCAACAATGAATTTGTAAAATGCCTATGTTTTGAAAATTTACCCAAAAACCGTATGTTTACAAGAGTAACTAGATTCTTTTTTTCAAAATACCCCTGGATTGTAAAATGACCAAAATACCCCTAGTTTGCAAAATTATCGAATTACCCCTGGTTTGTACAATTATCGAATTACCCCTGGATGTTAAAATTACTGAAATACCCCCGGATCTCAAAAATTACCAAAATACCCCCTGATTGCAAAATTACTAAAATACCCTTATTTTACAAAATCACCAAGGAACTTATTTTGAAAAATTATGAAAATACCCCTGTAGGATAAAATTACGAAAATATCCCACAGGTAGTAAAACAACAACAACCATAACAACAACACTTTTACGTGATGAACGTAAGTTCATGGATGTTGATGATTGAATGTATGTGTTTCCTAGAGGATATGAACTTGAGATCAGACAGAATCTGAATTGAAAGAACTAGTTTTAAAACTATTATCCATAAGACCTGCTCGTGGTTAATCGGTGGAAGAAAACTACTAATTCATAAAATTTCTAATCGATAAAAGCGAATCGGTAGAATGAGTACAAGGGTCGAGGATGCCCATTACGTGGTCGTGGTAGGGTAGGATGACTCTGTTACAACCGAGGATCGCCCCGGTCGAAATGAAATGCCAATCAAGAGGTCGAATGTCGGGATCGACGACCGGAGATGATATTGTATCTCAAAGCGATGTTGAAGGTTCTAGAGAGGGTTGTTGGAGTAGGCATGGACATAAGAGCCTAGAAATCAGGCTTTGAGCGGCTTAGGGCCAATGGGGCAGAAGTGTTTAGGGGAATTTTTGGTGTTGCCCCAAGTTCAGCTGAGTATTGGTTAGAGGCGGTAGAACGCATAATGGATGATTTAGACTTTACGGAGGAGGAGAAGTTGAAAGGAATTATATCTCTCCTGTGGGATGAAGCCTACCAATGGTGGCTTACGGTTAAGGATGGAATAAATGGTGGATCAGTATTACCTGAAATCTCTTTAAAATAGCATTTCAGAATAAGTATATTGGATCAAGTTATGTGGATGCGCAGCGCAGAGCATTTTTGAATCTGGTTCATGGGAGTAGATTAGTGGCTGCGTATGAAGCTGAATTCTTACGCCTTAGCCGTTATGCTTGTGGGATGGTAGCCATAGAGCATGAACTTTGTGTTAGGTTCGAAGATGGCCTGAGGGCTGACTTGCGTGTTTTGATAGCCCCACAGCGGGAGAGGGAATTTGCTGTGCTTATGGAAAGGGCTAAGATAGCTGAGGAGGTAAAGCAGACTGAAAAACTGAATCAGGATAGAGATAGGAGTGGAAGTAAGAGGAATTTTGAATCGTCAGGGGCAGTTGGGCAAACTCGAGAAAAGACCTAGGTCGACGGGCAAACAGGATGAGAGGCGGTTGTCGCTAACTAGACACAAAAGTGTGCTCGATGTGGTAAGTTCCATACCTGGGTGAGTGTTGGGCGAATCGAGAAGTGTTTTAGGTGTGGATCTATAGACCACCAAGTTAGAAATCTTCACAAAGAATCAGGCGGTGAAGGGCCCATGTGTCAAGGGAATGCAAATCAAAAGAGGAGGTCAACAACCACCAAGGGCCATGGTCAAGTCAATGGTGGCAATGGCACAAGACATGGTCGTGGAGGTGCAAAGCTATGCCGAGGCAAGGCACCAAATTTTGGTCTATCTGAAGACGTCGCCAAGGGGACGAGGACGCTCTAGATGTGAATATCGGTGCGCACTCTACCATAGTATACTAAGTGTTTATTTTGGCTTTAGAATAAGAGTGCGCAGTGAAAGCATAGTAGTGAGACTTAGGTAGTTTGATTACTAGTTAATTGGAAATTTCGAGGAGGAAATTTCTTTAAGCGGGTAGAATTGTAACATCCTAAATTTATGTGCATATGCATTTAGTGTGGGGATATGTTTAATTTGTTAATTTAAGTGATAGGGGTTCAAAATTGGGCTTAGGATTAGGCAAAGGCCTTGATTGAACTATTTTAAGGTGGCGTCATAAAAGAGGCCCAAGTTTTAGCTACAAGGAGCCCATGTTTTTAGGGCCATTTTTGGCACCTAAAATGAAGCAAGGAGTGACACCACACACAAGGAGTTAGGGGCCCAAAATTTAAGTTTAATAAAGTCTAAATCTTTTAATTTAAGTGAGTTAAATTTAGGCATTAAAATTTGATGAGGTGGACGGCTACAAGGCTCAAAAATAGGAAGATTTGGATGGATTTTATAATTAATAAAATAGTAGATAAAAGGAGAAAAGTTAGAGCTTATCTACAAAGGAGGTGATGGCGAAAATCCATCACCTAGAGGAGTGTAGAAATAAACTCTTGCATGGCAAAGGGGTGCCAATTTTCCTCTCATTTAGCTTGAATTTTAATTAATTAGGAAGGCGTTTTCAATTTTATACATAAGCTGTCAAAATATCTATAAATAGGGGATAGCTCCTTTTCGACATTGAAAACCCTAATTTCTTCTCCTATTGTATCGAAATTCCTTAGCCTCTCCCTCTCCAATTTCTTTTCTCCAATTTCTTCAAAAGCCGAAACTCTTCTCCACCTTTTCCCCCTTGTGCCGATTTCTCTAAAAAGCCGAAGCATCTATAGTCTTTTCTTTTATTCATCCTATTTGAGAATTAGTTCTATTCTTCCAAAGATTTAAAACTTTCCTTTGGCATTGTCGAATCTCCTTTCCAAGTGAATTCCTATACTAAGGTAAGTGAATTCCTATACTAAGGTAAGTGTCAATTTCTATTAGATCTCATATTCTATTTCGATTCTTAAAGGCAAAAGTCAAAAATTAACAATTTAATGATTCTATGTTGGGCGACAATTCAGGATTTGAAGGAAGCTTGGTCAATTAGATCTAAAAGCCAAAAATAGCTAGTCTACACTTTCGGGATTTAAGGTAAGAAGATTTCCCTAGATTTCTATTAGATTTGATCATTATATGCAAGATCTTAATGCCATAATGAGAATTAACGGTTAAATATTGTTATAGTAGTTCGATAAGGACTTGTGATGGAATTAAATATGGATCAGGCAAAGGAGAAAATACCTAAGTTTAAGAAAAGAGCAGTATCTGCCATTCGGATTGGCGACTTGGTTGTGGACTGGCTTCTGAACAACACTTTAGGTAGATAGCAGTAGTGTCGACTAAGGATAGCGTCGACATAGAAAGCATCGTCTTATCGGTAATCAGGTGTGTTGATCTCTAACAGACTAATAAACCTGTATGTATGACTATATATATATGTTATGGACTTAAAAGCCGGAATGAGGCTGTTTAGACAGTCGAATAGAACCCTAAAAGGATTAGGCAAGGATTCCAGGTACGTAAACGTAGAACTCCCTATGTGTATCGGAAAATATATATGATTGCATGATGTTTTCTTTATGTGTATGCATGGGGTGGGAATATGATATTGAAGGGGAAGTGCATGATAGGTCACTTGGTGATCGGTGGTGGAAATCCCACATATATAAATGCTAGGTAACATAGTGATCGGAGGCTATGCCACATTTAATAATTCCTGAATAATGTGAATAGGCGGTTATTTGTCGTTATGGTGTGTAGCTGATGGAGGGTTGATTGTAGAGGATGGAAACCTAGGATGGGTTGGGTTATTCATTATTTATTGTTTACCATGTGATTATAATGGTTGCCTTATGTATGGGCCAAGGCCCATAATGTGTTTGTGGGCTCAGATCGTTGTGTTTTGAGATTTATACACTAAGTCTTGGTGACTCACGCTATCCTTTTGTCTACTCTTCCAGATGAGTAGTAGATCATTGACATGGAAGCCGAGACGGACTCGAGGGGCCATCCAGTTTTATTTCTACAAATTATTTTTGGGATTTCTTTAAATTTTATTTTATTTTATTTGGGAATATTTATGTACTAAGGCCCCTAGTTTTATTCAACTAAGAAGTTTCCAATGTTATGCAACTTATGAATTTATGACAAGGTTTATTTATACGTGATAATAATACAAAGAGGTTTATTTCAAAAGTCTTCTTTATTCAAATTTTAAATAATTAACTTGTGTTTTCAAAATCCGATAAAGTGTTATGTGTTCCATAACACGCCGATCTAGTCGAAACGATGAAATTTGGGTTTGGGTTGTTACATTGTAACTTTCCAAATTCACTTAACTAATAAGTCCAATTTGCAATAATTCCATTCTCTTGTTCTCAAAATTTTAAAAATTCCTACACCCAAGGCCCATTGGGCCCAATCCTACTAGGCCCAATTTTGGGATGTTACAGACCCTTTCTTTAGACGACGTCATTTTGGTTATTAATGGGCTATACCAAAACGACGTCGTTCCTATAGCCCTTATAAACCAAAAGATCAGTAAAAAACATTTTAGTTAGGTTTTTTTTAAAAAAAAAACACAAGAGCTCTCAGAGAAAAGCTCTCCCATCATAGATTGTTCGATCCCCGGCCACCCTTGCATACATTTTACGTGCTTGACGAGCCGTCGTTCGCAACGGTTATTCGGTGAGAAATGCCCACTTTTGAAAGGTAATCTCATTTTTTTTGTTTTTTAATAGTATTTTATATATATATATAATGTGCATAAATAGAAAAGAAAGAAAAACTTAAAAAAAAAAACCTTCTGTTTTCTGATTGATTGTAAATTTCTCTATATTTTCTTTTGTATTTGTGTGTATTTTCTTTTTATGTGTTTTTACAGATTTTTGGGGTTTTTATTTAGCCCCAAAATGATAAATAGAAAAGGAAATATATTCTGTCCATTTTTGCTGCCGCATTTTCTTTCTTTTTTGCAGGTCAACGGAGATCTCAGCGGTGGAGTGATTCGGGCGACAAAATGCTGTCTACGTGTTGATGGCGGCGTGATCGAGGGCTGATTGTGGCGGGAGGGTTTCTAGGTAACCCTAGGTTTCCTAACTCTGCTGAGCATTTGGGCCCTTTTGGTCAAGCATGAGTTTGGGTCACCGCTAGGGTGTGGGTTTAGTTTGGGTTGCTGGGTAGTCTGTTTAAGTATTGGGCTAATGATGTAACGGGCTTTGGTTTTAGTTTTGGGTTTATAAGTGGGCTACGGGTAAATTAAATTTGGGCTTTGAGGATTTGTTATTTTTTATTATTTTTTATTATTTTTTATTATTTTTGTTTTGGTTTATTATATGGGCCCGGTCAAAATTGGGTTCCTACAAAGTCGATGCCCCACACAACAAAAATCTCACATACATGAATTGGGGATAGGGGTATTTGATTTCACTTAGTTATGTTACCTGTATGTTGGCATTTATCGCAAGATTTACAAAAATTATATGCATCTCAAAAAATTGTGGGCCAGTATAGCCTACACTCTAATACCTTATGAGCAATCCATTTAGGGCTAAAGTGACCTCTATAAGCTTCAGCATGACAAAAAGTTATTATAGAAATTACCTCGGTTTCTAGAACACATCGTCTTATTATATGATCTAAGCAATGTTTCCATAGGTATGGGTCATCCCAAATATAATATCGAGCTTCCTTTAAGCTTGTCTTTCAATGAACGTGCTAACCCAATGGGTAATTAACCTGTGGCAAGGAGGGTTACCATATCTGTATACCATGGGAAATGCACTTTGGCCGAAAATAAGCCCTAATTAGGAAACTCATCCTTTATAGGAGTGTCATCACAAGGTGTTTTTAACCTATTCAAGTGGTCCGCCACCAAGTTTTTGCATCCCTTCTTATCTCGAATCTCGATGTCGAATTTTTGGAGCAGTAAAATCCATCTAATAAGCCTTGGCTTCCTTCTTTGCAATCAAATACCTAAGAGTTGTATGGTTAGAAAAAATAATTACTTTAGATTCTAATAGATAAGACAGAAATTTATCCAAAGCAAATACAATAGCCAAAAGTTCTTTTTCTATGGTGGTCTAGTTTCTTTGTGTAGCATTTAGGGTTTTTGAGGAAAAACAAATGACATGGGGCTCTTTGTCCATCTTTTGCCCCTAACACGCCCCTACACTTGCACTCGCTTGCATTGCACATGATTTTAAAGGATAGTTCCATATAAAGCACCAGAAAATCTCGCATGGCCAAGGAAAGAACAAACTTCCCTTATAGTTGAGGATATGGTAAAGAATTTATAATGTCGGTTTTAGCCTTATCAACCTCAATCCCTTTAGCTGAAACTATATGTCCTAGAATTAAACCTGTCTACCATAAAGTGACACTTTTCACAATTCAAGACAAGATTAAATTCTATGCATCTACTTAAAATTATCGAAAGGTTTTTTAAGGAATTCATCAAAACAATTCCTACGCACAGTAAAATCATCCATAAAAACTTTGATAATGTTTTATACATATTCAAAAAATATACTCATCATGCATATTTGGAAGGTGGCCGGTGTGTTGCAAAGTCTGAATGGCATCCTTCGGTACGCAAATGTGCCAAATGGGCATGTAAAAGTGGTCTTTTCTTGGTCCTCTCGGTGCAACTGGATTTAGAAGAAACCTGAGTATCCATCAAGACAACAAAAATTAGTTGTTCTTGCTAAACATTCAAGCATTTGATCTATAAAAGGAAGAGGGAAATGGCCTTTTCTAGTATAAGAATTCAACTTCCTATAATCAATGTAGACACGCCACCCAAGTTACACTCGGGTTGGTACCAGTCACCCTTAGCATTTCTCTTTATTGTCACGCCTATTTTCTTAAGCATGACTTGCATCGGACTTACCCATCCTTTGTCGTAAATGGGGTAGATTACGTCAAGATCCAAGAGCTTAATTATTTCCTTTTACCATATCCATCATATTCGGGTTCAATCATCTTTGGGCCACTCACTTTGGTTTCATGTTTTCCTCTAAGTAAATCTTATGTGTGCATGTCAAAAGGCTTATCCATTTAAGTCGGCAATGGTCCGACCAATCGCCTCCTTTTGGTTTTTAGTACTTGTATTAAACTTTCCTCTTCGAGCTTGGAGAGTTTATTTAAGACTATGATCGGTAAAGTATTATCTTTTCCTAGAAATGCATATTTAAGATCTCAAGAAGTGGTTTCAATTTCAAATCTGGTGCCTCCACAACAGAAGGTAGAAGTTTAGTATTCATTGGAGACAACAATTCATTAACAGATTCAAAATCATCAAACATCATTTTAGGTTTATCTTCATAAGGTGACTCAAAAATTTATCTTACTAATGAGTCAATTATGTCGACACGATTTACGTTCAAGATTTCACTTGGGTGACTAAAAGTGTCATAAACGTTTAACTTCACGAGCAACACTGCAAATACCTCACCAACACTTACTCTTTCATTTCTAGTTAATTTTTTCTTGTTGGTACAAAGATCCTTAAGAAACTTAGCATATTGTAGAATTTGTTTGACGGCATCCAACAACGGTATGTTAATCTAGACATTTCTGAATGTTTCGAGGATCGCTTTTTCCTCTTTACATTTTTGGTGTTGGTTCAACCGTCCTAAAAACGGAGGTTAAATTTTGTTCAATGGAGGTTTTTTTCAGACTTGTTCATTGTTCTCGTGCTTTTCCTGGGCGGAATATTGGTTAATATTTTTTCCAGGATTTGGTTCTAGTTCTTTTCCACTTC
The DNA here is from genome assembly GCA_025506655.1 of Gossypium rotundifolium. Taxonomy (NCBI): domain Eukaryota; kingdom Viridiplantae; phylum Streptophyta; class Magnoliopsida; order Malvales; family Malvaceae; genus Gossypium; species Gossypium rotundifolium. Next base: position 84,056,776 of record CP106726.1, read on the forward strand.
GCAATGTCACTGCATTTGCGTTTTGTCTTGGGTTGGGTTCCGTTTGTGATGGCAGCTTCCCTTGTAAGTTCATTATCTCAATTGATGTGGTCAATTCTCTCATAGACACCTCGATTTTCTGTTGAAAATCAAGCATATTAACTATTAATTTATTGACCATGGTTTCTAGAGAGGTACCTGAATCTCGCGTTTGTTGGGGAAACCGATTTTGGTATGGCTGGTTATACCATGGGTTAGCCCTATAACTCAAGTTAGGATGATCTTTCCATATTAGATTGTAGGTATTAGCGTAGAGATCATATCACCTTTGGGGTGGCACAGGAAAGTTCCTTACAACATCCAAATGGGCTATAGTGTCATCATACAAATTAGGGCATGCATAAGTTGTATGTTCGGGCATTGCACAAATTTCGCATAGTCAGGCTGGTCTTGCTTGTTTTTCAATAACAGAATTCATGATATTATTTAGTCTATCAACTTTATCTTCTAAAGTTTAATTACTTAGTTGGTGAACCCTTCTAGTGGGCTCTGGATTGGCTTGAAATTGTTGAATATTTGCAACCATCGTGGATATCAAGTCCCTTGCCTGTTGGGGAGTCATATTGACCAATGCCCTTCCACTAGCGGCATCTACCATATTCATTTCTATGGGCTTAAAGTCCTCATAGAAGTATTGGAGCAGAGACTATTTTATTATTCCATGTTGTGGGCAGCTTGCACACAACTTCTTAAATCCTTCCGAATAGTCATAAAGAGACTCCACATCTTTTTGCCTTATCCTAATGATCTCCCTTCTTAACTCAGCTGCACGCAATGCTAGAAAAAATCTGTTGAGAAACAAACGAGAAAGATAAGTCCAGGTTATGATAGATCTAGAATGTAGATAAAATAACCATTCCCTAGCAGAATCTGCTAGGGAAAAAGGGAAAGTACGCAATTTTATTTTATCCTCAGTTACGCCCTGAGGTTTCATACTAAGACAAACCATTTGAAACTCTTTAAGATGTTTGCATGGATTTTCATTTTGTAACCCATGAAAAGTCGACAGCAACTGGATTAATATTGACTTTAGTTCAAAATTAGTATCCATAGTAGGATACGCAATGCATAACAGTTGTTGCTCCGCAGAAGCTTCATTCATTTACCAAATTGTTTGAGCCATAGGTTGATATGCTTGGTTTGATTTTACGTTAACCCTAGCGTTAGGCACTTCTTTTGGTAGATCAAATCCAATTCTTTCATTCTCCAATGTTTGAGTAGGGTTTTCATTAACCCTAGAGTCAACTTCGTCGCCTACTTCTATTTTCGATGGTAGGTTACTCTAAGTTCCTACCATATTTGACTACTTTTTTTGTAGCTTCATTTCTTTGCAATTAGCTCTCGTAGTCCTTTCTATTTCTGAATCGAACGCAAGAATTCCTAGAGTAGATCTGGTCATAAGTAAAAGAAATAAGATTAGTACATTACGTGTAACATCCTAAATTAGGGGTTGTTTGTAATTTAATTATTTTCCCATGTATGTGCTTGAAGAAATGAATATTATGATTGCTAAGCATGTTTTAGGGTCTAGAAATAACCCCGAGCTAGGCATGACTTAGGACTAAAATTTCTTTTTAAGTGTTTAAAAGGAGGGAGCTAGGAGATAGGGGTTAAGAGAAGTTTTGGGAGAAACATGACACAAGGAATAGCTTGGCAAAGTGGCAATCATGCGCCACTTAAAGGCTTAGGGGTATGTATGGGGTGTCTTGGGTCTGATTCTTGGAGTTACAAGGAGGATGCGTTTTTGTTTTTGGGCTTTTGGGGGCAAGTTAAAGAAAGGGGCAAGTTGGAAGGCCTTAAAAGATTTTTGTGGTGGAGTTTGGACATGGAAGTCGTTTGGTGGAGTGGCTTGGGGTGCCACTTAAGGGTGTTGGCAAGTGGACTCAAGTTCAAGTCACGGCAATACCATAAGGCTTTTATTTTTACTTTTTTGAAAGATGGCGCCATGATGAGTAAAAAGTTGGACGGCATGTGGGGACTTTGGGAAGAAAGGGATAAGCTTTTATTTTGGTGATTTCGGCTAATATGGGATAAAGGATAAACATTTTTTTATTCTATTTGAAGAAGTGATAAAATTTATCACAAAGGAGAGATGGTGATTATAGGACTCTTTGGAGTGGTAATTTCGGTTTTGAAAGGGTGATTAGGAGTGTATGCTGAAATTCAACTAAATTGTTTCTCTTTTCCTCTCAATTTGCTTGGTCAATTCTCTAGTCCACAAGTGCCAAAATTTTTCAAGTCTTTTCTTCTTTTCTTCTTCTTAGCCTTTGGTCAATCTCCCTACACCCCATCTCCCATCTAGTTCTTTTCTTACTTTCTCAAAACCGAAACCACCATTAATTCCCTACTTCTTCCACTCTTGTTGTCAAATCTTCCTCTTCCATTAGATTCACTTGGCGAATATAAAGATTTGTAAACGTCTCTTCGAGATTTTTTTCCCAATTGATTTGAGAAGGTGAGTATGTGCCGAAACTCTTCTCCTATATTCTCTTGTTCTCTATCGATTTGGTTGAAGAGAAAAGCCAAAATCCAGCATTTATTGATGTTTCGGTTAACCACTATTTGAAACCAATTTCATCTAGGAACTCTGGGATTTTCAAAGCAATAGATCTAATCCTCCATTCTCTGCTAATCAATTTGGTAAGTCTACGGTAAGAGATTCTCTTTTAGTCTTTCCATTAGATACTTGTAAAAGCCAGAAACTAATCACTTGTATGGATCTAAGGTTGGTCGATTGCAAGGAATCCAGTGAGTGGCTTCGGGATTTGGTTGGAAACCAAATCGGTTCAAGGTAGGTGCCACAAGTGAGTCTTCGAGTTTTAACTAATTTGGCCGAATGGGATTATGGCACTAACTTTGGTGATTGGCCGATTATAGGGTCAAGAATCTAGCGTCGTAGATCAGATCTTCGGGATCTAGGAATTTTGGTAGAAATAGGTGTGTAAAAACTCACTACACACTTTGTTAGTTTACATGACTATATTGTTGCCTTTTTAACATTGTGGTAGTGCTTGTGGACATAAGCATGGATTCCAGGTAAGTCCCCTATTACGTGATCTATGATGTATGCTTGAGTATGCCATCACATGCTATTAAATACTATGCTATACATGATATATGGATATATGATAATTATTATGTAAGCATGATGATGGTGGGATTGATGAGAGGAGGGGGATGATTCCTATGGATCGTCACCAGTGGTTTTGACCACAAGATGGGTTACGCCATTAGATTTATTGTGACTTGGTCACCAAAGGGTTTTGACCACATTGTTGTTAAATTGTGACTAAGTCCCTGGTTTGGTACCACCAATGGTTTTGACCACATTATGATATGTGTGACCTATGGTCATCAGTGGTTTTGACCACACGATGGGTTGGCCCCATCATTTGATTTGTGACTCTAGTCACCAGTGGTTTTGATGACCAGTGGTTTTGACCACACGGGGTAGTTAAAGGAGTACGGATGGTTAGTTGGGTTGCATGATGCATGTCTATTAATAAATTGTGTATGAGTTGTATTTTCTGGGTGGGGGATTTACACACTGAGTCTTGGTGACTCACCCCTTCCCACACTATTTTGCAGATGAGTAGATCACGGAGATGGAGCCGGAGAGGACTCGAGTCAGCCATGCTTATCGTTGGATTTGAATTTACTTTGTTATAGTTAATATTATCTATTTTCTAAGTCTTTTTTATTTTGGGTTGTAATAAGGCCGCTAATTATTTTTTTTTTTGGATGTTTATTTTACTGTTTTATTTTACTTATGTTATATTACAATGATATTTATAAATGTTAAGTGAACCGGTTAAAAGTAACTTTTCCTAACTAAGTAACTCCTACTGGTTTTTCAAAGATGTTACCATCGGGTAACAAAAATAAATGAAGTCAACTATAACTTTGACGATTTTAAAATGTTACATAATCAAACGTTTTCAAAGGGTTTATCAACACAACCATGTTTATAAAAATCCCAACTGAGTTTTCAAACACCATTTTAATACCTTAGCCAAATTTTACCAAGTTTTCACTAGACACTCAAATTACTTCAAATTATTTCATTCCGTGACATACCGATCCAGTCAGGACTCATGGGCCGAGTTTGGGGTGTTACATTTTTGATATCAGAGCCTGGTTCAAAACTTCTACCAGAGGGCCCAAGGCCCAAAATGTTTTGTTTATGTTAGTAGGCCTTATTGGAATGTTTTGGGAAACTATTTTGGCTTGAACAAAGATGGCACCGAGTCTCCAGCACCAATCCGCCTGTAAGTACTTTTATCTATTTTTGGTGAATATTTGATAGGTAGAAGGGTAAATGGTGAACGAGAATATTAGAATAGAAACTGTTGAACCTAGGGTTAGCATACCCCAACAAACCATGCATAAGATTTAATAATCCCTAAACAACCCCGTGAGTTGTCACCGAGCAAGGGATGTGGCAATCGTATACGCATGTCTAGGATTGGATTCGATGGGAGCCTCGGTATTTAAGCAAGCCCTAGTGACTCACCTCCTACTCACTCGAATCCTACAGTGCGTGCGAGTGACGGTTCATCCTAGCCGAGACGACACACTCACAAAGCTAAACTCGATAACTAAAACCCGAAAGGGACTAGCCATTTTGTTTTGAAGTAATTAAAACCTTTGTTTTAAAAAAAAAGACCAAAACACCCCTGGTTTGAAAATTACCAAAATACCCTCCGTATGAAAAAAAATTCCAAATAGGAAATTTTCAAAATATCCTTCTTTTGTGAAATCAATTAGAAGCAAATTTTGGAAACCTTTTTATGGAAAATTACTAAAGTACCCTTAGTGGTAAGATTATAAAATTGCCCCTAACCAACAAAATTACCAGAATAACCCAGATTTTCAAAATTTTGCAACATCACTGTTTTAGAAAATGCAATTCTCAAAAAGAACCATCAAAGTTTTACAACTTTTGAAATATCCCTGATTTATTAAATTTTACAAATTCAACCTGATTTGTGAAAAATTACCGAAATACCCTTGAGGTCCAAAATTACCGAAATACCCTCAAATTTTAAAATTTTTCAAAATACACCGGGAATTTAAGAGTTTCAAAATACTTTTTTGACAAAATCATCCGTGAACTTTTTTTGAAAAATTACAAAAATACCCCTGTAGGACAAATTACGAAAATACCCTTGGGTAGTGGAAAAACAATCACAATAAAAACTACAACGTCTCTTTGAATGAATGAATAGAAGGACTGTATGCATGTATGATACGAAAGAACCACTCCTAAAACTCCTATCATAAAATTTCTTCGCGGATAATCAAGTGAAACAAGTACTAATGCATAAAATTCTTAAACAGATAAACGCAATCGTTAGAAATAAGTACAAAAGGTCGTGGACGTCTGCCTCGTGGCTGCGGTAGAGGTAGGATGACCTTGTCGGAGCCAGCAGGGTCTGGTCATGGGTCTGGAATTGAGATGCCGGATCTGTCGGCGGTGAAAATTGAGTTCCAAGATCAGACCGGTGGTAATGATGTTGTATCTCAAGCTGTATTACAAGTGTTGGAACGAGTTGCGGAGGCAGGCGCGGGTGCAGGAGCCCATAAATCTGTGGTTGAAAGACTCCAGGCTAACGGAGCAGAAGTATTTAGAGGAGTTTCTGGAGTGGCACCCAGTGCAGTGGAGTATTGGTTGGAATCTACTAAGAGGATCATGGGTGACCTAGATTTTACAGCTGTGGAGAAGTTGAAGGGTATTATCTCTCTGCTGCGGGATGAGTCATACCAGTAGTGGCTCACTGTGAGAGATGGAACGATGGCAGAAAATCTCACCTGGGAATTCTTCAAGGATGCTTATCAAAAGAAATATATCGGAACTAGTTACATGGATGCGCAGTGGAAGGCTTTCTTGAACCTGGTTCAAGGTAATAAGATAGTGGCAGAGTATGAGGCCGAATTCCTCCGTTGAGTAGGTATGCTCGTGGTATTGTGGGTACCGAGCATGAACACTGTGTCAGATTTAAAGATGGGCTGAGAGATGAGCTGAGGATGATGATAGCTCCACAACAGGAACGAGAGTTTGCTGTTCTAGTGGTGAAGTCTAGGTTGCTGAAGGGGTAAGACAGTCGGTTAGACGGAATCAGGATAGAAATTGGAATAAGAGAAGCTCCGGACCTTCAAAGTTTTCTAGTAATCAGCAGAAGAGGACAAGGTTTGGTGGGTCAGATCAAGATGCTAGGCCTGCTGCTGCTAATCCTCAATGGCCGCCACGGTGTGCTCGGTGTGGCAAGTCTCACACGGGGGAATATTGGAATGGTAACCGGGGATGCTTCCAATGTGGGTCTATGGAGCATCGAGTTAGAGACTGTCTGAAAAAGGCACTAGACCGAGATCGAGGGTCGATCGTGCACCCAATGTAAGGGATAACCAATGACCACAGAGAGGTCGGGTGCGTGAAGAGGAGGTAATGGTGGCAGGGTCGGGGCACCGAGGGGAGGTACTAGTGGTACTGAGGCTAGGCAACCTTGTTTTGTCTATGCCGCTAGGCGTCAAGAGGAGGGTGACGCACCAGACGTCATAACCGGTATGTTTTTGATCTTTGGTGTACCCTATAGTACTTTGATTGACATTGGCTCAACCCACTCATACATTGCTAGTAGCGAGTGGAAACTTTGCACTTAGACTCGAAGCTTACTTCTAGGAAGATGATTGTATTAAGCCCCCAGGTCACTCAGAAAAGTAAGTAAACTCTATAGGAACGCACTCTAGAACTCCAAGGGGTCGTGTTCTTGGTCGACTTGATGGAACTACCGCTTTGAGTTTGACCTAATCCTGGATGGATTGGCTAGTAAAGTATCAGGCTGGTCTGGATTGCGCAGCTAAGTGCATGGTAATAAAGACTGTGAAAGGTGATGAGGTGGTGATGATAGGTAGAAGGAGAGATTACCTATCTAATTTGGTTTCGACATTAAAGGCGGAAAGGATAGTTAAGAAGGGTTGTGAAGCTTATGTGGTCCATGTCTGTGCTTTGGAAGCTAAGGATGCTGCTGTGAGAGATGTCCGGACTGTAAGGGGCTATGTTGATGTGTTTCCAGAGGAACTTTCGGGTCTACCTCCAGACCGTGAGGTTGAATTTGGTATCGACTTGCTACCCGAAACTGCACCCGTATCTATAGCTTCGTATCGGATGGCGCCGAAAGAATTGGTAGAATTGAAGGCACAGATTTAGGAATTGTTGGATAGAGGGTTCATCCGACCAAGTGTATCGCTTGGGGAGCTCCAGTGCTTTTTGTCAAGAAGAAAGACGGGACAATGAGGATGTGTATAGACTATCGGCGGGTGAACAAGTTGACAATAAAGAACCGACATCCTTTGCCTCAGATTGACGATCTGCTCGATCAACTCAAAGGACCATCGTGTTTTCTAAGATTGACCTTAGGTCGTGGTACCATCACTTAAGGTGAAGGAGGTCGATGTCCACAAGACGGCATTCGCATCAAGATGGGCACTACGAAGTTTACGGTAATGCCTTTTGGTCCGATTTAATGCACCGCCACGCTTATGGACATGATGAATCGGGTTTTCCAACCCTATCCGGTCGGTTCGTCGTGGTCTTCATAGACGACATTTTGGTGTACTCAAGTCGAAGAGGAGCATGACACACATCTTCATGTGGTTCGCAAGTTCTAAGGAGAAAGCAGCTTGTACGCCAAATTCAGAAGTGTGAGTTCGCTCAAGGAGGTAACTTTTCTAGGGCATGTTGTTTCAAAGAGGAATTAGGGTGGATCCTCGTAAAATTGAGGCGGTATTAGAGTGGAAACCACCCAAGTCTCATACGTAAATTCGTAGTTTTCTGGGTTGGCGGATATTACCAAGATTTGTGGAAAATTTCTCCTTAATTGCAAAGACCGCTGACTAAGTCATGAGAAAAGGAGTTCCGCTTGTGTGGTCAGGAAGCAAGAAGAGAGTTTCGATAAGTCAAGAGGATCTTAACAAGCACCGGTCTTAATTCAACTGAGGGTGAAAGGAGTTCATCTGTATTACGATGCATCACATCTTGGTTTAGGTGTGTGTTGATGCAAGATGGGAAGGTGGTCGCTATGCGCCACGATAGTTGAGGCCTCACAAAGCTAACTACCCGACACATGACTTAGAATTGGTCATTGTGGTATTTGCCTTGAAGATTTGGAGGCACTACCGTATGGGGAGAAGTCAGAGTGTACATAGATCACAAAGTTTGAAATACCTCCCACTCGTAAAGATTTAAATCGAGGCAATGAGGTGGATTGAGTTGTTGAAGGACACGATCGCTTCAATCGAATACCATCCGGGAAGGCTAATGTGGTAGCCGATGCATTGAGTCGAAAGGTGGTAGCAGATTTGCGAGCAATGTTTGCTCACCTAAGTCTCTATGAGGATGGGAGCCTTTGGCGTAATTGCAAGTGAAGCCGCCTTGGATTAATGAGGTCAAAGAAAGATAGATGACCGATGAAGCTTTGAATACTCAAGGTTGCAAGTACAAAATGGTGAGGTCAAGGTTTCAGCTTGGGCAGTGATGGAGTGTTGTACTTTCAGGGGAGAGTATGGATGCCTAGGATGATGATTTGAGGCGGTGAATCCTTAGGAAGCTCATAGCGATCCGACGCTATACACCCGGAAGCAAAGAAGATGTATCGGATTTAAGGGAGCGCTTTTGGTGGTCGGTCTTAAGCAGAAGTGACCGAGTTAGTAGGCAAGTGTCTGACATGCCAGCAAGTTAAGGATGAGCATCAATTGCCATCGGGGTCTGTATACAAAGAAAGATCCCACAGTAGAAGTGGGAGGAGATTACTATGGATTTCGTAAGTGGGCTTCCCCTTACGCCAAGTAAGAAAGATGTTGTTTGGGTGATAGTAGATCGGTTGACTAAGTCGGCCCATTTCATACTGGTAAGGGTTGACTACTCACTTCAAAGGTTAGCCAAGCTGTATATAGTAGAGATAGTGCGGTTGCATGGAGTACCGGTGTCCATTATCTCGCATCGAGATCCTCGGTTTACGCCGAGATTCGAAGGCTCTACATCGAGTTAGGCACGGTTTAATTTTAGCACGACTTTTCACCCACACCGATGGACAATCCGGAGGGTCATCCAAGTGTTGGAAGACATGTTGAGGGGTCAGGTTTTGGATTTCGTGGTAGTGGGAGGAGTACCTACCTTTATGTAGTTCGCTATAACAATAGTTATCAAGTTTAGTATTCAGATGGCACCAAATGAGGCGTCAGATGGTCGAAAATGCAGACTCCTACATGTTGGACCTGAGCTAAGAGAGCGGCTGATGTTGGGTCCAGAGTTAGTGGCAGAGACGGAGGATAAAGCTAGAGTAATTTCGGCTCGTCTTAAGGAGGCGTCAGACAGGCAGAAATCCTATGCTGATCTTAAGAGAAGAGAGGTTGAATATGCAGTGGGTGATAAGGTCTTCCTGAAGGTATCACCTTGGAAGAAGGTGCTGAGGTTAGGCCGGAAGGGCAAGCTAAGCCCTAGATTCATCAGACCGTACACGGTGTTGAAACGTGTGGGACCGGTAGCTTACCAGCTTGAGTTGCCAGCAGAATTAAGTCAGATCCATGATGTCTTCCATGTTTTGATGCTAAGGCGCTATCGATCAGATCCCTCACACGTTTTGTCGGTTGAGGAAATTGAAGTGAACGCGGACTTGTCTTTCGAGGAGGAGCCGGTACAGATCTTGGATCGAGATGTCAAAGTTCTTCGAAGGAAGCCAGTGCCTTTGGTAAAAGTGCTATGGCGAAACCATGGTACGGAGGAGGCCACATGGGAACCCGAGGATGTGATGCGGTAGCAATACCTCTTCTAATCCAGGTAATTTCGAGGCCGAAATTCTTTTTAAGGGGGGGTAGAACTGTAACATCCTAAATTAGGGGTTGTTTGTAATTTAACTATTTTCCCATGTGTGTGCTTGAAGAAATGAATATTATAATTGCTAAGCATGTTTTAGGGTCTAGAAATAACCCCGAGCTAGGCATGACTTAGGACTAAAATTTCTTTTTAAGTGTTTAAAAAGAGGGAGCTAGGAGATAGGGGTTAAGAGAAGTTTTGGGAGAAACATGACACAAGGGATAGCTTGGCAAAGTGGCTATCATGCGCCACTTAAAGGCTTAGAAGTGGCGAATGGGCAGGTCTTGGGTTCGATTCTTGGGAGTTACAAGGGGGGATGCGTTTTTGTTTTTGGGCTTTTTGGGGCGTTAAAGAAAGGGGCAAGTTGGAAGGCCTTAAAAGATTTTTGTGGTGGAGTTTGGACATGGAAGTCGTTTGGTAGAGTGGCTTGGGGGCGTCACTTAAGGGTGTTGGCAAGTGGACTCAAGTTCGAGTCACGGCAATAGCATAAGGCTTTATTTTTATTTTTTTGAAAGATGGCGCCATGATGAGTAAAGAGTTGGACGGCATGTGGGGACTTTGGGAAGAAAGGGATAAGCTTTTATTTTTGGTGATTTCGGCTAATATGGGATAAAGGATAAACATTTTTTTTATTCTATTTGAAGAAGTGATAAAATTTATCACAAAGGGGAGAGATGGCCGATTATAGGACTCTTTGGAGTGGTAATTTCTATTTTGAAAGGGTGATTAGGGAGTGTATGCCTAAATTCAACTAAATTGTTTCTCTTTTCCTCTCAATTTGCTTGGCCGAATTCTCTCTAGTCCACAAGTGCCAAAATTTTTCGAAGTCTTTTCTTCTTTTCTTATTCTTAGCCTTTGGCCGAATCTCCCTACACTCCCATCTCCCATCTAGTTCTTTCTTACTTTCTCAAAATTGAAACCACCATTAATTCCCTACTTCCCTTCCACTCTTGTTGTCGAAATCTTCCCTCTTCCATTAGATTCACTTGGCCGAATATAAAGATTTGTAAACGTCTCTTCTGGAATTTTTTTCCCAATTGATTTAAGAAGGTGAGTATGTGCCGAAACTCTTCTCCTATATTCTCTTGTTCTCTATCGATTTGGTTAAAGAGAAAAGCCAAAATCCAGCATTTATTGATGTTTCGGTTAACCACTATTTGAAACCAATTTCATCTAGGAACTCTGGGATTTTCAAAGCAGTAGATCTAATCCTCCATTCTCTGCTAATCAATTTGGTAAGTCTACGATAAGAGATTCTCTTTTAGTCTTTCCATTAGATACTTGGAAAAGCCAAAAACTAATCACTTGTATGGATCTAAGGTTAGCCGATTGCAAGGAATCCAGTGAGTGGCTTCATGATTTGGTTGGAAACCAAATCGATTCAAGGTAGGTGTCACAAGTGAGTCTTCGGGTTTTAACTAATTTGGCCAAATGGGATTATGGCACTAACTTTGGTGATTGGCCGATTATAGGTCAAGAATCTAGCGTCAGAGATCGATCTTTGGGATCTAGGAATTTGGTAGAAAGCAGTGTAAAAACTCACTACACACTTTGTTAGTTTACATGACTATATTGTTGCCTTTTTAACATTGTGGTAGTGCTTGTGGACATAAGCATGGATTCCGTGTAAGTCCCTATTACGTGATCTATGATGTATGCTTGAGTATGCCATCACATGCTATTAAATGCTATGCTATACATGATATATGGATATATGATAATTATTATGTAAGCATGATGATGGTGGGATTGATGAGAGGAGGGGATAATTCCTATGGATCGTCACCAGTGGTTTTGACCACAAGATGGGTTGGCCCCATCGATTTATTGACTTTGGTCACCAAATGGTTTTGACCACACTGTTGTTAAATTGTGACTAAGTCCCAGTGGTTTGGTACCACCAAATGGTTTTGACCACATTATGATATGTGTGACCTATGGTCATCGTGGTTTTGACCACACGATGGGTTGGCCCCATCATTTGATTTGTGACTCTAGTCACCAAGTGGTTTTGACGACTGCTGGTTTTGACCACACGGTAGTTAAAGGAGTACGGATGGTTAGTTGGGTTGCATGATGCATGTCTATTAATAAATTGTGTATGAGTTGTATTTTCCGGTGGGGATTTACACATCGAGTCTTGGTGACTCACCCCTTCCCACACTATTTTGCAGATGAGTAGATCACGGAGATGGAGCCGGAGAGGACTCGAGGCAGTCATGCTTATCGTTGGATTTGAATTTACTTTTTTATAGTTAATATTATCTATTTTCTAAGTCTTTTTATTTTGGGTTGTAATAAGGCCGCTAATTATTTTTTTTTGGATGTTTATTTTATCGCTTTTATTTTACTTATGTTATATTTCAAATGATATTTATAAATGTTAAGTGAACCGGTAAAAGTAACTTTTCCCAACTAAGTAACTCCTACGGGTTTTTCAAAGATGTTACCATCTGTAACAAAAATAAACCAAGTCAACTATAACTTTGACGATTTTAAAATGTTACATGATCAAACGTTTTCAGAGGGTTTATCAACACAACCATGTTTATAAAAATCCCAACTGAGTTTTCAAACACCGTTTTAATACCTTAGCCAAATTTTAGCAAGTTTTCACCAGACACTCAAATTACTTCAAATTATTTCACTCCGTGACATACCAGATCCGGTCAGGACTCATGGGCCGGGTTTGGGGTGTTGCATTACGAGTCCCTGGCAATGACGCCAAAATTTGTGCGTCGTTGAAAGCACAAAAAATAACCTATCCCTATGAAATAAAGAAAAGAATAGTGTTGGGGAAGTAGGGTCAAATCCTCAGGGACTGGATTGCTACAACTTTTTGTTCCTCGAAATCTTGGGCACAGTAGTGCCCAAGAAAAATGGCGTCCTGGAAAAAAAGAAAAAAGACAGAATTATAAATATGGACAAATTGAAATTGTATGAATTGAAATTGAAATTGTAAAAAGAAACAGAATTGAGGAAAGGGATTATTCGATTTAAGGGATTCCAGCCTCTGGTTGTCTTGATCCTCATTGGGTTCAATCCTAGGATTGTAGGTGATCCTTCTCATAACAGAATAGGTCAGTTATAGTGGAAGAGGACGCCTATAACCACCAGCTCCACTTAGATTTTAGACTTACGATTTAGAGGAACTTGACTCTAGCTAACTGTCACTTTTGTGGGACTGTCTTACACTAAATCATCGTTTCTCAATGGTGAATGCCACACCATTTTGTCTCTTGGGCTCGACAACCTCGACGCTTGAGAAGTTAGCGAATTAATTGTGCAACCTTCCCAAAATACACAAAGCGGCCGCTTTGCACAAGATGAAAAGATCACTTTTTGAAGGACATGGACTAAACGCTACCTTGTAATGCAATGAAACGATGAATACTTGTTGAGAAGGCTAAGCTGGGTTCTAAACCTCATGAACCTTTTCCGAAATCTGGATAACCTTTGGCTAGATGAGTTTAGTGGCTTATGCTTTTGGAAAAAAAGAAATAAGTTTAATGGAATTGAATTTTATTGAAAAATAGAATGAACAAAAGGCTAGAGCCTTAGGGGAAAGAGTGTTTTACGTAAAAGATGAGTGAGTATTCATGTCACTCCATCCTCTATTTATAGTACATATGAAACCTAGTTTGTTCCTATTTCAACTCTAAATTATAAATAAAATATAATTTGCAATTAAATCTAAATAATATCATAATAATCTTAACAATAATCCTAAAAATAAAATTCAAATTTAAATAGAGTCCTATGTTTATAAATATCTTCTTTGAATTTTTTCCCCAAGTCTTTCACACATTGTATTTTCGGCACCATTTCTTTCTTATTTCACATGCTGACCCGTTTTATCTTTAAATTCACATTTTTCCCCCTAAATTTCCTTTTGCCTTCAATTTAGTCCCTACAAGATAAAAACCCATAAAAAGCCTAAATTAGTAGGATCATACTCAAAATATATATGCAATTAACACATAAAAGTATTTCATTTTAGAGCATCATCATTGCCCAAGAGAGAGAACGACACTTCAGCCCGATAGTTTCCTCTCAACTCTTTCCACAATTCCATTCTAAGTAGAAATCTTCCTTGATCAGCTCCTAATGGAATTCCCAAGTAATTGAACCAGTAATTCCCTTTATCTTACACTTAGAAACAATGACCATTACGTACATAAACTCTTCACAATGCCAAACCCCACAATACATGACTTACGAAATTTAATACTTAACCTAGAGAAAAATTCAAAGCAACAGAGAATATACTTAGTATTCCACACCATTTCCTCACCTGCCCTAAAAAATAAAATGGTGCCATTCGCTAATTGTAGATGTGTGAATGACTAACCAAGTATAACATCTTTTATCCCCTCAATGATCCCCATTTCCTCAGCTTTATCCATCATCAATTGCAGTACTTCCATCGCTAGAATAAACAAGAATGGTGATAATGGGTCCCCTTGTCTGAGACCTCTATAGATTCTAAACTCATTTGTGACCGTACAGTTGATAAGCACCACTGCTCTCGCTGTTGACACACACTCCAACATCCAACCAGCTCACTTCTTTCCAAAGGCCATTTTCAATAAAACAAGCTCTAAAAAATCCCAGTGCACTCAATATTGAGCTTTGGAAAAATCTACTTAAAAATTATATATCCCCCCGCACCTTCCTTCTTCTTAACCGAATGTATTATCTCATTTGCAATTAATATTCCATTGAAGGTTTGTCTTCCTCAAATGAATGTGCATTATATATGTAACACCCCAAGCCCGGCCCATGCGTTAATTCGGATATGACATGTCACATGAGGAAAACGTATAAAGTCCTTGTGATTTGAACTAAAATAAGTATTATTTGGTTATGGTTAAGAAAACAAGTTTGGATGTAAATATTTGATAAAATACAACTATTTTTGAGAGGTTGATTGATGAATCAAAAATCGAGGTAGTGAACGTTAAAACCGTGACTTTTGAAAATGTCGTTGGTAATTTGAAAAAGAATTCAAGTTAAAATATTTGTAAAAGTTTATTATGAAATCCATTTGTTAATCTATTTTGAAACCGTTATTTATGATTTTAGAAAATTCCCATTTAAAATAAATCAAGCAAGATAATAAGTACGCCAAACATAAAGCAAAAATAAAATATTCCAGAGGCCTTATTACAACTTAAAACCCAAAATAGTAAAAGTAATAAAGTAAACCTAAATAGAAATCTAAAGTTCAAAAACACCATTTCAAGTATGGCCTCCACCGAGTCATCCATGGCCCAAGTCCACATCATCGAAAGCATTACACCGCAAGGGTTAAGGAAAAGGGTGAGTTACTAGAACTCGTGCATAATCCCTTACCGTCATCCACTGGGTCTGAACCCGTAAAGCAACATCTTGGGCCTAAGCCCAAATAGCATAATCTTGGGACAAAGCCCATTTACATTACAGTATATATATATATGCAACGATGCAACCCAACCCATCCATCCATCACACCTCGACCACCAATCACACTGTGGGATCAAGTCAACCCACCCCTCGCCACTCACACCAATTCGTAGGCAAGTTTCCATTTATAATATTTTTGTTGTGGCCAAGCCACCAAAATCATAATTAAGCATAGTAATGAACATTTTTGTGGCAATGCCACCAGGCTACACTGCTCTTCATACATATTTCCCAACCCATGCAATATGTAACATGCAATATACATAATAAAGCATAATATCCACATATATGAACAACAATCATTAATCCATTAATTTATTACGGTGAATCGGCCCATTATAGAACTTTGTAATTTGGCCCACTAAGGCATTCTATCAAATCGACCCATAGGGGCATTTTGGTAAATCAGCCCATAGGGGCATTTTCGTAATTCTGCCCATAAGGGCATTTTCGTAATCTAGCCCATTATAGAACTTTGTAATTTGGCCCACTAAGGCATTCTAGCAAATCGACCCATAGGGGCATTTTGGTAAATCATCCCATAAGGGCATTTTTTAATTCAAATTTCATAAGGGCATTTTTGTAATCCGACCCATTATAGAACTTTATAATCCGGCCCACTAAGTTATTCTAGCAAATTGACCCATAAGGGTATTTAGGTAAATCGACCCATAGGGGCATTTTGGTAAATCGGCCCATAGGGGCATTTTTGTAATTTTAAAAATTTTAATATCGATTTTGACAAATCTATAGAAATAATGCAATTTAAGCAAACTTCTTTATTTGTGCCATATTACGATTTTTAGCCATATAAATAACAACGTTCTATTTTCCAACGTGATACCTAATCGTGAATCTACGGGATTTCAATGTGAGACTCACACGACCGACGGTGAAGGATTAATCCTTCTTGATCGCCTGCACCTAAATCACCATTAACTCGATTAATACACAAACAAGATTTTATTAATCTAAATCTAAATCAAACGATCTATTGAAATGCTTTCCTTAGTATCGTGAACGACCATGATTTGTCTATTTTCTCGGATGATGGTCCACAACCCGTGGAAAATCCCGACCGCCGATACCGCCTTCGTTTGAACTTAGGAGTAGGAATTGCAAATCCACTCCTTTTGTCTCCTACTATCGTGTAACACCCCAAACCCGGCCCAAACACTACAACTGGATCTGGTATGTCACTAAGGAAATTTTGTAAAACATGTCGCACTTTCAAAAAACATTTTGGTAAAGTTTAACATTTTATTCGAAAATTTATAATTTATAGTTTTAAATAAAATATGCCTTTATGAATTAAAACCCAAATTTAAATACATGCCTTAGTTCAATTAAAAGTAAAAAAAAAATAACTAAAAATAATTTAACCCATAATAAAACAAGATATAACTAGTGGCCCATGGCCTTATTACAACGAGTTTAAAATCCCTTAAATAAAATAAGATATAAAATAATTAACTTCAGCTTTTTTTGTTTGATCCACATAATCTTTGCATGGCCACCTTGTGCTCCTCTCCGGCCTATCCGATGCACTAAATGTTACCTCGAGATGTTAATTAATTGGTTGAGTCATGAGACTCGCAGTACAACCTTCATGCACCACTATATTTGGGCCTTCGCCCATAAAATAGAATAATAAACTCATGTATATATATATATATATATAACACATAATATGCAAGGCCCAACCCAATTTCCTAGGTTTCCATCCGCTACACGCCCCTGCATCAGACCATTCACACCATTGGGGATTTCTACAATCAACCCACATCACTACACGTCTTGATGGCAGTCTTGATGCTCATCATCAGATCATGGTCGTAGCCACTACAACAGATCACGACAAAAGCCGCTACAACAGATCACGGTAAAAACTGCTACAACGTATAACTTCCTCCTTTCATCAACCCAGCCCATGCAATCACATAAAATTCAATATACTTGTAACGTATAAACAAAACATTCATCGACACGGTGATTTGCGACTACCCTCTTTGGGTTTCGTCATTATGCGAGATTTGGCATTTATCATAACATATAAACTTTATAATCATATATTAGTCAAGCAGATCTAAATGGTGGGAAGTATTACTCACCTGATTATGTCGATACCCTTGCTAAATCGATTTACTGCCTTCTATCTACCACTTTGCTCAAAAAGCCGAAAAGATGTGAAAATAGGGCCTCTCCTATTTTTGGCCATAGTTAGTGTTTTATCCAATTTTATATATTTAAAAATAAACAAATCTCCTTACCTTGAAATCTCGAAGGTAACACGATTCAAGTGTTACCGAACTACAACTTAGAGATCTATGTGATTGGCCCCACTACAGATCCTGGAATGCCGAAAAAGAAAGAAAAACACAAGATTAATTCCATATGGCCATTCGGCTATGGCTTCCAAAAGCCGAAAAAGGATCAAAAGAAAACCCAAATCATTACTTACCGTACAGAAGATTTCGGCTATCCCTTGTAGAAAGATTCGACAACCGTAGAAGATTAGAGATCTAGAAGTTTTGGCTTTTTAAGGAAATCCCAAAAAAATGAACTAGATGTGTTTTTTGGCTTTTAAAAGAATTGAATGGAGTTTCGGTTTTGGCTTAGAAAAAGTAAACAAAAGAGAGGCTTAGAAATTCTTGGCTAGGAAGTAATTTCAATGTAAGAAGAAAAAGAAAAGAAAAGTTTCGACAAGAGAATGAAAGAAAAGAATAGAGTTCAAATGCGAATTGAAGAGATCCTATCCCTATTTAAAGAGAATTTTGGCACCAGATATATACTAAAATAAATAAATAAATAAATAGAATAAACCTACACTCACTAATCGACTCAAACTTATCACCAATTAAATTCCTTTATTATCACTAAATTTTATCTTCAATCCTCATCCAAAATTCCATTACTAGCCAAAATCCAATTTGAATTACATTCAAATTGCCTTCCCGAATAGCGACCATTCTTTGGGTGTTTCGGTCCACTTCAACCACCTTCCCCACGCCTGCAACAAAATAAGAAATTATTGTGCACAAGGTAACTCCAACCTGAGACCTCCAAGCACAACACACGCTACCAACCACTGCACCAGAACTTTTCTTGTGATATGTTTCATTCTTAACTTCTTTTAAGGCCTATTTCACAGCGACCAAATCATCCAAAAAATATTCGACAACATCGAGCTTCGAACCTCCAACCTTTTCACTATGGTACTCGCCCCTTGCCACTACGCCGCATATTTTATTTGAGTTATAATTCCTTCCCAATTAATTATCAACCTTTATTCATGCTCCAGTTTACTTAAAAAAAACACAACATTTACAACTGCGACTAAAACCTTTGCCCCCTCTGCTCTCTAACGCTTTGCCCTTTGGGCAGAGCGTTTCCTTGTCATGAAACAGCCCCAACTAATTATAAGGCCTAAGCTCGCCTTCATACTAACATATCTTGAAATAAAAATTTTTGCCATACCCAAGACTTGAACTTTTGGCCTCCGGTTTATTTAAAACGCCACAAGCCACCAAACCACCTACTTCCTTGTGATATCTTTTAACCCAACAATATTTTAAAAGTCTTATGACTACCACCAACCTCCCTAAAAATTAAACTAAACATGCAATAATAATTTTTAAAAGAAAATGTCCATTCAAACTTTTCATGATGAAATAATTTATTTTTGTTTGAATAATATTTTTAAGAAAAATTAACTATTTAAATGTATTAGTGACATTATAAAAGTAGAGGGATAAACTATGTAAAAGAAAGTAAAGCATATAAATCAAATCCCCAAATTTTAGCATAATCTAGGGTCAATTAAAATTGACCATTATCTTATTTTAGTATAAACCACATATTAATTTTTTTAGTACATTCAAATTATATATACTCATATTGTATATTAATGAAAATTTAACGATGGAAATTAATATAAAAAATATAAGAACTAAATTATATTAAAATATAAAAATTAAATCGAGAATAATAGAAAAATTAATATTTCTAAATTATAACCGTTCATCACACTGATAACATAAATAAAATAATTAATTGTATGACAAGGACAAAATTATGGCAAATATTTGATAAATTGACTACATAGAGTTTAATATTATGCCACATTAAATTTTATTATAATTCAGTTAATATATTTAAAAGGGAGGAAAAATTAGTATACAATAATTACACATTAATCTAAATCCAAACAATAATTACAAGTTTTTTTTACGATTAAAGTCCATTCTCTGCCACACGAACCCACTTATTCTAGGGCTTGCATAATTTTTGTTATATATATATATATTAATCATTATTACGTTACTAGGGGCTAAGGCCCAAATCTGATTGTGCACGAGGGTTGCACACTGAGTCTCGCGACTCAACCTATTATTTAATATTTTTTTTAGGTAGCACCTAGTGCATCGGACCGGGCTGAAGAGGAGCGCAAGGTGGCCATGCAAAAGAACATTTGGATTCAGCAAAAGGCTTTAGTTTATTATTTTATATCTTTATTTAATGGGTTTTAAATTTCAATGTAATAAGGCCACGGGCTGTTAGCTTTATATTTCGGTTCAGTTTTAATTTTGGGCTTTTATTATTATTATGGACATTTTAAGTTTACATTTTTTCTAAGGCATGTATTTAAGTTTCAGTTTTAATTCATAAAAACATCTCATAGAATTTATAGCTTATCTAAATTAAAAACCTATTAATTTTTCTCGAATAAAAGGTTAAACTCAAGGAAAATATTTTCCAAAAATGTGACATGTTTTATTAAATTTTCTTAGTGACATACTGTAACATCCTGAAATTGGGCCTAGTAGGATTGAGCCCAATGGGCCTTAAGCATAGTGGCGTTTAAAATTTTTGGGGAACAGAGGATCGGCTTAAGTGCAAGTTGGACCTTTTAGATAAGTGATTTTGGAAGGTTAGGGGGCTTATATGAAGTCTCGGGATCAAATATTGGCTCTGGGAAAATTTTGGTTTTAGGTGAAAAAAACCACAGAAGTTGGCAGGTAGGCTTTAAGAATAAAATATGGAGAAAAGTGACACAAGTAGAGTGTGTGGTGTAGTGGCAAAGTGACGCCACATAAGAGACAAGGGGGTGACGCCACAAGGAAGGAAGGAGGTCCAAGGTTCAAGTCTTGGCTTTTGCATTTTGGTTTTCTTTTTACTTGGATCTTAGAATTTGGCCATAGTTTATATTTAGTTGTGCACGGTTTAAGACACAAGAGGAGCTTGTGGCTTAGTGGCAAATGGCGTGAATTGGTGAGGGAGAGCTTGGGTTGAATCTCATGAGGAGTAAGGAGTATTTATTTTGCGGATTGACGGTAAGAGTTTAGGTTGAATTTAAACTCTCTTGGCGAAGGATCCCCATCGGAAAGATATAAGGAATGAAGGTGAAGAGCTAGCTATATAAAGAACATGCTAGGAGGAGGTTAAGATACCTTGGTGGGCGTTGGGCACGGGGAGTGGTCGCAGTGGCAGTTTAGCACCAAAGTCCTGTCGGTGTGTAACTCTCTCTACTCTAGTTGTAGAGCGGCAAATGCAGAAGTGCAATCCGGCATTAGTAGCCACACACGAGCATGCGGCGCGCGTATGGGGCTTTGACACGATAGTTGAGGCCATCGATGAGTATTCTTGTGGGTTGAAATGCTTGGGCGCAATGGGCTAAAGTGGGCCCAATGGGCGTGGAATAATTGGAATAAATTGTATGATGATATAGTATATAGTGAACTAGACTAGGTGGAACCTATATCGTGGCTAGATTTGTGTTAGGTGGGCCACACGGCGTGTGGGCAGAATGGGCCAAAATTAGGTTTTAGGCCCAATAGTGCAGTGACGATAGGAAATGGTAGCCAAAGTCACTCGGGGTAACATTAGACCTCCGGAGGGCCATTGCAAGTCGAAATTACAAAAATACCTTTGATGGGTAAATTACAAAATACCCTTGGTAGGTAAATTCTGAAAATACCTTTGGTGGGTAAATTTGAAAATACCCTTGGTAAGTAAATTCTGAAAATACCTTTGGTGGGTAAATTACTAAAATACCCTTGGTAGGTAAAATTACATTATACCCTTAGAGGTTGGTTAGCTTGATTATGTTGTATATCATTATTACGATTATGATGGTAATTCGTTTCATATGTTATCGATATATGATTTGCATACATGTCATCTTGCATACACAATTATTATAACATGTTGCATATGCATGGGATGGGGAAGTTACAACGAAAAGGGAAGTGTCTGGTGGTTTTACCACATTATTGATGACTCATGTCACAATATTATGATTCGGTGGCGTTGTCACATTATCCGTGGCTATACCACGTATTAAAAGCGATGGCGCTGTTATTGCGATGGCTTCGAAGGTGTGTAGCGGTTGGAGGTCGATTTACTAATCCCCAGGTGTGTAATGGTTGGTACGGGGGTGTGTAGAGGATGGATCCTAGGTGGGGTTGGGTAACATATTTGCATCATCATGTGTGGTATGTGGATTGTGTGGTTTGGGCCAAGCCCATTTGGGAAACATGTGGTTTAATTGCATTGCACTAGTTATTGATATGCCATGGCATTGGGCTAACATATTCTTGTGGGCTTAGGCCGGGTTATAAATGGTAAGGGAATTGTACACTAAGTCTCGATGACTCACCCTTTGTTTAAATCTTGCGTGTAATCATTAGATCTTGGATTTGGGAGCGAGAAGCGGACTCGAGGTGGCCATGCTCAATATTTTGGTTTTATTTTAATATTTATCATGGGAGTTGTTTTACTATAAGTTTGGTTTACAAATTTCTAATAAGGCTCTACTAGCGTTAATTTTGGTATTTTTGTTGGTTTCGCTTTTAATTTGACTATTGCCTACTATTATTAAATGTTCAATATGGAATTTCCTAAACCCTTAATAACCATTTTCCAAAATATCAATAAACCGTTTCTTATTCAAAATTACTTAAACTTGACTTTTCCAAACAAATATAAAGAACACGAACTTTTTAACGAACGCACAGTTTTTTAGACATTCCTTTCATGTGACATGCCAGATCCAGTCGTAACGTTTAGGCCGGGTTTGGGGTGTTACACATACCAGATTCGGTCGTGGTGTTTAGGCCAGGTTTGGGGTGTAACAGAGTCATCCATGGCCCAAGTCCACATCACTGAGCATTACCTGCAAGGGTTAAGGAAAAGGGTGAGTTACTAGAACCCAAGTGCATAATCCCTTACCGTCATCCACTGGTGCGAACAAGTAAAGCAACATCTTGGGCGAAGCCCATTTACATAACAATATATATATATGTGCAATGTATGCAACCCAACCCATCCATCCATCAACTTTAACACCCCCAAACCCAACCCAAACACTACTACGGATCCGGTATGTCACTAAGAAAAATTTTAGGAAAACCAATGGTATTAACGTAAAGCCCAAATAAAATTACATAAAAAGTGCCTTAATAATCAAAAGCCCAAAACTGGATTACATGTCCTTAAAAAAATTAAAACGAGAATAAACAATAAAGGCCCATAATAAAACTAAAATGAAAACTAATGGCCCGTGGCCTTATTACAATGTAGTTTAAGTCTATCATATAAAGTACTTATAAAAAAAACTAATATGGGGAAACTTGTCGCCGGATCCACCTTCTTTTGCATGGCCACCTTGCGCTTCACTCCGGCCCGGTCCGATGCACTAATCGTCACCTGAAACGTTAGTTTAAAGGGGGTGAGTCGCGAGACTCAGTGTGCAACCCCCATGCACCCCTAGATTTGGGCCTCATAAAACATAACAACAATTTCATTTACATGTATAACAAGTAATATTCAAAGCCCAACCCATTTGCCTAGGTTTCCATCCGCTACACGCCCCTGTACCAACCAACATACCATTGGGAATTTCTACAATCAACCTACATCTCTACTCTCCAAGATGGCGTCATCTATGCATTCATCAACATATATTATTTGAAGCTCGTATAACAAATCACGGCATTAGCCGCTATAGCAATTCACGGTAAAGCTCATACTCATATACATGTACATATAACTTCCTCCTTTCATCACCCAACCCATGCAACATGCACAATAATTTAAAACATGTACACAGGTTTACTTGTAACATATAGTCCGATTATCTCTAACACGAGGGTCCGCTCGTTTAAATCGAGATTTGACTTTTAATGTAACATGTAAATCTTATGAACACATATACATATATATATTTATTATTAATCAGATCTAGGCGGTGGGAAGTATTACACACCGATTCGTGCATACTAAGGCTTTTGCTATGTCTACGCTTACTATCACTTGAAACAACTACTATTGGCCCACGATCGACTTGATTTGCCACACCCGTTAGCCAATCTCGCACTACCAAAACAGATCGCTTCTTGAATTTGGGCGGTTTTACAAATCCAACCTTCTACCTTGATTGTTAGTTGAGTCTATAACAACCCTTAATCACTAAACCAAATAAACGATGAGATCTAACTCATTAGTTAAATGTAACCTTTAAAACTAACACTTACCTAGTTAGTAGAATCCGAATATCTTTTAGAAATTGTCACCACCAACCTTCCTACATTCGGCCATCAACCAAATATCAAACCAACCGATACACACTTTCAACCTAATCTCAAATAGTATTCGGCCAAAGCACAGAGAATCATGGAAGGCCATTCGGCCACACTTACCACTACTTACCTTTGATTTTTCCACCAAATCGGCTTTAATGGGACGGATTCGACTTCTAGGGTAAAGAGTATAATCGACAGGGCCTTGGATACAATGATTTAGATTAGGAGTTTGATAAAAATAAAGGAATCGCAGAAAAGGAGAAATCTCAAACTCACTTGGATTACTAAGGAGTATACGACTTACGAAGCACCTTAGAAAATGAAATCTTCCTTGTAGATTCGGCTATAGAGGACGAAGATAGACACTATGAGTATTCGGCTTTCAGAAGGGATCTAGAGAAAAGAGAAGAGCTAGAGAGTTTTCAGTTTTGACAAGAAATAAAGGTACAAAAGAGAAATAATATTCGGTTGAGGAGAATAAATGAGAAAGTGAGAAAAACCAAATGGAAAAGATGATATCTGGCCTCCCAATTTCGGCATATCATACCCATACACAGAGTTGGAGTTTCTGCCAACTCTCTCCCTCCTGATAGCCTTCATCTCACCTAATAACCCCAATCCTTATCTTACCCTTTTGAAGAGCCCTCACTAAAGCCAACTCCTCCATCCTTGTTTATCATCTTTTATTACTTAAATAAAAAGAATTAAAGCTCCTTAATTAGTAGCCTACATGCCGTCCACCCCCTTCCCATTTAAGTGCCGAATTTGACCCATCTCCTAAGGCCTAATTGGCCACACAAGGGCCCAAACTTCTCTCCCCTTATGACGCCACCTTTTTCCCACTTAAAACACCTCAATTCTTTGGGCCACAAGCCCAGCTTGTCACTTAACTAACTACCTTCTTAAATTATGGGCTAACACCATTTATTAGCCACCGAACCTAAATTTTTAAAGCCCAATATTTCACTTTAAATTATCCAAGGCACTAACTTTAACCCTAGTTCAAATATTTAATCAAAAAGTCAGCCCAACCTTTAAAACCTTAATTTAACATATTAGACTATCATATAAATGCGTAGGCCCACTTTAAGGATGTTACAGTTCTACCCCCCTTAAAATAAATTTTGGCCTCGAAATTTACCTGGTCAGAAAAGATGGGGATATTGCTGGTGTATAACATCCTCTGGCTCCCACGTTGCCTCTTCTGCGCCGTGATTTTGCCACAAAACTTTAACCAACGGAACAAACTTCCTTCTCAATACTTTCACATCTCGATCCAGAATTTATTCTGGTTCCTCCTCAAAGGACAAGTCCAGCCTTATTTCTATCTCTTCTACTGGCACTACGTGCGATGGGTCAGATCGATAATGTCTCAGCATCGAGACATGGAACACGTCATGTATCTGCTCCAACTCTGAAGGCAACTCCAACCGATAAGCCACTAGGCCCGCACGTTCTAGTACCCGGTATGGCCCAATAAATCGTGGACTTAACTTCCCCTTTACCAAACCTTATTACCTTCTTCCATGGAGATACCTTCAAGAAGACTTGATCACCTACCGCGAATTCCACCTCCTTCCACTTTAGATCTGCGTAAAACTTCTGTCGATCTGGCGTTTCCTTTATTCGAGCCCGTATTAACTTCACTTTCTCCTCAGTTTCTGAAACTAACTCTAGACTTAACACCTTACGTTCACCCGAACCAGTATGAAGTGAGCAGACTTTGTCAGTAGGTCAACAATCACTTAAATTGAATCCTTCTTAGTGGGTGTAAGGGGTAACCCACTAACAAAATCCATCGTGATTCTCTCCCATTTCCATTAGGGAATCTTCACCGCTGCAACAATCCCGATGGCACTTGGTGTTCAGCTTTGACCTGCTGACACGTCAAACATTTTCCTCGACTTACATTACCTCTTTCTTGGACACAGCCACCAAAATTGCTCTCGCAAATCACGATACATCTTGACTCCTCCGGGATGCATAGCATATGGGCTACTATCACGATTCTCAAGAGTCCTCTGTCTTAACTCATCATCCTTAGGCATGCAAATCTTCCCACGATAATACAAAACTCCATCCTTGTTCAGACTATAGTCCTCTATTTCACCATCCCTCACCTGAAAAAGTCGAGCACTCAAGTCTTTATCTCTAACTCGCTTATCCTTAACTGACTTACCCATGTTGGCTTTTATGGCAACTCAGCTAGCAAACTCCCATCGTCGAATAAACTCAAATGAGCAAACATGGCTCTTAACTCCGATACTACCTTGCGGCTTAGCGCATCTGCTACCACATTCACCTTACCAGGGTGATATTCGATCAAACAATCATAATCCTTCAGGAGCTCGATCCACCTACGTTGTCTCAAATTTAGCTCCTTCTGGGTAAGGAGGTACTTCAGACTTTTATGGTCAGTGTAAATTACCGACTTCTCCCCGTATAAGTAGTGCCTCCAAATCCTTAAGGCAAACACACTACCGCCAACTCCAAGTCATCGTGGGGTAGTTCAACTCATCTTGGTCTCAATGTCAAGGCGACACGCCTTGAGACCTTTCCTTCTTGCATCAAGACACACTCTAAAACCTGTGCGACACATCATAGTAAGCGATAAATTCCTTTCCCTCGCCTCCATTTGAATTAATCTTGGCGCTTAGTCAAGATTCTCTTTAGCTTCTCAAAGCTCTCTTCTTGTTTGTCTGGTCCATACAAACAATACTCCTTCCTCAACAACTTAGTTAGATGAGCAGCTATTAGAAAACCCTTCAACGAACCTTCGGTAATACCTCGCCAAACCTAAGAAACTCCAAACCTCCGCTCAGACTTTGGTGGTTTCCAATCCAATCTGACCTCTATCTTTCGAGGGTCCACCCTAATTCCCTCGGCCGAAACCACATGTCCTAAGAAAGTCACTTCTTTTAGCCAGAACTCACACTTCATCGAACTTTGCAAGCATTTGCTTCTCCTCGAGTTTGCAACACCACGCGAAGATGTTCGCCATGCTCCTCCTCTGACTTAGAGTAAACTAGGATATCGTCGATGAACACTACAACGAACCGATCAAGATATGGATGAAACACCCAGTTCATCATATCTATAAAGGCCGCTGGTGCGTTCGTTAACCCGAACAGCATTACCAAGAACTCATAATGCCCGTACCGAGTCTGAAGTGCCGTCTTATGAATGTGCCCTTCTTTAACTTTTAATTGATGGTATCCAGACCTTAAGTCAATCTTAGAAAAGACCAATGCTCCTTTGAGATGATCAAACAGATCGTCGATCCTTGGTAATGGGTACTTATTTTTGATCGTCAACTTATTCAACTGACGATAGTCCACGCACAGACGCATGGATCTGTCCTTCTTCTTTACGAATAGGACTGGCGCTCCCCATAGAGACACACTCGGTCAAATGAACCCACGATCCAATAGTTCCTGAATCTGAGCCTTGAGCTCCACCAATTCCTTTGGCACCATTCTATAAGGAGCAATAGATACTAGAGCTGTACCCGGAAGTAGGTCTATCCCAAATTCCACCTCGCGATCCAGGGGTAATCCTGGTAATTCTTCCGAAAAAATATCTACGAACTCCTTGACTGTTCGGACCTCATTAACAGTCACCTCCTTAGCATCCAATACACTAATAAAAGCCAAATATGCACTACATCCCTTCCGAATCATCTTAATTGCTTTTAAGGAGGATATCACGTTGGACAAGTAATTCCTCCTTTCTCCTAACACAACCACTCCCCCGCCTTCCGGGGTACCCAACATCATATGTTTGTTCTCACAGTCCAACTTGGCACGATGCTTAGTTAACCAATCCATTCCCAAGATAAAGTCAAACTCTCTAAATGACAATTCCATCAAGTCTACTGGGAACACTACTCCTTGAGTCTCTAAAGGTACTTCCCTAAACAGCTTGTCCACTACCCTAGATTGTCCTAGGGGACTAACCACGGTCATCCTCCTAGTGGTTATCCCATAATCTATACTTAAAGTCTTAGATACTGAGCATGCAACATAGGAGTGGGTTGATCCAATATCAATTAAAGTAAGAAAAGGGTTATCAGCGATAAGAAATGTACCGGTTATAACATCCGGTGTGTCACCGTCCTCCCTTCGGTGAGCCGCATAAACTAAACCCGGTTGCCTTGTATTTGTATTACCTGTACCTCTGCCGGATGCTCCACGACCCCGATCGGGTCCATTTCTTCCTCTAGCTGCACCTCTACCCCTTGGTCCAGGCTGATCACCCCTCCTAGTCTGATCAGAACCTCGACCCGTTGGCTGCCCACGATCCACCTGAGGACAGTCCCTCAGCAAATGTTCTATGGATCCACACCTAAAACATCCACCGATTTTCACTCTGCACTCCCTATAATGGGTTCTCCCACATATAGAACATGCTTGACCCTGGCCCGATGAAGCGCGAGGTGGCCCATCAGTTCTAGGCCTCTTTTGAAAATTTCCAGTTGCTTTGAAGGGTCCAAAACTCCTCTTACTCCTGCCCCGATCCTTATCCTTCTCTTGTTTCTCCACCCGTTTCACTTCCTCAGCTACTTTAACTTTATCCACTAGAACCGCGAAAATTCTCTCTCGTTGTGGCACGATCAAAACCCTTAGCTCATTTCTTAGCCCATCCTCGAACCGAATGCATCGTTCATACTCCGTTGACACAATTCCTTGAGCGCAACGACTCAGGTGTATAAACTCAGCCTCATACTCAGCCACAGACTTACTCCCCTGTACCAAATTCAGGAATGCTTTCCTTTGAACATCCATATAACTAGCCCCAACGTACTTTTCCTGGAATGACTCCTTAAAGAAATCCCAGTCAATCAGGTTTGCGACTGTACCCTCTTTCACCGTGAGCCACCATTGGTAAGCCTCGTCTCGAAGAAGAGATACGACCCCCTTCAGCTTCTCCTCCACCGTAAAGTCTAAGTCATCCATTATACGTTCCACTGCCTCCAACCAATATTCAACGAAACTCGGGGATACGCCAGAGACTCCCCTAAATACTTCTGCCCCATTGTTCCTCAACCTCTCAGGCACAGATTTTTGGGCTCCTCTGCCCATACCAGCCTGGGCCACTCTTTCTAAAACCCTCAGTACAGCCTGAGACACCACGTCCTCTCCTCCTGTCTGGTCTTAGAATTTCACCTCAGCAGTTGGTGGAACCGGTATCTCACTTCCAGACCCATGACCTGATTCTACGAGTTTCGATACGGTTATCCTACCTCTATTACGACCACATGGCGGACGTCCTCTACCTCTTGTACTCATTCCTTTAGTTCGTGTTTATCTGATTTAAAAATTTTATGAGTTATTAATTGTTTCCACTAATTATCCCTGAACAATCTTATGAAACATAGTTTAAAAGTGATTCTTCAATTGAACCTATCTCAGTTTTAGTCTTCCTATTCTAGGAATTATGCACACACAACGTTCATACAAGTAATATTCATTACCTAAGGGTATTTTCGTCATTTTGCTACCCAGGGGTATTTTCGTAATTTTATCCTACAGGGGTATTTTTGTAATTTTGCAAATCTGAGGGGTATGTCAGTAATTTTGCAAATCTAAGGTTATTTTATTAATTTATAAAATCTGGGGTTATTTCAAAAATTTTAAAAATCTGGGGGTGTTTCAGTAATTTTGCCAATCAAGGGTATTTTGGTCATTTTGCAAATTAAGGATGTTTTGGTCATTTATAACTCAGGGGTAATTTGGTAATTTTACAATTCAAGGATATCTTGACGTCATTGTTGTTGTTGTTGTTGTTGTTGTTGTTTTCTATGAAAAGATTCTGTTGACTTTTTAAATCGGGGTATATTCGCAAATCATAGGTATTTTTTTCAAAGTAAGGATATTCTAAAAATTTTTGTGAGAAAAACAGGTGACTGGTCCCTTTCGGGTTTTAATTGCAGTTTTGGCCTGTCAACACGTACTCGTAGCAAGGGTGAATAGTCACTACGCACCAGGTAGGATTCTAGTGGAAAGGAGATGAGTCACTAGGACTGCTTAAGTACCAAGCATTCCCTGAATCCACTCCTAGACATGCATATGCCTATTGCCACACCCTGTCATGGCTAAAGTGAACAATCACTATGCATCAGGTGAGATTCCTGCGAAGAGGAGGTGAGTCACTCGGACTGCTTAAATACCAAGCTCTTTCGGATCTACTCCTAGACATGCATATGCTTGTTACCACACTTTAGTCTTGTGACTTGTTTACAGGTTTTATTTAATAGAGTTAAGTCTTATGGATTTTAAGAGTTGTTTGTCTAAGTCTAGAGTCCATCAAGTTCTAACCTAAATAGTCTACGTCCCATAAGCCCATTAAGCCTAAATTTATATCACACAATGGTTTAGGGTACTTACCTAGCGAACTTGGCCGGAGACGCAGGTGCCATGCTGAACTAATAAACCTTTGCTAATAAAAATCCATGTTTTAGAAACCCATTTTTAGAAAATCATTTGGGCCCAAAATCCCAAAGTCGAGTTTTAAACCGGGCTCTGATACCAATTTGTAACACCCCAAACTCGGCCCAAACACTACTACTTGATCTGGCGTGTCACTAGGAAAAATTTTAAGAAAACCAATCGTGTTGACAGAAAGCCCAAATAAGAATTACATAAAAAGTGCCTTAATAATCAAAATCCCAAAACTGGATTACATGTCCTTAAAAAAAAATTAAAATGAGAATAAATAATAAAGGCCCATAATAAAACTAAAATGTAAACTAATGGCCCGTGGCCTTATTACAATGTAGTTTAAGTCCATCATATAAAGTACTTTTAAAAAAAACTAATATGGGGAAACTTGTCGCCAGATCCACCTTCTTTTCTATGGCCACCTTGCGCGTCACTCTGGCCCGATCCGATGCACTAATCGCCACCTGAAAGGTTAGTTTAAAGGGGGTGAGTCGCGAGACTCAGTGTGCAACCCTCATGCACCCCTAGATTTGGGCCTCATAAAACATAACAACAATTTCATTTACATGGATAACAAGTAATATGCAAAGCCCAACCCATTTGTCTAGGTTTCCATCCACTACACGCCCCCGTACCAACCAACACACCATTTGGGATTTCTACAATCAACCCACACTGCTACTCTCCAAGATGGCAGTCATGCTGCTTATCAACATATATTGGCCGAAGCCCGTATAACAAATCACGGCATTAGCCGCTACAACAATTCACGGTAAAAATCGTTACTCATATACATGTAATATAACTTCCTCCTTTCATCACCCAACCCATGCAACATGCACAATAATTTAAAACATATACAATAGTTTACTTGTAACATATAGTCGATTATTTACTAACACGAGGTGCATTGTTTAAATCGAGATTTAGACTTTTAATGTAACATGTAAATCTTATGAACACATATACATATATATATTTATTATTAATCGATCTAGACGGTGGGAAGTATTACACACGATTCATACTAAGGCTATTGCTATGTCTACGCTACTATCACTTGAAACAACTACTATTGGCCCACGATCGACTTTGATTTCGCCCACACCGTTGGCCAATCTCGCACTACCGAAACAGATCGCTTCTTGAATTTGGGTGACGATTTTACAGATCCAACCTTCTCTTCTTGACTGTTAGTGGAGTCCATAACAATCCCTTAATCACTAAACCAAATAAATGATGAGATCTAACTCATTAGTTAAATGTAACCTTTAAAACGAACACTTACCTAGTTAATAATCCGAATATCTTTTAGAAATTGTCACCACCAACCTTCCTACATTCAGCCATCAACCAAATATCAAACCAACCGATACACACTTTCAACCTAACCTCAAATAGTATTCGGCCAAAGCACAGAGAATCATGGAAGGCCATTCGGCCACACTTACCACTACCTACCTTTGATTTTTCCACCAAATCGGTTTTAATGGGACGGATTAAACTTCTAGGGTAAAGAGTATAATCGACAGGGCCTTGGAAACAATGATTTAGATTAGGAGTTTGATAAAAATAAAGGAATCACAGAAAAGGAGAAATCCTGAAACTCACCGGATTACTAAGGAGTATCGACTTACAAAGGCACCTTCTGGAAAAGCAGTAGATCTTCCTTGTAGATTTGGCTATAGAGGAAGAAGATAGGCACTAAGAGCATTCGACTTTCAGAAGGGATCTAGGAGAAAAGAGAAGAGCTAGAGAGTTTTCGGTTTTGATAATAAACAGAGGTACAAAAGAGAAAGAATTTTCGGTTGAGGAGAATAGATGAGAAAGTGAGAAAAGCCAAATGGAAAAGATGATATCTGGCCTCCAATTTTGACATATCATACCCATACACAGAGTTGGAGTTTCTGCCAACTCTCTCCCTCCTGATAGCCTTCATCTCACCTGATAACCCCAATCCTTATCTTACCCTTTTGAAGAGCCCTCACTAAAGCCAACTCCTCCATCCTTGTTTATCATCTTTTATTACTTAAATAAAAAGAATTAAAGCTCCTTAATTAGTAGCCTACATGCCGTCCACCCCCTTCCCATTTAAGTGCCGAATTTGACCCATCTCCTAAGGCCCAATCGCCACACAATGGCCCAAACTTCTCTCTGCTTATGACGCCACCTTTTGCCCACTTAAAACACCTCAATTCTTTGGGCCACAAGCCCAGCTTGTCACTTAATTAACTATCTTCTTAAATTATGGTCTAACACCATTTATTAGCCACCGAACCTAAATTTTTAAAGCCCAATATTTCACTTTAAATTACCAAAGGCACTAACTTTAACCCTAGTTCAAATATTTAATCAAAAAGTCAGCCCAACCTTTAAAGTCTTAATTTAACATATTAGACTATCATATAAATGCGTAGGCCCACTTTAAGGATGTTACAATCACACCCCCGACCAGCCAATCACACCTGTGGGGATCAAGTCAACCCACCCTGCCGCTCACACCAATTCGCAGGCAAGTTACCATTTATAATATTTTTGTTATGCCAAGCCACCGAAATCATAATTAAGCATAGTAATGAACATTTTTGTGGCAATGCCACCAGGCTACACTACTCTTCATACATATTTCCCAACCTATGCAATATGTAACATGCAATATACATAATAAAGTATAATATCCACATATATGAACAACAATCATTAATCCAATAATTTATTACGGTGAATCGGCCCATTATAGAACTTTGTAATTTAGCCCGCTAAGGTATTCTAGCAAATTGACCCATAGGGGCATTTTGGTAAATTAGCCCATAGGGGCATTTTAGTAAATCGGCCTATAAGGGCATTTTTGTAATTCGGCCCATAGGGGCAATTTTGTAATTCAACCTATAGGGGCATTTTCATAATCCAGGCCATTATAGAACTTTGTAATTCGGCCCACTAAGGCATTCTAGCAAATCGACCATAGGGGCATTTTGGTAAATCAGCCCATAGGGGCATTTTCGTAATTCGGCCCATAAGGGCATTTTCGTAATTCAGCCCACTGGGCATTTTCGTAATTTTAAAAATTTTAATGCCGATTTTGACAAATCTATAGAAATTATGTAATTTAAGCAAACTTCTCAATTTGTGCCATATC
Source organism: Gossypium rotundifolium (assembly GCA_025506655.1). Taxonomy (NCBI): domain Eukaryota; kingdom Viridiplantae; phylum Streptophyta; class Magnoliopsida; order Malvales; family Malvaceae; genus Gossypium; species Gossypium rotundifolium. Next base: position 84,090,292 of record CP106726.1, read on the forward strand.
ACGATTTTTAGCCATATAAATAATAACGATCTATTTTCCAATGTGATATCTAATCATGAATCTACGGGATTTCGTTGTGAGATTACATACCGATTCTGTGAGATTAATCCTTCTTGATCATCGGAACCTAAATCACCATTACACTCGATTAATCCAACAAACGAGATTTTATTAATCTAAATCTAAATCAAACGATCTATTGAAACGCTTACACTTAGTATCGTGAACGACCACGATTTGTCTATTTTCTCCGAATGATGGTCCACAACCCAGTGGAAAATCCCAAACCGTCGATACCGCCCTTCGTTTGAACTTAGGAGTAGGAATTGCAAATCCACTCCTTTTGTCTCCTACTATCGCTTTTCCTTTCAAATTGTTACCACTTGCCTCCATTGAAAATATCTTGGTTAGAAAGGACTATGACGAGAGAATGTATTTGTTTTGGAATAGGATTTGGCTTACCAATTCTTTTGAAGAAACAACAAGTGGTTGAAACGAGTGATTTAATCCCTTGACAATAATAGATCCAACTTCCACCGATTGGACTTATGACCAGAGATGAATCGACAAGGATATGGTATTTGGTCACCTACTAACACACTACGAAAAAGAGTTGATTACGATAAGATGGAGTAGTAGAGAGATTGATATTTCAGTTTAGAACATAGCGAAATAACTAAATGATAATAAATACCCATTCGATTAGGGAGAAAAGAAAATGAAAAAGAAAAGAATAAGACCACTTACCTATTCGATCAAAGAAGTGAGTGTCAACACGAATGAGAAAGAAATAATGAAGAAGGGATGAAGGGTTCAAAAGTTCAGCTAAGGAGGAAAAATGAGCAAGAAGATTCGGCCACAAGGTAATGTTGTTTTAAGAGAAAGAGAGAAAGTTGAGGAAATGGAAAAAAGAAAAGAAGAGATAGAGAGAAGAGTTCTAGATTGTTTCGACTAACAAAAGGAAAATGAGCAACAAGGTGAGTGTTTCGGCATCAAAAGAGAAAAGTGGAAAAATCTTTGGCTTTAGTGTTTTCGGCAAGTGAAGGGAAAGAATTAGAAAAGAAGGCACCAAAATGCTAAGAAGAAAATAACCTCTCATACACCAAAATTTTCCAAATGCCTAAAGAAATTCGGCTCCTCCTTTCTCCCAACAAAATTGTGTATCACTTTTGCCAAAAGGATGAATGTTGACCAAAATTCTATTCCAAGTACCTTCCAAATATTCGGCCGACATATCCCCCTTCTTACTCTTTTCCTTTACTTCTTTCCTTCATTTTTACTTGTTTTCCCCTTTACCTTATTTTCTTAGTCTTCTTTCCATGATTTGAAAATTCTTCATTTCCTTTAATAATGCCATGGCCGACACTTGGAAGAGGAACACAAAAATAAATCCAAAATTTGCAAAAGATGGGATTTGAACCCCTTCCCTCCATGCTCTCCACTTGACGCCACAACCTCCCTGCCATTTGCTCATTTATGCTAGCAAAATACACACTTATTTCCTTAAGTATTAATGCCACTTACTATCTCTCCTTAAAGTGCCTAATCACAAAAATTTTGCTAAGGCCCAACTCAACCCCAAGCCTTCTTAGGACCCCTAAACATACACAATTAACACTATCAACTAGTCTTTCGCATGGTATGATGGAAAACATAAAATCTAAAATTTTAGGATGTTACAAATGCCGTTCTCATATTCTCAAAAATTTTATAACGTTTCTATGCTCAAGGTCTAATGGGCTCAATTCTACTAGGCCCAATATCGGGGCGTTACAGTGTATCACTTATCATGGCCCCAATAATATCACGTAATCTTCTCGAAAGAACCTTCACCATAATTTTGAACAATGAACTCACTAAACAAATTGGTGTGAATTCGAAAATGTCATTTGGGTTTTCATTATTGGGTATGATTGCTATGAAAGATGAATTAATGCTTATCTCCAACTTACCAGTTTAATAAAATTCCTCCATCATTTCAAACAAATCCTTTTGTACAATCTTCCATCACTTTCTAAAAAAACGTAGATTAAATCCATCCGGAGCCGGAGCTTTGTTCTCATCACAACTCCACACTGCTTCCTTAATTTCCTCCATAGAAAAAGGCACCTCAAGTTTCAAAGCTTCCGCTTCATTCAGCCTATTGAATTTCAATACCATATCCATTTTCCATTTCCTCAAAGGGTAGCTAAAGTGGTTTATAAAAAAATTGAACATCTTCTCTTTCAGCTCCTTAGGTTCACAATACCAAGAATTTCCAATTTTCATCCCATGCACAATTTTCCTTTTACTTTAATCTTTACCGCCCTATGAAAAAATGTCGTGCTAGAGTCTCCATCTTTCACCCATGTCATTCTTTATTTTTGCCTCCAAACAGATTCCTTGAATTTATTTGCTTCCCCAAGTTCTAGATTCAACCTTTTCATCTCCACCATTTCTAACTCTATTAACTCTCGATTATCACTTTCATCATCTAACATCTTAATCTTCTCTTCAATCTCATTTATTCTTTTTTCCAATTCATTTTGTGCATTACTATTCCATTTCCTAAGAGCTCCTTTTAACTTCCTCAATTTCCTCGATATTCTACCATTCATGCTATCCATTTCATTCCATTCTTTTTTAATTAAACTTGAACACTCATTTTTGCTAAGCCACATGTTTATAAACTTGAAAAGTCTCAGACACCAATCCACTGCTCTGTTAGTTAACAAAATTGAAATCCGATACTTATCTTTTTAGTCCCTGCAGTTGAAGATCTTCGAAATGTTCTAACCATTCTTTGTCCACTAGAAATATATCCAGCCTACTTTTCTTCTTTTTCGGTTCATACCAGGTAAATTTTTCCCCATCTATGGTAAATCCACCAATTTACATTTGTCAATAAAGCTTCCAAAATCCTTTGATCCCTTTAGTAATCCCACACAGTTGCTTTTGATCTTGTTCCTAACCGCGTTAAAGTCACCTCCCATAATCCAATGATTAGTAAACTGTTTTCATAATCATCTCCTCCTATAAAATCTTTTGTTCCATCAATGTGTTGGGCACATATGTAACACCCCTAACCTGTGTCCGACGTCAGGACAGGTTACGAGCCATTACCGTACTTAACCTTACTTGGACATGCATTTCCGGGCTATAAAATTTTTTTCCAACTTAAAAATTTTCCTTCTTAATCATAACATGTACATTATGGGCCTACGAGACCTGAAACTTACTTTCAAAAAGTTTCGAAGTTCATCTGGAAACTTTGGTACTCTTTGAAAATTTTTACTCAAACAGAGGTCACACGCCTGTGTGACATGGGACACGCCCGTGTGGGTAGGCTGTGTGATCACACACGCCCATGTCCCTAGCCCGTGTAGAATTTATTTTCTTTTGAACCTACAGGCATTTTCACACGGTGGACGCACGCCCGTGTCAATAGCCCGTGTCCCTCACACGGACTAGACACGCCCGTGTCACTTACACGGCCTAGACACGCCCGTGTCCTTCACTCGTGGAGTTCTCTGTTTATGATATCATTAAACCCTTAATAGCACACAGCCAAGGCACACGCCCGTGTGGTGGCCCGTGTGATGAATCGAATTCTCACAATTAAAATGCAGGGGACAGACGGCCTTTCAACACACCCATATGGGTTGACCATGTGTCACACACGGCCTAGACACACGGCCGTGTGTGTCTACCCGTGTGGACACTTAGAGGCTATTTACCAAGCCTCATTGCCACCCTGAAACATAGACTCATTCATTTCATCACAAGTAGCTCATCACATGGCAATTATCAATCTACTAAGAACCCTTAATTTATCATTCATCCCACCCATGCTTTACTCAATTACTTGCATGAACATTCGATTCATCAAACTCATCAACTTTATAACATAAACTTGGCAATATTGGCCAATTCATCATGGCCATTTACAAAAGGAAGGTGGAGCATTAATAGCCAACCTTTTGGCCTTCAAATATTAGATGACACAAAACGATCAAGTTCCTATACATGCTATACTAAAAAAGAATTAACTTTACTATACCAAAAGAACTATTGATAGTGTGATTAGGGCTTCGGGGTTCTATGATCCCTGAGCTAACTTGGCAAAACTATAAGGAAAAGGGAAAAGAGAGGGGTAAGCATATAGCTTAGTAAGTTTGCAAGAAATTCTAAAGTAACACAAATGCTCAAACAAAATTCATCCTTTTCATGAAACAATAGCAACATATGTCTCAAATTCTTAAACATACTTACTCACATTCATTCTTAACCATCTCATATCACATTAAGATTTAGAAAGTTGTACTTACTCATAGTACCTGTATCACTTAATCACATGACTTACCACATATGCTAACATAAACATAAACTCAAATCTTCATCATTCTTATTATGAATGAAACTTAAGGCCATCCATAAACGGAATTGGCTCTATACCATTTCACATACTTAACTCTTTCGCCTATGAACGAATTAGATTATCGTAGGATTTTCGAACTCATCATGCATAAATCTTGATGCCAACGCCATATCCCAGATATGGTCTTACATAGGATCACCCCTTGATGCCGAAGCCATATCTCAGATATGGTCTTATACGGGATCTTATAGCTCGATGTTGATGCCATATCCCAGATATGGTCTTATACGAGATCGTACATTAATGTCGATGACATGTCCCAAACATAGTCTTATACTAGATCTTCTTTTGGTGCCGAGGCCATATCCCAGACATGGTCTTACACGAAACCTTAATTATTCAATGCTAATACATGGGTATTTTCATTATTCTGAATCTTTATCTGAAATTTCACATAGCTTAATTTCACTATTACCCCATCGAGGTGCAAAAACATACATTATCATAATATTAAATATTTTCAAATATCGAAACTGCGAAACCATTTTTATGTTTTATGAAAAATAGGGGTCGACTTTGAAAAACAAAAATGGGAGTCACCACTAATCCCTTTTTACTGGATCACCTTATAAAATGTTTTATTTCAAAACATTGATTTTGGTCCACGAAATACAAGAAAATGGGTTCGAGAGTCGGTTACGTACGAGGAAGGGTTAGCACCCTCGTAACGCCCAATATTTGGTACCTAATTGATAATCTCATGTCCTAATGTCAAAATTTTGTAAAATTTAAAATACGATCCTTTTATTTGAAAGAAAACCAAGACTTACCCATCTCGAAGAAAAATGCTATACCCAATAAGTTAGGATGTAACATCCCATGACTTTGAAACTAAGCTTACTTTTATTTTGTAGAAAATCCTTACCTCGAGATACAAAATGTCATATCCAATAAGTTAGGACACAACATCTCAATTTTTTGAGAATAAGTTTTATTTGAAACTTCTAAGTTTTGATTTCAAAAGGGTACTCGATTGTTTAAATTCGATGAGAAAGATCGAAACCCAGTAAGTTAGGGCAAAATTCTTTCAAAGCTCCCAGATACCGAGTCTTGCTTCATTTTAAGAACATTTTTTTGAATAAAATGGAGTAAGAATTTTAGTAAAACATGAAATGAATTATAAGTCTAATGCGCATAGTTGAGTAATAATTGCTATAATATAGATAGTAATAACGAGAGCAAAATGAATCAACAATATGAAATAACAAGCTAATAATAAATAAAAATAATGTATAAGTGAAAACGATAAAAGTTTAAACAATAATTGAAAAGAATAAAAATTATTAAAAAACAAAACAAAATTATAATAATAATGATGCTAATAATAACAATTATAAAAATAATAATTAAAATGATGTAAAGGAATAAAAATATAGTATAATAAAGATAATATAAAATTATATAGTTAAATAATATTAAAACAATGATAAGTAAATAGTAGTAATAATAATAATAATAGTAATGGTGGTAATAAAAGTAATAATAATAGTAATATTAATATTAATAATAATAAGAAATTAAATTAATTGATTTTAATAATAAAATAACAATAATGACACAAAGGATTAAATTGTAAACAAAAAATAAAGTTTTTAGGATAAAAACAAAAATAAGACAAGGTAAATGGACCCAATTGTAACGCTCCCCAAAAGGACAGGGACTGATTAGGAAATTCTTCCCCTGTCCAAAACGCGCCGCATCAATGAGGACCAAAATGAGTTAGCAAAGGAAATTGAGGCGAATTTAAAAAATTAAAAAAAATAGAATTGAAATAAACCAAAATTGCGAAAGGACCACGGGCATAAATAGCCCCTTTTATAAAAATGAGCGGATCCTCCCGTCGGGTTAACGTACGGATCTTGGCCTTGAAACGACGTCGTTTTGGCATGTTTGGCCAGGGTCTAAACGGTGTCATTTTATCACCCTATTTAAGTCAAATTTTTGCCAAAAAATCATAAGTCTACTATTCCAAAAATAAAACAGAGACCTTCAAAAATGCTCTCCCCTCTAGGTGATTTTCGACGATGCTCCGGCATAGCTCCGGTGTGACCCGCCACCGTCCATTTCATAACCTTGCCTTTACTTTGATTAGGTTCAATTGGCAAAAATGCTTCCATTCCATAAACCAATGGGTAAAATGTTGCCCCAATGAAGGTTCTGGCCGACGTTTGATAAGACAGAGGGTAAATGGTAACTTCTTTATGCCAATCTTTACAAGTCTCAGTCATCTTTCCTACAATCCTTGTTTTGTTTTTTATTTTTTTCTTTTTGGCTGCCTTTGATGCTTTATGACATGGCGTCTGATCTTTGTACAGACTACAAACTTTTGACATTGTTCTTTTTAGCACTCCTTGTCGGCACCTGATCTTTTTTTTTAAATTGATGACTATCGACTTTGTAACATTGGCATATGAAGCTACTTCCACCCTTTTAGTGAAGTAAATGACGACAACAATGATGAATTGATGTCGACTAGGAGCTTTTGACGAGATCGGCCCCATTATATCCATTCCCACATATAGAAAATTTGTGAAGAAATGGAGAAGGCACATGAATCTTGTCTTCCTCAAATACGGCATAATTGATGCCATCCCTTTCTATGTAGATTAGCAATACCTAAACCTCATGATTAGCTTGACTATTGTAAAACCATTAGCATGTGTCCTGACATCCTTATGGACCTGTTTTATGATTTCAACGTACCCGTGTCTCAGTAGTCTAGGCATGTCTTGATATGATCGTGGAAAAACATCTTTGAATTCTTGAAAATAACTCAATGATGTCTTCCCTTATTTTTGTGGTGAGCTGGGCTTCGATCTTCACCCCTTCCCTAGGCTCGCAATGTACACTGACCCTATGTAAGGTAGGATCTGTTTTTCATCATGTTCTACCATCCTTAACAAATCAGAAGATAGGTCACAATCTCTGTCATTTTCAAGATCCTGAGATCCCTCTAGATACATATCTTACTCGAAAGGAGACTATGAGTCAGTAGCAGCGTTGCTCACGTCGTTGATATCTGGAGACCTTATTGTAGGTTCAAAAGAAGACTCCAAAGAATAAATGATGAATGAAGAATGAAACAATACTTAAAAGAAAGTCCAAACAAACGAAAAAAAAAAACAAGAACAATTGTTTGTACATTATGAAATGGAAAGAATAAAAGAATATTTGCTCAAAAAGATACATTTTATTGAAATATAAATTTCGGACACGAGCCTATTTCACAAAAGGGTTCTTATTGCCTCTAGGCTTAAGAAAACAAGCATGTTTTGAATATTACTCTAGATCAGCTCTAAAAATACAGGGATCTCTTCCATAGTGCCATTATTCAAAACACTCCCAAGTACACAAAGGTTTGGAAACTTTTATTCCTCGGTTCTCTCTTCAAATATGTCGTTAATGCTTAGATTCCCCAACATTCCCATCGGGTCTTTTGATCTTCTCAATTTATTATCCATAAAGCCTTGCACTAGGGCCCTGAGCTCGAGGCATTCTTGGGTCCCTTGCCCCCATCTATCATAGAACTCACAATGTCTACCCCTTTAATAGAAAGGCTGGGAAATGAATTTTCTACACCAGAAGGATCATCGAATTTTATGACACCCAATTTGATGAGTCTTTCGATTACCTTTTAAAAGTGACACAGTTCTCGATCGAATGCCCTATGGTTCCTCCATGATATTCACATTGGGCATTTACGTCGTACCATTTGGGTATGGGGCCCATAATGGTTCTATATAAAAAGGTGATACAACATGTGCGTCAAACAAAATTTGGTACAACTCCCTATACGTGATTGGGATGGGTATGAAATGGGGTTTTTTTGAGTTTGATCTTGGATTAGGTTCTTACCTTGGGGATACTTGATGGCTGGTAGTTACCGTCCTTGGCTAGCTTATGGTAATCGGCTCTGAATGGTCCTTGTTATACTTACTCATTCTATTCGCTTCCTATTCCTTCTTTTTCGAGGCTTTTAAAGTCCATTCTCCCCTTTCTTTTGTTTCAACCAGTTTGGCTTAATTATCCTCTAGGTTAAAACCTAAGCTCATCGGGAAGTTCAACAGGGCTGAGGTATCTGAAACACCCCACACCCGGCCCACGAGCCTGAACCGGATCTGGTATGTTCCTAAAGTAAACCGGTTTCAAAAATTTTCGTTACTTAGAGAAAATTTGTAAAATTTTAGAAAACTATTATTTTGAGTTGGGCTTAGATTGAAACCCATTTAATTAATCTTGTAAATCCAATTTAAGTAAAGTGACAAAATAATTTTAGGGTTCATTTTAAAGAAATAAATTTTGTACTTACTTACGTCCAAAATAGTTCTTAGCACAATATTTAAAAGTAAAGCAAAAATAAAGAAATCCACTTGGGCCTTATGGCCTTATTACATCAAGTAAACCCCAAAAAAAAAATTTAAATGTACTGAAAAGAAACAAAGTCCAAATCAAATCAAATCTTCAAATGAGACATGGCCACCTCAAGGTCTACCGTCCATTCAAATCACTGTTCATCACCGAAAATAGTTCCCACAATGGGTGAGTCAACAGACTCAATGTGCACACAAGACTAACATTCAACAAATCGAGCATACATGTTCAAATCAAATTCATATTCATATAAAATAAATGATGATGCAACCCAAACCCAAGCCTATTTGTCCATCCGCTACACACCACCGTACTCGCCGGTACACCGTGGGACTACTAAGTCAACCTCCATCCGCTACACAACATCGAAGGCGTCATTGCAATCGACGTGCTCATCGCCTATATCATTTGTGTCATTAGACACCATATTCAAGTAATGTAACCGGGTTACCAAATTCGATAATGTAACCGGTTACCATATTCAAATTTTGTGACCGTAGTCACCATATTCCACAGTGAGACCAAGTCAACACCTTCTTCCCTTTCACATAGATCCCGAATGCCTCATAAATTATATAACATACATATTTCTCATTCATGTTCCTATTCACATGTTCATAATATATCATATTCGTAATCCTATCAGAAGTAGGAAACATACCTGAGTACTTCTTACCACATTTGTGGTACTTAACCACATTCACATTCTTATGCATATTCATATAGTTAATAATTGCCATATAATTTATTGAAGATAAGTATGGGTACACACCTGATTCGCTTATTGGATTCCTTGAGATCTCAAGAACGATCTACCGATCTAGATTTTAACTCCTATATTCGACTAATCATTAAAGCATATTAACAAACCTATTTGGCTTAAAGAAAACCAAATCCTTGTAGGATTTGTATTACTTACCTTGTTTGCCGAATTTGGATGTCTGTAAATCAAGTGCCAAAAATTGCTAGTATTCCTTTTCCTTGAAATCGGCTAACACTAGCCATGTAACCATGTCAGTTTCCAACTTTTGAAATAATGGGAAATAATCCTAAATATAAAAAAAAACAAGCCTTGGCCGAATATCACCCACCTTACAAATTCCAAATCTGAAAAGGATTCCTTGCCTTATAGCACTGTCGACATCCTTAGCATCATATGTTAAATTTAATTTAACATATAAATCATAACCTTTAACCAAATATATTTATCTTACCTTAGATCCTCGAATTTCCGAAAGATTCCTCCTTGTATTCAATGTTGTAAAAAGAACACGAGAGATCCTTATAGATTCGCCATAAGACAAAAATAGGATTAGACCCTTCTCTTCGCAAATAAAAAAGAAAGAACTTGATTAATGCTTAGCCTTACCTTTAATGCTTTAATCGATTGCTTCCTTGCCTAGAGTCACGTGGTTTTGGCTATGGAGTTTTAATCGGGGATCAAAGAGTGTTTTGGCTCGACAATAGCAAAGGAGAGGAGAAGAAAATAGACGAAGAAGAGATGGATTTTGCTTAAAGAAAAATTCGCAGAGAGGGGAGAGAGCTAGGAATTTTCGCAACTTGGAAAAGATGAGAGAAAAGACTTTGGTTCTCCTTCTTTAGCCGATTTGCTAGGCCAAGAGTCCTTGACTTGGCCACCACTCTCCCTTAAGATAATATTATCTCTTTTATCTAAAAATAAAAGCATTTAATCCATCAATTATCTCCTCAAATAATCCAAATTTAAAATCCTTATTTATCACTTATTAATCACATATTTATGGAATTAAAACACCTCCTTTCTAGAAGGCTTGTGCCGTCCACTCCTTAGCCTTGGAAGCAAAAATAAAACTCCCTTTTATTTGCTTCCCAAGTGACTAACTCGTGCCCAACACCCCGCATGTGGTGCCATTTCCATAGGCCCTAAGTGACATCTCCGCCACTTTTCCAAGCCCGATTGTGTGTCAAACTTACTAACGTTTTCTTTTAAGGCCATCTTGCCCTTATTTCCTATTTTAAACTTTAAAATTTGACATTTCGCATCGCTTCTAAGTTTCCTAAAATTTTCGATCGGCTCAGAATTTGCCATTTTTCTTACATTTTCAAGTTTCCAAAATGTTGTGTTTCCATTTTTGGATCATTTCCAAAATGTTGATTTCCAAAATGTTCAAGTTTCCAAAATGTCCGTGTTTCCAAAAATATCAAAATTTATTCTTAGTGCTTAAACTTGTCATTTCATACAATTGAACTGAAAATGCATAGGCCCTTTTCGGGATGTTACGCTTCTACCCTTAAACAAAATTTCGTCCCCGAAATTTCCTAACTAAAATAATTGAGGGTATTGCTATCGCATGGTCTCCTCTGACTCCCACGAAGCTTCTTCCATTCCATGATTACGCCATAACACTTTGACTAGAGGTACGGACTTCATTCGTAATACTTTCACATCATGTTCCAAGATTCAATCGGCTCTTCCTCGTAGGATAAGTCTGGCCTTAGTTCCACCTCTTCAATAGGTATCACATGAGATGAGTCTGATCTGTAGCGACGTAGCATGGATACATGGAATACGTCGTGCATCCGCTGCAACTCTGGTGGCAACTCCAATTGGTATGCCAACGGCCCAACTCGCTTCAGTACTCGATAAGGCCCTATAAACCTTGGGCTTAACTTCCCTTTTCGACCGAACCTCATTACCTTCTTCCAAGGTGAGATTTTCAGGAATACTTGATCTCCCACTTCAAACTCTATTTCCTTCCGCTTAAGGTCTGCATACAACTTCTGCCTATCAGAGGCTTCCTTCAACCATGCCCGAATCAACCTAACCTTTTCCTCAGTTTCTGCCACTAATTCCGGTCCCAAAACTCGACGTTCTCCTAACTCAGTCCAATAAGTAGGTGTTCTACAATTCCGGCCATACAACGCTTCATATGGTGCCATCCGAATGCTAGCCCGATAGTGTTGTTGTAGGCAAACTCACTAAAGGCAAGTAATCTTCCCAACTTCCTTGAAAATCCATTACACGACCTCTCAACATATCCTCCAACACTTGTATAACTCGCTCAGACCGCCCGTCGGATTGTGGATGAAACGCGTGGTGAAGTCCAACCTAGTGCCTAAGGCTTGATGAAGTGCCTTCCAAAATCGAGACGAACCTTGGGTCTCTATCGAGATGATCGACATTGGTACTCCATATAACCTCACAATCTCTGCCACATATAACTTGGCCAACTTCTGAAGAGAATAATCCATTCTTACTGGGATAAAGTGTGCGGACTTGGTCAAACGGTCCACTATCACCCATACCGAGTCCTTCTTAGTAGGCGTAAGGGGAAGCCCACTAACGAAGTCCATGGTAATTCTTTCCCACTTCCATTGGGGAACTTCGATTGGTTGAAGCAATCCTGATGGGACTTGGTGTTCAGCCTTAACTTGCTGACACGTCAAACATTTCCCCACAAATTCAGTCACCTCTCGTTTCAGATCAGACCACCAAAATTGTTCCCTTAGATCTCTATACAACTTGATGCCTCCGGGATGCATAGCATAAGGGCTACCATGCACTTCCCGAAGAATCCTTTGTCTCAACTCCTTATCCCTCGGCATACAGACCTTTCCCTTGTAGCATAATACTTTTTCATCAGTAACGTCATAGTCCCTTAATCCTCCTTACTGTACTTGCTGTAACTTAGTACTTAAGTCCTTATCAGCCAACTGTCCCTCTTTCACCTCCTTCAGCCAAGTGGGCTTGACTTGTAACTCCACCAACAGGCTTCCATCATCATACAGACTTAAATGAGCGAACAAAGCCCTTAGATCTGACACAACCTTCCTACTCAGGGCATCGGCTACCACATTCGCCTTGCCCGGATGATATTCTATCGAACAGTCGTAGTCCTTCAATAATTCCACCCACCTTCGTTGCCTTAAGTTCAACTCCTTCTGAGTCAACAAGTACTTAAGACTTTTGTGGTCTGTGTAGATAACTGACCTTTCTCCATAAAGGTAGTGCCTCCAAACCTTAAGGGCAAAAACCATCACGCCGGCCCAAGTCATGAGTTGGGTAGTTAACCTCATGAGGCCTTAGCTGCCGTGACGCATAAGCGACTACTTTGCCATCTTGCATTAGCACACAGCCTAACCCCGTATGCGAAGCGTCACAGTACACCACAAAATCTTTTCCTGCCTCCGGCTGAATTAACACTGGAGCTTCCGTCAGCACCTTCTTAAGCTTTTCAAAGCTCTCCTGCTACTTATTAGTCCATTCAAAGGGTACTTCCTTCCTTAGCAACTTTGTTAAAGGCGCGGCTATTGACGAGAATCCTTCCACAAACCTTCTGTAATAGCCTGCCAAGCCTAGGAAACTTCGGATTTCAGCCACGGACCTAGGTGGTTCCCAATCCAACACTGCTTCGATCTTCCTAGGATCTACTCTTATTCCTTCTACGGATACCACATGTCCTAAGAATGCCACCTCCTTAAGCCAAAACTCACACTTGCTGAATTTGGCATAGAGCTTCTTCTCCCTTAACACTTCCAACACAACTCGGAGATGCTCATCATGCTCCTCCTCCGACTTCGAGTACACCAAAATATCGTCGATGAACACAACGATGAACCTATCCAAGTAGGGTTGGAAAACCCGATTCATCATATCCATGAACGCGGCTGGAGCGTTCGTCAACCCAAACGGCATCACCACAAACTCAAAATGGCCGTATCTTGTCCTAAAAGCGGTCTTATGGATATCAGCCTCCTTCACCTTCAACTGATGATATCCCGACCTTAAGTCGATCTTTGAAAACATCTGCGGCTCCTTCAAATTGATCGAAAAGTCATCGATCCTTGGCAAAAGATACTTGTTCTTAATGGTCACTTATTCAATCGACGATAATCTATGCACATACGCATAGTTCTATCCTTCTTCTTCACAATAGGACCGGTGCTCCCACGGAGACACACCGGGTCGATGAACCCACGATCCAACAGCTTCTTGGATTTGAGCCTTGAGCTCCACTAACTCCTTTGGCGCCATTCGGTATGGAGCGATTGACATGGAGCTATTCCGTAGCAAATCAATTCCAAATTCTACCTCCTCGTCTGGGGTATTCACGGTAATTCCTCCGAAACACATCCACGAAGTCCCTTACCGCCCTAACTCCATTAATACCTTCTTTCTTTCCACCTATCGCGACTTACGAAGGCTAGGAATGCCTTGCAACCTTTCTTAACCATCTTCTCACCTTTGATTGCAAAACTACGTTAGACAAGTAGTTCCTCCTTTCTCCGATCATTACTACCACTTCATCCTCCGGGTTCTTAGTTCCATACGCTTAGCCGCACAATCCAATACATTTCGGTGTTCTACTAGCCAATCCATTCCAAGTATAAGTTCAAACTCTCCGAAGGGTAACTCTATTAAGTCCGCCTGAAAGTTCACTCCTGAATCTCTAGGGTACATTCCAAAGATCTTGTCTACCACTACAGCTTTGGCCAATGGGCTTACTACATCCATCCGCCTATCGAGAGTTCGTAGTCTAGGCCTAATGTTTCCACTACACTACATGCAACATAGGAATGGGTCGAGCCCACATCAATAAGATCAAAATAGGGCTTGTCATGAATAAAGAACGTCTGTTATAACATCCGGTGCGTCTCCATCTTCCCTTCAGTGAACTGCATAAACCAAACCCGGTTGTCTTGCTTCTGCATTAACATTAGTAGTACCTCGGCCCTGTGCTCCACGGCCTCTACCAGTACCATTACCTCTGTTAGCTAAACCATGACCCCGTTGAAGCTGCTGCCCGCCTCTACCAATCTGGCTAACCTCCAGATCGCCGGTCGGCTCTCATCCGTTGCTTGGGACAATCCTTAAGCATATGGTCCTTGGACCCACACTTGAAACATCCTCCGTCTTTCTCCAACACTCCCCAAGTGCCTCTTTCCACAATGCTCACAAGGGCGTCATCGCCAACCGTGCATCAATTTTGTTGATTTCGTGGCCCGTCAACCCTAGGCCTCTTATGAACCCTTCCAGATGGTCCAAAACCTCTCTTAGGCTTATTCTTATCCACACCGCTTGGTAGAATCTTTGATTCCCTCGCCACTTTGGCCTTTTCCACCAAAGCCGAGAATTCTCGCCTCCCGATCTTGTGCTATCAGCAGTCTCGTGTCGTCTCTCATCCGTCCTCAAACGGACACGGCGTTCATGTTCAATCGCCACTACACCTCGAGCATAACGAATCAACCTCGTAAATTCTTCCTCATATTCTCGCTATGGACTTGTTCCTTGAACCACCCCGTAAAAGCTTTCCTTTGCTCGTCTCAGATACCGGTTCCTACATATTTCTTCCGAATGCCTCCTTAACATATTCCCGTGTCGATCCTCCGTCATAGCACCATCTCGCATGCTTAACCACCACCGATACGCTTCATCGCGTAACAATGCCACCATCCCTTTCAACTTTTCCTCTGAGTCGATCGAGCTCATCCATGATGCGCTCCGTTGCTTCCAACCAAGATTTCACCAGACTGGTGCCACTCAGATACTCCTCAAACATTTCAGCTCCATTAGCTCGGAGCCATTCAGCACGATTTACGATTTTCGAATTTCCTCCCGCACCGCCACCAATTCCAAAACTCGCAGACACCACTTGACATAGCATCTTCCCCATCCGAGAGCTCCTGCTCAACATTAACAAATAGGGGTGGTAGTGGCGGTGGTATTTCATTGTCGGACCTTGACTCGATCTAACGGGTTCGACACGATCATCCTTCTTTTACCTCGCCCACGACGACCACGCCCTCTAGAGCTCATTTTCTAGCCGAGATCGATTAAGAAATTTTATGGATTAGTCATTGTTCCACTTATTTACCCGCCAAGGAGTTTAATGAAAAGAAATTTAAGATGGTTCTTCAGATTCATACAAACACACATCTTTTCCATTCATTCATTCATCCATCAAACAAGTATGAACTTTCGCTCATTCGGAGAAAAGTTGTAGTTTTCGTTATTGTTTTCCACTAGCCAGGGGTATTTTCGTAATTTTGTCCTACAGGGGCATTTTCGTAATTTTTCAGAAGAAAAATGTTACTTGGTGTTTTTGTCAAAAAGTATTTTGAAAATTTCGAAGTCTCGGGGTAATTTGGAAAAATTTTGAAATCTGGGGGTATTTCGGTAATTTTTGACCTCAAGGGTATCTTGGTAATTTTTCACAAATCAGGGTAAATTTGTAAAATTTTATCAAGGATATTTCGAAAGTTGTAAAACTTTGAGGGTTCTTTTTGAAAATTGTTCCTTCCAAAATAGGGATGTTGCAAAAATTTTGGAAATCAAGGTCATTTTGGTAATTTTGTAAGTTAGGGGCAATTTTGTAATTTTCTAAAATTAAGGTATTTTGATATTTTACAAATTAGGGTTTTTGAATGTTTATAGAATAATGACATTTTGGTAAAGCTGTTGAGTAGTTGAACATTTTATAAACAGGGGCATTTTGGTAATTTTCACAAATCAGAAATTTTTCAATTTTTTTTTTGTAAAGATGGTTTCCTCAACTTCAAAGAAAGTTTTGAGAATTTTTAAACTGGGGTTTGTTGTTTTGTTCTCTTTTTTTAAAACATGGCTAGTTCCTTTCGGTTTTAGTCATTATGTTTAGCCTATGACCGAGCCCTCTTGGTCGGGGTGAACCAAAGCTACGCACTGTGCAGGATTCGAGTGGAGAGGAGGTGAGTCACGCTGATCGCTTAAATACCAAGCTCCCACCAAACCATTCCTAGACATGCGCACAGAGGTTGCCACACCACTGAGCCCTCTGAGTTAGGGTGAACTGAAGCTACGCACCAGGTAGGATTCCTGCGAAGAGGAGGTGAGTCACTAGGACTGCTTAAATACCAGGCTCTTCCGGATCCAATCCTAGACATGCATACAGGGGTTACCACACCACTAGCTCAGTGGCTTAGCCATAGGTTTGTTCAGTGCATTAAGTCTTATGTGGTTTTGTGTTTGAGTAGTCTAATCCTAGGGTTCAAGTTCCTATCATTCTATTCTACGCTCCATGTCTTTTCTACCCTTAAACAGTTCACGTAATCACACATATAGTTAGGGTACTTACCGTGGACGTGTTTGAGACTTAGGTGCCATGCCGTAAAACCACTTATTTTTCAAAGATAATCATTTGGCTCGCTTTGAAAATGTTTTGGGCCTTAGCCCACAGGCCGAGAGTTTAAAACTGGGCTCTGATACCAAACTGAAACACCCCACACCCGACCCACGAGCCTGAACCGGATCTGGTATGTTCCTAAAGTAAACCAGCTTCAAAAATTTTCACACTTAGAGAAAATTTGTAAAATTTTAGAAAACTATTATTTTGAGTTGGGCTTAGATTGGAAACCCATTTAATTAATCTTGTAAATCCAATTTAAGTAAAGTGACAAAATAATTTTAGGTTCATTTTAAAGAAATAAATTTTGTACTTACTTACATCCAAAATAGTTCTTAGCACAATATTTAAAAGTAAAGTAAAAATAAAGAAATCCACTTGGGCCTTATGGCCTTATTACATCAAGTAAACCCAAAAAAAAAAATTAAATGTCTTGAAAAGAAACAAAGTCCAAATCAAATCAAATCTTCAAATGAAACATGGCCACCTCAAGGTCTCATCGTCCGGGTTCATCACTTGTTCATCACCGAAAATAGTTCCCACAATGGGTGAGTCAACAGACTCAATGTGCACACAATACTAACATTCAACAAATCGGGCATACATGTTCAAATCAAATTCATATTCATATAAAATAAATGATGATGCAACCCAAACCCAAGCCTATTTGTCCATCACTACACACCACCAGCATTCGCCAATACACCGTGGGACTACTAAGTCAACCTCCATCCGCTACACAACATCGAAGGCAATCACATAAATCGACGTGCTCATCGCCCATATCATTTGTGTCATTAGACACCATATTCAAGTAATGTAACCAAAGTTACCAAATTTAGATAATGTAACCGGTTATCATATTCAAATTTTGTGACCGTAGTCACCATATTCCGTTGGTGAGACCGAAGTCAACACCTTCTTCCCCTTTCACATAGATCCCGAATGCCCCATAAATTATATAACATACATATTTCTCATTCATGTTCCTATTCACATGTTCATAATATATCATATTCGTAATCCTATCGTAAGTAGGAAACGTGCAAAGTACTTCTTACCACATTTGTGGTACTTAACCACATTCACATTTTTATGCATATTCATATAGTTAATAATTGCCATATAATTTATTGAAGATTAGTATGGGTACACACCTGATTCGCTTATTGGATTCCTTGAGATCCTGAAGAACGATCTACCGATCTAGATTTTTAACTCCTATATTCGGCCAATCATTAAAGCATATTAACAAACCTATTTGGCTTAAAGAAAACCAAATCCTTGTAGGATTTGTATTACTTACCTTGTTTGTTGAATTTGGATGTCGTAAATCAAGTCCCAAAATTGCTAGTATTCCTTTTCCTTGAAATCGCTAACACTAGCCATGTAACCATGTCGGTTTCGGCTTTTGAAATAATGGAAATAATCCTAAATATCAAAAAAACAAGCCTTGGCCAAATATCACCTACCTTACAAATTCCAAATCAAAAGGATTCCTTGCCTTATAGACTGTCGACATCCCTAGCATCATATGTTAAATTTAATTTAACATATAAATCATAACCTTTAACCAAATATATTTATCTTACCTTAGATCCTCAAATTTCCGAAAGATTCCTCCTTGTATTCAATCGTTGTAAAAAGAACCCGAGAGATCCTTATAGATTCGCCATAAGACAAAAATAGGATTAGACCCTTCTCTTTCGGCAAATAAAAAAGAAAGAACTTGATTAATGCTTAGCCTTACCTTTAATGCTTTGATCGATTGCTTCCTTGCCTAGAGTCACAGAGTTTCGCTATGGAGTTTTAATCGGGGATCAAAGAGTGTTTTGGCTCGACAATAGCAAAGGAGAGGAGAAGAAAATAGAAGAAGAAGAGATGGATTTTGCTTAAAGAAAATTCGACAGAGAGGGGAGAGAGATAGGAATTTTCGACAACTTGGAAAAGATGAGAGAAAAGACTTTGGTTCTCCTTCTTTAGCCGATTTGCTAGGCCAAGAGTCCTTGACTTGGCCACCACTCTCCCTTAAGATAATATTATCTCTTTTATCTAAAAATAAAAGCATTTAATCCATCAATTATCTCCTCAAATAATCCAAATTTAAAATCCCTTATTTATCACTTATTAATCACATATTTATGGAATTAAAACACCTCCTTTCTAGAAGGCTTGTGCCGTCCACCCCTTAGCCTTGGAAGCAAAAAATAAAACTCCCTTTTATTTGCTTCCCAAGTGACTCGAACTCAGGCCCAACACCCTGCATGTGGCGCCATTTCCATAGGCCCTAAGTGACATCTCCAGGCCACTTTTCCAAGCCTGATTGTGTGTCAAACTTTACCAACTTTTTCTTTTAAGGCCATCTTGCCCTTATTTCCTATTTTAAACTTTAAAATTTGACATTTCTACATTGTTTCTAAGTTTCCTAAAATTTTGATCGTTTCAGAACTTGCCATTTTTCTTACATTTTCAAGTTTCCAAAATGTTGTGTTTCCATTTTGGATCATTTCCAAAATGTTCAGGTTTCCAAAATGTTCAAGTTTCCAAAATGTTCAGGTTTCCAAAATATCAAAATTTATTCTTAGTGCTTAAACTTGTCATTTCATACAATTGAACCTGAAATGCATAGGCCCTTTTCGGGATGTTATCAGATCGGTCGACATTGGGGTCTCGATAATGACGGGTACCCTATGCGAATGCGTGCCTGGTTGGGTCGGGACATTTATTAGGGAAAACCTGGGGAATAAATGATGTCTTTATCATCATCCCCATTGTTGACCACTGGGCCACTCCTTTTTTAAAGTCCTCCGGCTAGTTACTGAGTTAACTGGCCTATCATATTCCTTTGGAAATCTAGCATTTGTTCTCATATTTCTTGTTGAATTTTGGTCATTTGCTCATGCATCTGTATTTGCATTTGCTCTATTCTTTCCCACCTTTGATCCATGGCTTCCATTTTCTTTCGAGTGTAGTATTAATGTTCCAGGGTAACTATAATACGACCTCTAGTTAATATGGTTCTTTTATGACATTTAATGCATATTATGCGATGTAATGCAAATGCATGAAATGCAATGCAAAGGAATGACATGCAAAAAGAGAGGCGTGGATTCTGAATTCAATTCCATTAGAAAAACTTTACTAGAAAATAAATTTCTTTACACAAAATGGATTACATATGCGGCTTTGTCCTCATAGTCCAGGTGAAGACACCAATCATTTTCCTCGTATTCAGATGTTATGGTCATGTCCCATGAACTTTCCCCATAGATGCCTCTTCTAGCTCCTTGTTACTTGATCCAGGCCGTGGCTCTTCACTCACTTATTTCCATAAAGCTCGTTAGCCTCTTCAAGAAAGCCAAGACATGGTGATTCTCGAATAGTCTTTGTCAGCTTGAATCCTTAGGCAATAAAATCTTATATTCCTTCATGGACTATCAATCTTCTCTCGTCGTGTTTACTTGGACCATATTCGGATGACCGCATTATAATCCACTTTATCAAGAAATCCATTTTCTCATGACAAACTCTTCTATTTAGCAATCAAATTTGAATTAACACCTCTTTTCTATGATGTGAATGCAATGGAATAAAAAAAAAAGAGAACACGTTAGCACGAAAGAAATAAATAATAGAATAGGGAACCTATCTGGGTGACCACTAGGGTTTGACATATTTCTACCTAGGGTAAGCCCTTAGGTTTTCTACATGAGGTTTAGCTCTAAAGTTGAGGTACCCGAACCAGCAGATTCCTCGATCCTCACCCATTAGAGGCTCATACGGACCGAGTTCAGTTCAGGGGAATACATTTCCCTATGGCTGCACGGAGATGAAAATCTCACGAAGAAATAGGTACGGATGTATCCCGAAAGTGATTCACTAGCCTATGTGGAGGTGAAAGCCTTACGGAGGCATATTTTCTCACTCCTTGTAACACCCCAAACCCGGCCCATGTGTTTCGACCGGATCTAGCATGTCACAACTTGTACTTTAAAAACCTTTACTTTGATGGTATTTGAAATTCATGAGTTAATTATACAATATTTAAGTAAATAAGCGGCATTTTAAAAAATAAAACATTGTATCAAGTATTATTAATTATAAATAAACCTTATCATAAAAATTCATAAGTTGTTTAACATTGAAAGCTAGCGCCTTATTACATACATATTCTCAAATATCAATAAAATAAATTAAACTTAAAGAAATCTCAAAAGAAAATAACTTGTAGAAAAAGAACTTGATGGCCCTTCGAGTCCGTCTCGGCTCCCATGTCCACGATCTACTGTTCCTCTGGAAGAGTAGAGAAAAGGAAAGTGTGAGTCACAAAGACTCAGTGTATAAATCTCAAAACACACATCGACCTGAGCCCACAAACACATTATGGGCCTTGGCCCATACAGAAAGGCATCAATCATAATCACATAATAAGCAGTAAAGAATGAATAGCCCAACCCATCCTAGGTTTCCATCCTCTACACACCAACCCGTACCAACCATCACACCTTGTGGATTTTTACAATCAACCCTCCATCCGCTACATACCAAAACGACAGCCGTACTGCCTATTCCTATTAAGTAGGAATCATTAAACATGGCATAGCCACCGATCACAATGTGACCTAGCATTTATATTTGTGGGTTTTCTACCACCGATCACTGTGTGACCTATCATGCACTTCCCCTTCATCATATCAATATCCCATCCCATGCATACACATATAAAGAAAACATCATGCAGTCATATATATATATATATATATTTTCGATACACATAGAGAGTTCTATGTTTACGTACCTGGCATCCTTGCCTAACCCTTTTAGGGTTCCATTTGACTGTCTATACAGCCTTATTTCAACTTTTAGCCCATAACATACATAAATAGATTTACATACAGGTTTATTAGTAGTGTGTTAGAGATCTACACACCTGATTAATGTTGATACCCTTGCTAAACCGATCTACAACCTTGCTCAAAAAGCCGGAAGGATGTGAAACTAGGGCCTCTCCTATATTCGGCCATGGTTAGTGTTCTACCTAATTTTATATATTTAAATAAACAATTCTTCTTACCTTAAAATCCTGAAATTGAAGACTAATGATTTTTGGCCTTTAGATCTAGTCGACCAAGCTTCCTTAACTTAAGAGATTCGGCTAGCACTAAGGAGAGAATTCTGCAATGCCAATGGAAGATTTAAATGCCGGAGGTATAAAACAATTCTTCATTTATGATGAATAAAAGAAAAGGCGATGGATGCTTCAGCTTTTTAGAGAAATCGGCACAAGGGAAAAGAAAGTGGGGAGAAGTTTCGGCTTTTGAAGTAATTGAAGAAGAAATTTGGAGAAAGAAATTGGAGAGGGAGAGGCTAAAGAATTCGGCACAAAGAATAGAGAAAACTAGGGTTTTTAAATGTTAGAATCAAGGAGCTAGCCCCCCTATTTATAGATTTTTGACACGTATTGTTAAATACCAGAAACGCCCTTAAAATTTAAGCTAAAGAGAGGAGAATTTTGGCACCTTCTTTGCCATGTAGTAGCCGAATTTTACACTCCTCTAGGTGGTGGATTTTTGGCCAACTCTTCCCTTGGAGATAAGCTCCTAATTTTTCTCCTTTTTATCTATGATATTATCACTTAAAAATCCATATATTTTAATCATTAAAATCCCTAAATTTTAGCCTTTATCTGCTTATTATCCACATAAAATACGATCCTTTTATTTGAAAGAAAACCAAGACTTACCTATCTCGAAAAAAAATGTTATACCCAATAAGTTAGGATGTAACATCCCATGACTTCAAAACTAAGCTTACTTTATTTTGTAGAAAATCCTTACCTCGAGATACAAAATGTCATACCCAATAAGTTAAGACACAACATCTCAATTTTCTGAGAATAAGTTTTTATTTGAAACTTATAAGTTTTGATTTCAAAAGGGTACTCGATTGTTTAAATTCGATGAGAAAGATCGAAACCCAATAAGTTAGGACAAAATTCTTTCAAAGCTCCCAAATACCTTGTCTTGCTTCATTTTAAGAACACTTTTTTTTTGAATAAAATGGAGTAAGATTTCTAGTAAAACAAGAAATGAATTATATGTCTAATGGGCATAATTGGGTAATAATTGCTATAATACAGATAGTAATAACGAGAGCAAAAAGAATCAACAATATGAATAAAATAACAAGCTAATAATAAACAAAAATAATGTATAAGTGAAAATTGATAAAAGTTTAAACAATAATTGAAAAGAATAAAAATATTAAAAAACAAAATGAAAATTATAATAATAATGATGCTAATAATAACAATTATAAAAAATAATAATTAAAATGATGTAAATGAATAAAAAATATAGTATAATAAAGATAATATAAAATTATATAGTTAAATAATATTAAAACAATGATAAGTAAATAGTAATAATAATAATAATAATAATAGTAGTAGTAGTAGTAGTAGTAATGGTCGTAATAAAAGTAATAATAATAGTAATATTAATATTAATAATAATACGAATTTAAATTAATTGATTTTAATAATAAAATAACAATAATGATAGAAAGGATTAAATTGTAAACAAAAAATAAAGTTTTTAGGATAAAAACAGAAATAAGACAAGGTAAATGGACCCAATTGTAATGCTTCCCAAAAGGACAGGGACTGATTAGGAAATTATTCCCCTGTCCAAAACGCACTGCATCGATGAGGACCAAAATGAGTTAGCAAAGGAAATTGAGGCGAATTTAAAAAATTAAAAAAAAACGAAATTGAAACAAACAAAAAATGCGGAAGGACAACGTGCATAAATAACCCCTTTTATAAAAACGCACAGATCCTCCCCGTGTCAAGTCAACGCGCTGATCCTGGCC
Source organism: Gossypium rotundifolium (assembly GCA_025506655.1). NCBI lineage: Eukaryota > Viridiplantae > Streptophyta > Magnoliopsida > Malvales > Malvaceae > Gossypium > Gossypium rotundifolium. Next base: position 84,114,091 of record CP106726.1, read on the forward strand.
TCGAAACGATGTCATTTTGGCATGTTTGGCCAGGGACTAAATGGTTTCGTTTTATCACCCTATTTAAGTCAAATTTTTGCCAAAAAAAATCATAAGTTTGCTATTCCAGAAAAAAAAAAACAGAGAGCTTCAAAAAGGCTCTCCGCTCCAAGCGATTTTCGACGATGCTCCGATGTGACCCGCCGCCGTCCATTTCATAAGCTTGCCTTTACTTTGGTTAGGTTCAATTGGCAAAAACGCTTCCATTCCATAAACCAATGGGTAAAATACTGCCCCAACGAAGGTTCTGGCCGACGTTTGATAAGACGGAGGGTAAATGGTAACTTCTTTATACCAATCTTTACAAGTCTCAGTCATCTTTCTTACAATCCTTGTTTTGTTTTTTGCTTTTTTCCTTTTTGGCTCCCTTTGATGCTCTATGACATGGCGCCTGATCTTTGAACAGACTACAAACTTTTGACATTTTCCTTTTTAGCACTCCTTGTCGGCACCTGATCTTTTTTTTTTAAATTGATGACTATCGACTTTGTAACATTGGCATATGAAGCTACTTCCACCCTTTTAGTGAAGTAAATGATGACCACAGCGATGAATCGACGTCGACTAGGAGCTTTTGACGAGATCGGCCCCATTATATCCACTCCCCACATATAGAAAGTCTGTGAAGAAATGGGGAAGGCACATGAATCTTGTCTTCCTCAAATACGGCATAATTGATGCCATCCCTTTCTATATAGATTAGCAATACCCAAACCTCATGATTAGCTTGGCAATTGTAAAACCATTAGTATGTGTCCTGACATCCTTATGGACCTGTTTTAAGATTTCAACGTACCAGTGTCTCAGTAGTTCAGGCATGCCATGATATGATCGTGCAAAAACATCTCTGAATTCTTGAAAATAACTCAATGATGTCTTGCCTTATTTTTGTGGTGAGTTGGGCTTCGATCTTCACCCCTTCCCTAGGCGACCCTATGTAAGGTAGGATCTGTTTTTCATCATGTTTTACCATCCTCAACAAATCAGAAGATAGGTCACAAACTCTATCATTTTCAAAATCCTGAGATCCCTCTAGACACATATCTTACTCGAAAGGAGACTATGAGTCAGTAGCAGCGTTGCTCACATCGTTGATATCTGGAGACCTTATTGTAGGTTCGAAGGAAGACTCCAAAGAATAAATTGTCGAAACCATTTTTTAAACAAGGGGTTTTTGAAAAACGGGGATCGACTTTAAAAATATGGAAATGAAGTCGCCACCGATCTTTTATTCGAGGTGTGATCGGATCACCTTAAGATAGATTATTGTAATAAAACATTTTGATTAATTAAAATAATAATTTTGGTCTACAAAATCCAGAAAACAGGCTCGGGAGTCGGTTACGCATGAGGAAGGATTAGCACCCTCGCAACGTCCAAAATTGGTACCAAATTGATTAATGAAGGTTTTAATGGCGAAAATTTGAAAATATTTTAGATTACGATCCATTTATTTAATATATATATATATATATATTTGGACGAAAACTGTATTGGATGCCAAAGCTCCCTATTTCGGAGAAATAAAATGCCATACTCAAGAAGTTAGGGCATAACATCTTTTATTCTCGAAATTAGGTTTATCCTTCACATTCAATACTCGATATTTAAAAATGAGAAGGATATTCACTTATCTAGGTCAAATGAAAAATCGCAACCCAAAGAAGTTAGGGCACTATTTCTCAAAATTCCTAAATACGGAATGTTGCCTTTGTTCTTTTAAAAATCTTATCTCGAGATAAAATATCACACCCAGTAAGTTAGGGCGCAATATCTCAAAAATCCAAAGAATAAGTTTTTTTATTTAAAATCATGCATTTGATTTAAGAGAGAAAGGATACTCGGTTATAAGGTGTAATATCCCGGGTTAGGGGCTATTTTATTATGGCTTTGTTTGCATGTGCCTGGTGTGCTATGTTGTTGTTTTGATGTTTTTGGGGCTTAGTTGTAAGCTAGGTGTAAGCCTGAGTGGTAGGAAAAATCTTTGCTTTTAGGCTTAGGTGGGAGGAGCTGAAGGAGCTGGGGTTTATAAATATTATTTGGTGAATTTTAGCATAAGAATGAGCTGGTGGAGTGGCAGGATAGGCGCCACTTGAGGCTTGTGTGTGTGACGCCACTTGCAGGGGGAGGTCCTGTGTTCAAGCTGCAGAGTGCTCCTATTTTGCTCCCATTTTGACGGCATGGAGGGGAAAAGTTGTAGGCAGTTCAAACTCTGCCTTAGACCAAGTCAAATGATTTGAATGGTGGGTGGAGAGTGATTTGTGGAGGTGGACTAGTTCAAACTAGTTTGAAGTTGTGGCTTGGAGTGTTTGGGGAGTGATGGCGAATCTTGGGGAGATTTTGGGGAGTGGACGGCTTGGTGTGGGGAGTGGGAGTGCCAAATTCTTTTGGCATTTGAGTGCATTTTGGTCAAATTTGTTTAAGCCAAATTTTTCTTTTTGTCAAAAGCAAGTCGAAATTTCAAGGAGTTTTCTCCATTTTCTTCTTTGGGAACCAAGTCTCAAGCAACCACATCTTGCCGACTTTTTCTTTTGGGCATCTAGCCGATTTTGTGCTTTTGCTTCCTTTGATCTCTTTTGTTACCGAAACTAGCCACCTTCCTCTCCTCACATTTTCATCCTTTTCTCCCAAAACACTTGTGCCGAAACTCACAGTTGCTTTTAAACCAAATTCTTCAATTGTTTTCTCCATTTCTTTTGTGTGCCGAAACCCTCTCAACTTATTCTCTCAAACTTTCTTTTTCTCCTCTCAAACCCTATTGTCGTAGCCTCCATTTCTTCTCATCTCTATTCTTCCATCCTTTCATTCTAAGCCAAACGTAAGTGTGATTAACTCCTAGGCCGAATCCTCTCCTCCTTCTTGTTTAAAGGGTTGGCCGAATCTCTCCCCTCTCCTAGTGGTTTTCTTGGCCGAATATTAGTGTGGTGTGAATCTCTTCTAGCCTTGGTTCTAGTCGGGTTTAGAGGAAGGTAAGTGTTTGGCCGAATGGCCATTTCCCCTCTCCCTTGTTCTTGTTGATTTTGGCTGGTTAAGAGCCGATTTTGGGTTGGTTGAAAGGAGTTAATCTTTTGTTAATCATTGCGTTATAGGGCCTTTGGATTTTGGAAGCAAGCAAGAGGAGTCTTCTTTCTCTGTTAATCATTGGTAAGTGGTGGCAAGAGTTGATGTTATTAAGTCTATTCTCTTAGTTCTCGTTTAGTCAAAGTTACAAAAGATTAATAATTCTTCTTAATAGGGTGTGCTGTTTGCTTAAGGAAGAACCATCGCTTGGTTCAGATTTGGTAGGAAACCAAATCAAGTGTAAGGTAAGGTTAGCGTTAACCTCTTAATTTAGTTGGTTTTGGCCGAATGGTATAAGTGACTAATCTATGTTTGGTCGATTTTAGGAGCAAGGTAATCGAGGATTTAGATCGGTCCGCTTGGATTAAAGCTTGTGTTTGAGCAGTGTGTAAACCGACACACTTTTTACTTAGTAATATGTTTAATAAACCTGATTGCCTTTGTAAGACCAAACAAAGATGATGATTGATATGGTACCCAATGGGGTATGTGCACGGATTCGGTAAGTCCGTTTCATTACGAGCTTTGTTAGTGATATGTGGTATCATGACTTATGATGTATGTGTTATGGGATACACTATGAAACCCGGTTAACATGATTCGCATGACTTGCATGATTTGCATCAATATGACATGTATGGGTGATATGAGAGGAGGGGAAATATGATATCCGTGTCTTTGGGACACCGAGGTTTGGCACCTCTAGTGGTTTGGTACCACTGATTGATTATTGTGACTTTGGGTCACGGAGGTTTGGCACCTCGGCGTCTCGTCCCGGTGGCTTAGCACCACAAAGGTTGGCCCCATGTTGATTTTACAGATTGATGCTAGTGATTTGGTATCACACGATGGGTTGGCCCCATCATTTGATTCGTGACTGCGGTCACCAGTGATTTGGTATCACACTTGTGTCTTTGGGACACCAGAGGTTTGGCACCTCATAGCGACTTATCCCTGTGGTTTAACACCACCGTGGGTTGGCCCCACTTTTGAGATACGGGATTGTCACCAATGATTTGGTATCACACGTAGGTTGGTCCCACAGATGGATTATTCGTGACTTTGGGTCAGCAGTGGTTTGGCACCACATTGATGGATATCGTGACTTTGGGTCACCAGTGGTTTGGCACCACCAGTGGTTTGGTACCACACGGGGTAGAAAAGGTGTTACGGATGGTTAGGATCGGGTGCGTTAATTGTATTGCTTTGTTATGATGTGTGTTAATATGTTGCATATATCAGGAGGGGGATTTATGCACTGAGTCTTGCGACTCACCTTCTCCTTTGACATTTCAGGTGACACTTAGTTGCGGACATGGAGCCGGGATGGACTCGAGGTGCTCATGCCATGAATAAATACGGATTTGCTCTGACTTTTAAAACTTGGTACTTTATTTTATTTATTTCCATTTGGGTTTTATGTGGATTGTAAAAGGCCTTTTAACTTCATGTTTTTGTTATTTACATGCCTGTATTGGATTTTAAATATTCCTTAACAAATTAATGGGTAAAATTTGACTAAAACTTGGAAAGATAAGGTTTTCAAACTACAAAGCGAATTGTTTTAAACTTTACCATCGGGTATCACCACTGTAATTTAAGATGAACGAAACTCAGATGTTTTTCAATGTAACACCCCAAACCCGGTCTATGCATTGAGACTAGATTTGGTTTGTTACATGATTCGAGCTAATCTTAAATCTTTAATGAGTTGAAAACTACAATATTATTTCTGAGGTTTAAAAATTAAGAGTATTTGAATTTGATAAATATTTGGAAACATTAGTTGAAAATCATTGTATTATCAAAACCTTTAAATAGTTTGTTAAAGAGTTAACTATAATAAAATATTTATAAAAGAATTCCATATACTTGAAAACCCAAATTTATTTTAATAAAACATCATAAAATCACACCCATAATTAAAAGTCCAAAGTTTAGTTTAAATCCCAAACACAAATAAAATCCATAAGTTATTTATAGAGGCCCTTATTACAATAATCCATAATAGTAAAATAGACTTATTAAAAGTTCGAGTTTAGATAACCTCTTTCGCAGATGGCCTCCACGAAGTCATCCTCTACCATGTCCACATCAATTTCCATTACCGAGATGGAAAAAATTAAAGGGTGAGTTACTTAGAACTCAGTGTGTAACTCACTTACCACCATTATTGGGCCAGATCATCAAGATATTATGCTGGGCTTGAGCCCAATTCAGAATTCAACAATATATCATGAATTAAAACAAATAAAAAAATGCATGTAAAATGTAATTCCCAACCCAAACCTAATATCCATCCGCTAACACCCCCGTACCAACCATCACACCTGTGGGGATCAAGTCAACCCACCCCGCCATCACACCAATCGTAGGCATTAAGCCTTTTTATAATTGTGGCATAGCCACCGAACTAGAGGCATTAAGCCGTTAATGTGGCAGAGCCACCGAACTAGAGGCAATAAGCCATTATTGTGGCAGAGCCACCGAACTAGAGGCAATAAGCCATTATTGTGGCAGAGCCACCGAACTAGAGGCAATAAGCCATTATTGTGGCAGAGCCACCGAACTAGATTTTTGGCAACTGGCCATTCTTCTCTTCATATATCCCACCCCATGCAATCGTGCGTATATAACAAAATATAATCATATAATAATTTCTTTTATTTAATTCATAACAATGGTGGGTTTATCATTTCATTTGGCCCATAAACATAATATAGCAATTTGTCTATTTAGCAATTTAGTGGGCTTTGGCCCATTTACCGAACTAGAGTGTTTTGGCCCAATTTATCGAACTAGAGTATTTTTGGCCCAATTTATCGAACTAGAGTATTTTGGTCCAATTTATCGAACTAGAGTATTTTGGCCCAATTTATCGAACTAGAGTATTTTGCCCCAATTTATCGAACTAGAGTATTTGCAGCCCATTTTCACGAAACATCCAATTTACATAATAACAAATAATTTCTCGAGGGCGTTTTCATAATTTTCACGATTTAGTCGTTTTTACGTATTTTCGTCAAAATATCAATTTTTACGTTTTTACCAATCTAATCATTTTTACGATTTACTTCCATACCGAAATTTGACATCCAACCGAGAAAATAATGAGTGTGAAATTACACACCTCGTTACCGAGAGTACTAATCCTTCTCGCTCCTCGGCACCTAAAACATATTTTGATCCGTTAGACAACTAATTCGTAAAAATAATCTTAATCGATAATAGATCCAAAATCTTACCCTCTTGATTTTGAATCACTTCGATTTTCGGCTTTTCCTCGTTTATTGATTCGTTAGCCGCCAAGAATCCACCAACGTATAACGGCTCGGAAGTTCGTACCACTTCGAATAATGGACTTCCTTCGGAAGATGGCCCGCAACCCGGTGGAAAATCCCGGACTGCCGAAATCGCTCTTCGTTTGAATGGGGGATTTACGGATTCGCCCCTTTTAACGTGACTAACCACCGCCCTTTTCTTCCCTATTTTGAAAGTCTTCAAAATCCAAAGGGATAATAGTTAGATCTAAATAATATCAACAATACTAGAGGTTTTGAAGAGATGTGATTTCCTTACCACAATAAAACGCTTCCAACGCTTCTACAATTCTCCGATCACTTGAGTTCCGATCTCGTTATTGCACTAAATAATAACGAAAGAAACGTTATTAGAATGAACGTTATATCGATCCAAAAAGACCCTCATAAAACCAATGATATTCGGCCATGACACTAATAATAAATCGAAAAATGGAAAAGAACCCTTACCTAATTCCCACGGTCAAAAGGAAAGGATTGAGAATGATGTTTAATTGATGAAAGATTCGGCTATGTATGATCAAGGAAAAGAAAATAAATTTGGCTCATAGGCACATTAACATTCGGCTATGAGAGTGTAGATGGAGAGAATTTCAATTGAAAAGAAATAAAATAAAAGAAAAGATGGTGATGATGTTGCTTTGATTTCAAAGAGATTAGGAGAAAAAGAAAAGAAAAAAAAAACAAGCTTTAGGGGAGATGTAAATTCGGCAATGGCAAAAAGAAAAGAAAAGATTGGCTTTTGGTATAGGTGATTTTCGGCATTCAAAGAAAAGGTACAAACAAGTACTAAAGCAATAAACAAAAATGACTAAATGGTCAAAATAATCAAGGCTTACCAAAGCAAAATTCGGCCAAGGGAGAGATAGGTTAAGAGAATTTGCAAAAATATGCACAAAACTAAAGAAAATGACCAAAACAAAAGACTAAGTTTCCTAGCAAACTATCACCAAAATTCGGCTTCCCCCCTAGCCATAATGCCGTCCATAAGCATGGTCCATTGCCATGATTTTGTTTCCAAAATTCTCCCTTGATATGTGCCTTATGTCCCCCCTATCTTTCCTTAAGTCTTTGATTCCATGCCATAAGTTAGTTGTTTCCTTAATCCATTGATACACTAACCAAAAATAACATGGTCAACACTTTCCTTATATGTTCATTGCCGACACTTCCTATCCATGAGCAGAAAATTAAAAAAAAAAATTCATTTAGGTGCTATACAAAGGATTCGAACCTCCTCCCTCTTGCTAGAACCCATGCGCCAACTCCACCTTACCATGTACTCACTTATGACACTCTTTAACACATAATTTAGCTTAAGTCTTAATCACCTTTGTTTCACTTCAATAAATTCTCAATTAATAAATTTTATTCCTTCTCCAAATTATGCTTTACCTCTCTAGGACTTCAATAAGCACTAAAATAAAATAAAAGATTTTTCCTTTAAAAATCTAAACACCAATTCATGCAATTTAAATACTCGGATTTTTAGGTGTTACATTCAAACTTAAGATTTTCCACCTTAAGTTCAGAATGTTTTTAAGCAACAAAAGAATCACTTGATTTCTAAATGATGCAAAATAGAAAAAAAAAAAAAGGGTTTTATCTATGGATTCAACTAAGTTTTTTTAAGTACCCGAGTTTTCAAAACGAAATAGGAGTTTTTAAATAATCATTTTTTTACAAGTACAAAATTTAGCAAAGTGTTTTGATCAAACTTTTAAACGAAAACCTATCCTCTTAAATACGATTTTCCCCGTAACATGCCAGTTTCGGTCGTGGTGTATTGACCGAGTTTGGGGTGTTACATAAGGTTTTAAATGAAGAGAACCAGAACTCAGTAAGTTAGAGCACGATTTTCTCGAAACCCGTAAACACGAGCATTACCTTGTGATTTAAAGCTTTGTATAAAATGATCTCAAAGTTGAATAGTGTTGAAACATGATGTTTTTAAGTGAATGCTATTGAATCTCAAGCAACAAATAAATATAGAACGAGAATTACAACATACATAATAACAATAAATAATTATTTACAAGTGAAATACAAACTATTGAATCACAAATAGCAAGTATATATAAATGGGAATTAAAACACATAATGGCGATAATTATCAAACATTGGATCAATAGTAAGCAAAATGAATTTTAAAAACATAATATATGAATTTAAATATATAAAACATATATAAGTAATAATATATAAAATATCGAAATAAATTAAAATATACCATAAAATGTGATCTTTTAAAGTGATAAATTGTATATACTAAATTAAAAATCTAAAAATATATATACATAAGTAATTTTAAAAGAGACTAAATATACATATAAATAGATTTAAAAGGACACATATTTATAAGATACTAATATATATATATATATATATATATATGAAATGAAATCATTTTGGCAAGATTTTATATGTAAATATTTATATATATAACATAATGATGTAAAAAATATTTATATAAGGAATAAAATACATTTAAATGAAAAATTAAAAAAATTTACAGAGCTCAATTAAAAAAAATAAAGAATACGCATAACAGAGCTGATTGGAAAAGTGGCATCGAAAAGAAGGACCAAACGCGCAAATTAACCATCAAAGACTAAAGCGCGCGGATCCTATGGGTGCTGGATCGGGTCCAGACGGGGCGGCTTATACGACGTCATTTTGAGGCCACTTCTTTAGGCCTCGAACGGTGCCATTTTACACGATTTAAAAGGAAATAAAGCACAAAAAAATCAGGGTTCCGGCCCTCTTTTCTTTTGAAACCAAAATACCCTAGCCCTATTTTCATTTTCGTTCAGCCGCAAACAAAGAAAACCCCTCCATTAAATACTAAATCGTCACTGCAAAACGGCGAGAAATGATTTGGGATAGTCTGATTCTATCTACCACCTCTTTGTCCGGCCCCGATTGCGACGAAGGGAACGAGTAGGGTCTTTCGAAGGTAAACTCTTTTTTACTCCTCTTTTCCTCCGCATGCAGTAAATACATAGATCAAAACAGAAGGAAAAAAAATGAAAATGAAAACTCGATGGATCTGTTGAAAAAAATCACCTTTCTTTTTGATTTTGTATTTATATTGCATATTATTCTCTTTGTTTCTATGTGAGTGTGTAATACCCAAAAAATTTCCCTTACAATTGTTGGCCTATGCTTATATAGCCGAAAATAAACAAAATACAAAAATTCCTACTTCCTGCTATTTCTTGCTGTCATTTGCTGTGCTTTTCATTTGTTTCGCAAGTACAAGGTCGTATGCTTGCTGGTGCACTAGAGGCGGTGACGTGGTGTACAGCGTGGTATGGAGGCGCGACGCACGTGTGGGCGCTTGAGGTCAAGCAGCAAGAAGATTGCCCTTGAAACCCCGTAGGGTTTCTGTTTACCAGAACCATTTGGGCCATTCGGGCCAGGTTTGGGATTGGGCCTTTAGGCCTGTTGATTTGTAAATTTGGGCTTAGTAATGTACAGGGCTGAATTATTGGGTTTGTAAACGGACTGTTTATTTTGTAATGGACTTGAAACACCCCACACCCGGCCCACGAGCCTGAACCGGATCTGGTATGTTCCTAAAGTAAACCAATTTCGAAACATTTGCGATACTTAGAGAAAATTGTAAATTTTTAGAAAAGCTATTATTTTGAGTTGGACTTAGATTGGAAACCCATTTATTTGATTTTGTAAGCCCATTTAATTAAATACATCCAATGTAGTTCTTAGCATGAAACTTAACAAAGAAGCAAACATAAAGTATAATCCATTGGGCCTTAAGGCCTTATTACATCAAGTAAAACCCAAAATAGTATAAAGGTAACTAAAAATAAAATTAAGTCCAAATTAAATGAAATTTTTTGCATGTAGCATGGCCACCTCATCGTCCACCTACCCGGTCAATCACGCTCATCACCGAAAAAATAATTCCCACAATGGGGTGAGTCAATGCAGACTCAATGTGCACACAATGCTATCATTCAATAAATCGCATTCATGTTCAAATCATTAAGTCCATACAATAATGAAATTATGATGCAACCCAAACCCAATCCTAATTAGCCATCCACTACACTCCCGCACCAACCTGCACAACCGTGGGGACTACTAAGTCAACCCTCCATCCGCTACTCTCTATCAATGGCATTTGCCCATAAACGTTGTGTCATTAGACACTATAATCAAATTTATACGTTGTGTCATTAGACACTATTGTAACCGGGTTACCAAAATTTCGCAATGTGTAGTAGTCAACATATTTCGCAGTGAGACCAAAGTCAACACCTTCGTTGGTGAGACCAAGTCAACACCTATATTTCGTTGGTGAGACCAAGTCAACACCTTCAAGTTGGTGAGACCAAGTCAACACCTATATTTCGTTGGTGAGACCAAGTCAACACCTTCGTTGGTGAGACCAAGTCAACACCTATATTTTGTTGGTGAGACCGAAGTCAACACCTTCGTTGGTGAGACCGAAGTCAACACCTACTCTTCCCCTTTCACATTAATCTCGAATGCCCCAAAAATATATACAATGCATAACTTACTTAATTTCATGTTTATATACATATATTCGCATGTTATAAAATAACATATTTCACAATCCTATCCGAAGTAGGAAACGATTTGGGTACTTTTTGCCACATTTGTGGTACTTAGCCACATTCACATTCTCATACATATTCATATATTAAATAATAGCCATATGAAATATTGAAGGTTAGTAAGGGTACACACCTGATTGGCTTAATAGATTTCTTGAAATCCCGAAGAACGATCTACCGATCTAGATCTTTATCTCCTAAATTCGCCAAATATTAAAACATATTAACAAACCTATTTGGCTTAAAACCAAATCCTAGTAGGATTTGTATTACTTACCTTGTTGCCGAGTTCAATACTAATCGAATCCCAAAATCTATGCTATGCTCCTCCTTGTATTCGCCAAGCACTAAATCTCATCCGGTTAGTTTCGCTTTTTAAACAAACAAGAATTAGATCTAATTATCAAAATAGGCCTTAGCCGAAAGCTATGACACTTACCTTGTGGATTTTAAATCCAAACTCACCAAATAACTAGGGAACACGTGGCCTATGGTGTACCTTCTGAAAAGAACTTCTCCTTCCTTGTAGCCTACACTTAGTAAATCCCGAAAGATCTCTTCAAAGTTTCGGCAACCATGAACATTAATGGGATTAGCCCTAGATTTCGATAAGTCTAAAATATAAAAGAAATCAAACCAAACTTTGATCTTACCCTTATTTGAAGGAATCGATTGTACCTTTGCTTCAACCTTCGAGATTCGGTTTAGAGACTTGATGAACAATCGGCTATGATTCCCTTATGTATTTGGTTTCAAAGATGAAAGAAGAGAGGAATAATAGGCTTAGAAGGAATCGGCTAGGAGGCTAAAAGAAAAGAAGAAAAAGAATGGATGCTCAAGAAGAATATTCGGTAGAAGAAAAGAGAGAGGGAGAATGAATAATGAATGGCCCTAGTCTCATCTTTTTATAGCCGAAATTACTAGGCCAAGAATCCTTAACTTGGCCACCACTCTTCCTTATTTTCCTAATTAAAGAATAATTCTTCATTTATCCACCTATTTAGTAGAATTTTAAAGAGAATTAAACTCTTCCCTTAAGAGTCCTTATGATCTTCTAATTAGCCGAGTTTTAAAGAGAGTGAAACTCCTCTTTTGCAAGCCTTGTGCCGTCCACCTCTTGGGCTTCTAAAAGCAAAATAAAACTTATTTTATTTGCTTCTTATGTGACTCGAACTCAAGCCCAACACCCTTACATGTGGGCCATTTCCTGAGGCCTTAGGTGGCATCTTCAGGCCACATTTTCGAGCCCGTTATTGGGTCAAATTTCATGTACTTTATATCTTTAGGGTCGCCAGCCCTAAGTTCCCTTTGGGCTCTAAAATTCGACATTCCGGTCATTTTAAGTTTCCAAAAATTTTCAGCTGACTCAGATTTTCCAAGTTTCCAAAATGTTTAGTTTCCTATTTTGGCTTGGTTTCCAAAATGTTTAGTTCCCTATTTTGGTTTGGTTTCCAAAATGTTTAGTTTCCTATTTTGGTTTGGTTTCCAAAATGTTTAGTTTCCTATTTTGGCTTGGTTTCCAAAATGTTCACTTTCCTCTTTTAACTAATCGTTCCATACATTTCCTTACATTTCCATACATTTCCATACATTTCCATACATTTCCATATATTTCCATACATTTCCATACATTTCCTTACATTTCCATACATTTCCATACATTTCCATATATTTCCTTACATCTTAGGGTTCTTGAAACTCTTCAGAACACATCCAACACACCCACTAATCCCACTATCTCATGAATTACGCACGTACGCATAACCCCTAATCTAGGATGTTACAGGACTTTTATAATAATAATTTGTTTTTTGGGTTTTTAATTTATTTGTAATGGACTGATGGACTTTAATAATAGTTTTTAATTTTGTATTTTTTGGTTTTTGTATGGGCCGGGCGAAAATTGGGTCTTACATAAATGATGAATGAAGAATGAAAGAATACTTAAAAGAAAGTCCAAACAAAAGAAAAAAACCAAGAAAAATTGTTTGTACAGTATGAAATGGAAAGAATAAAAGAATATTTGCTCACAAAGTTGCATTTTATTGAAATAAAAATTTCGGACACGAGCCTATTTCACAAAAGGATTCTTATTGCCTCTAGACTGAAGGAAACAAGCATGTTTTGAATATTACTCTAGATCAGCTCTAAAAATACAGGAATCTCTTCCACAGTCCCATTATTCAAAACACTCCCAAGTATGCAAAGGTTTGGAAACTTTTATTCCCCGGTTCTGTCTTCGAATATGTCATTAATGCTTAATTCCCCATCATTCCCATCGGGTCTTTCGATCTTCTCAATTTATTATCCATCAAGCCTTGCACTAGGGCCCTGAGCTTGATGCATTCTTGGATCCCTTGCCCCCATCTATCATGGAACTCACAATGTCTACCTCTTTAATAGAAAGGTTGGGTAACGAATTTTCTGCACCAGAGGGATCATTGAATTTTACGACACCCAATTTGATGAGCCTTTCCATTATCTTTTTAAAAGCGACACAGTTCTCAATCGAATGCCCTGTGGTTCCTCCATGGTATTCACATTGGGTATTTACGTCGTACCATTTGGGGTATGGGGGACATAATGGTTCTATATAAAAAGGTTATACAACATGTGCGTCAAACAAAATGTGGTACAACTCCCTATATGTGATTGGAATGGGTGTGAACTGGGGTTTTTTTGAGTTCAGTCTTGGATTGGGTTCTTGCCTTGGGGATACCTGATGGCTGGTAGTTACTGTCCTTGGTCGGGCTTACTGTGAATCGGCTCGAATGGCCCTTGTTATACCTACTCATTCTATTCGCTTCTATTTCCTTCTTTTTCGGTGCCTTTAAAGTCCACTCTCCCCTTTCCTTTATTTCAACCGGTTTGGCTTGATTATCCTCTAGGTTAAAACCTGAGCTCACCGGGAAGTTCAACAGGGCCAAGGTATCAGTCTGACATTGGGGTCCGATAATGACGGGTACCCCATGCGAATGAGTGTCTGGTTGGGTCAGGACACTTATTGGGGAAAAACCTGGGGAATAAATGATGTCTTTATCATCATCCCAATTGTTGACCACTGGGCCACTCCTTTTTTCAAGTCTTCTAGCTAGTAACTGAGTTAACTAGCCTATCATATTCCTTTGGAAATCTATCATTTGTTCCCGCATTTCTTGTTGAATTTTGGTCATTTGCTCCTGCATCTGTATTTGTATTTGCTCTATTCTTTCCAACTTTTGATCCATGGCTTCCATTTTCTTTCGAGGGTAGTATTAATGTTCCAGGGTAACTATAATACAATCTCTAGTTAATATGGTTCTTTTATGACATTTAATGCATATGATGCGATGTAATGAAAATGCATGAAATACAATGCAAAGGAATGAAATGAAAATAGAGAGGCGTTGATTCTGAATTCAATTCTATTAGAAAAACTTTACTCGAAAATAAATTTCTTTACACAAAACGGATTACATATGCGGCTTTGTCCTCATAGTCCAGGTGAAGACACCAATCCTTTTCTTTGTATTCGGATGTTATGGTCGTGTCCCATGAACTTTCCCCATAGATGCCTCTTCTAGCTCCTTGTTACTTGATCCAGGCCGTGACTCTTCACTCACTTATTTCCATAAAGCTCGTTAGCCTCTTCAAGAAAGCCAAGACATGGTGCTTCTCGAATAGTCTTTGTCAGCTTGAATCCTTAGGCAATAAAATCTTGTATTCCTTCATGGACTATCGTCTTTAGGGTGTTCAATCGGTTAATCGATTCAAATAACATTAACTCAATTAACCGACCTTTCAAAAATTTTAACAGATCAAGCGAACCGAATTTTTTCCAAAAACATTAATCGAACCAAAATTTTTTCGGTTAATTCAATCGGTTAACCAAATTAATCAAAAATTATATGTTTTTTATTTTTGCTTAAAAATTAACCGAATTAACCGAATTACCCGAATTAACCAAATTACTCAATTACCCGAATAACCCAAATTATCCGAAATGAATCACTACATAATTAAAAAAATTACACAATTTTAGTTTTAGTTTTAGAATTTTATTTTTATTTATTAAATTATTTGTAATTTTTATGATTGGGTAATTGGGTTGGGTTGCATATTTGGGTTTGGATTGGGTTTAGGGATTAGGTTTAGATGAATAGTGGGCCTATTTATATATTATAATTTTATTTATTAATTTTTTCGGTTAAACCAAAAAATTTCGGTTAATCGACCGGTTTCGAATTGAATTAACCGTTACCCGAAAAATCACAAAATAATTAACTGACCCCCGACCGAAAAAATTTGATTAACCGACCGATTAATCGAATTCGGTCAGTTAAACAAATTTTTTTGGTTTTACTCGAATTTTGCACACCCCTATCAGTCTTCTCTCGTCGTGTTCACTTGGACCAATTTGGATGACCGTATTATAATCCACTTTATCAAGAAATCCATTTTCTCATGACAAACTCTGTAACACCCTCAATTGGGGGTTAATTGCAATTTAAATATTTTCCTATGTGTGTGCTTGAAGAATTAAATTCTAGGATTTATTTGACATGTTTAAGGGTCTAAAAATAACCCGAGCTAGGCCTGACCCAGTATTAAAAATCTCTTTTTAAGGAACTTAAAGGAAAGGAGCTAGGTGAAGTTAGGGCTTAAATAAAATTTAGGAGGAACATGACACAAGAATGGGCTTGGTACAAGTGGCTTGGTGCGCCTAAGAGGGTTGCTAGGGGGGAGGTTCGAGCATCGGCAGTAACAAGGGGGAAATGTTTTTTTTCCCTTGTAGGCTTTTTGGGCATTAGGCCTAGGAAGGCCTTATAATTAAATAAGGAGGCTTTATGACATGAAAGGCAGGTGAGTGGAGTGGCTTGGGGCGCCACTTAAGGGTGTTGGCACGAAGGTCTCGGGTTTGAAATGCAAGGGACGCAAGGAGTGTTATTTTTGGGCTTTTTGCGTTAAAGGCAAGAGGGCCAAGAAGAAGGCTTATAATTAAATGGAGGGGTAATTTGACATGAAAGTCAATTGGGAGAGTTGGTGCAGGGCGCAAGGGGGTCATTGCTGCTGTGTCACGGTTCGAATCATAGAAGCAGCATCTTGGTTTTATTTTTTTTCTCTCTTTTGCTGCTGGCGTGAGGGAGGGGGTGTTGGCAGCATATTGGGCTCTTAATTGATAAGAGATTGAGCTTATTTATTTGCTAATATTCGGCTGGAAGAGGGGGAGTTTTTAGTGTTTTATTTGCTATTAAATTGTTGAGGGGATTAGGAGATTAAAAGGAGGATAAAAGCTAGATTTAATTGTGATAATTCAAGGCTGAAAATTATCACAAAATAGAGGGTGTTTGCTGAAATTTGGACTCTTTGGGGGCTGTCTATAATCAGTTTGTATAGCAAAGAAAGTGCCAAAAGTTCAACAAAAACCTTCTCCCCAAATTTTGTCATAGAATTCTCAATTGTTTCTAGCCAAAACTATTCAAAACTTCCAGCTTTTCTTGCTCCTTTTACCCGAATATACCCCTCTTTAAGAGAAAATTCCAGCAAATTCTTTTCTTCTTCCTCTCTTCATTGTCTTTGAATTCTCCTTAACTCTTAGCCAAAATTTGCTCGAAATTTCCAGCATTGTTGTTTCTTCTTAGTCAATACCCTTCTCTTCTTCTCAAAATTCCAGCCCTCCATCTTGTGCTTAGCCGAATTTTACATCTCCAACAGGTGCTTGCCAATTTTCATTAAGTGTGGTAAGGGTAATCATCTCTTTTGGAATTAAAGTTATGGCCTATATAATTCTTACTAATCTGATTAAAGCAATTGTAGGGAAGTGAAACGGATTTATATATCGTAAGGTGGTTAGTGTTCAAAGGACGTGTAGGTAAGGTTTCGGGTTCATGTGAAACCCTTTGGTACAATCTTGGTTTGGCCGAATAGGCTTTTGATACTAACAAAGATGATTGGCCGAATGTAGGGTCAAGATCTAGCGTTGTAGATCGGAGTTTCGAGATCTAGGAATTACGATAGTAACAGGTGTGTAGAAACTCACTACACACTTTATTAATTTACATGATTTAATTGTTTGCCTTTAATCTTTTGGTTGTGATTAGCTTGTGGCATAATCATGGTTTCCGGGTAAGTCCCCTAACTTGTAATTTTTGATATACGATTTGCATGCCATCACATGATATTAAATGCTATGACATGAAATATGATAATTGATGTATAAGCATGTGATGGTGGGGTTGATGAGAGGAGGGGGATGATTTTCTGGACTGTCACCAGTGGTTTTGACCACAAGATGGGTTGGCCCTATCAGATAATTTGTGACCGATGGTCATCAGTGGTTTTGACCACAACGATTGAATATTTGCGACTAAGTCCCAGTGGTTTGGTACCACCAGTGGTTTTGACCACACTTGATATATTGTGACCTATGGTCATCAGTGGTTTTGACCACACAATGGGTTGGCCCCATCATTTGATTTGTGACTCTAAGTCATCAGTTGTTTTGACCACCAGTGGTTTTGACCACACGGGGTAGTTAAGGAGTATGGATGGTTAGGCTAGGTTGAATGTGCATGTTTATTAATGACTTGTGTATGAGTTTCTTTACCGGGTGGGGGATTACACACTGATTCTTGGTGACTCACCCCCTTTCCCTTAACATTTTGCAGATGAATAGATCACGGAGATGGAGCCGGAGAGGACTCGAGGCGGCCATGCTTATTGTTGGATTCGATTTACTTTGCTATTGTTAAAATTAATTATTTTCTAAGTCTTTTATTTTGGGATTGTAATAAGGCCGCTATTCATTTTGTGGATGTTCTTTTATTTTACTTATGTTAAGTTACAAATGGAATTTTATAAATATTAATTGAACTGTTAAAAGTAACCTTTTCAAACTTAACAAAATTTAACGGTTTTCAAGAAGTTACTCAAATTATTTTACTCCGTGACATACCAGATCCGGTCAGGACTCGTGGGTCGGGTTTGGGGTGTTACATTTTTAGTATCAGAGCCCGGTTCAAAACTCGACTGTAGGGGGCCCAAGGCCCAAAATGTTTGGTTTTTGGAAAGTAGGCCTTATTATGATGTTTTGAGAAACTATTTTGGCTTGAACAGCATGGCACCAAGTCTCCGGCACCTATCCGCCTAGGTAAGTACTTCTATCAACTTTTGTGAATTCTTTTAATGTGGGTTAGAAGGGTAAAATGGGGAACGAGACTATTAGAGTAGAAACTGTTGAACCTTGTAGGGCTAGCATACCTCAACTAGGCATAAGATTTAATAATTACCTAAACAACCCCGTGAGTTGTCTTGAGCAAAGGATGTGGCAATCGTTATCGCATGTCTAGGATTGATTCGGTGGGGCACGGTATTTAAGGTCCTCGTGACTCACCTCCTACTCACTCAAATCCTACAGTGCGTAATAACTGTTCATCCTAAATGAGACGACACACTCACAAAGCTAAACTCGATAACTAAAACCTGAAAGGGACTAGCCATTTTATTTTTGAGGAAATTAAAACCTTGTTTAAAAAAAAATAAGAAAAGACCAAAATACCCCTCGGTTTGTAAAATAACCAAAATACCTCGGCTTGTAAATTACCAAAATACCCTCGTATGAAAATTTTCAAAAGAAATTTTAAAATATCCTTCTTTGTAAAATTATCGAGAACCCAATTTTGGAAATCATTTTGGTGAAAATGCCACGAATGTGAAAAATTACCAAAATTCCTTAGGGAAAAATTACAAAACGCCTCGATTTATGATATTTCCAAAATACCCACGGTTTTAATCAAAATTTCATCACATAAAGAGTGCCGAAAAACCTTAATTTGCAAAATATCGAAAACGTCATGATTTTAGGAAAATTACAAAATTGCCCCTAATCGACAAAATTACCGTAATGACCCTAAATTTCAAAAAAATTTTACAATACCATCAACTGGGAAATAAATTCTTAGAAAGAACCTTCAAAGTTTTACAACTTTTGAAATATCTCTGATTTGTGAAATTTTACACCTCGATTTGTGAAAATTACCGAAATGCCCCTGAGTTGCAAAATTTTCGAAAGACCCCCGGATTTTAAAATTTTTCAAAATACTCGAGAATTTAAGAGTTCCAAAATAAATTTTGACAGAATCATCTGAGAACCTGTATTTTTGAAAGATTTCAAAAATACCCTTGTAGGGCAAATTACGAAAATACCCCTGGGTAGTGGAAAAACAATCACAATGAAAATTACAACGTCTTTTTGAAAGAATGGAAAACTGTGTGCATGTATGATACGAAAGAACCACTCCTAAAACTTCTATCATAAAATTTCTTCGCGGATAATCAAGTGAAATTTTTTTTAATACATAAAACTTCTTAATCAGATTAAATCGCGACGTTAGAAATAAGTTCTAAGGGACGTGAACTTAGAGGTTGTGCTTAGAAAGTAAGATAATTTTATTAAGATCAGAGTGCACAGCATAAACGTAGTACGGTGAGTTAAGATGTACGACTATTCGTTAGTAAGTAATTTCGAGGACGAAATTATTTTTAAGGGGGTAGAACTGTAACACCCTCAATTGGGGGTTAATTGTAATTTAAATATTTTCCCATGTGCGCTTGAAGAATTAAATTCTAGGATTTATTTGACATGTTTAAGGGTCTAAAGATAACCGAGCTAGGCCGACCCAAGATTAAAATCTCTTTTAAGGAACTTAAAAGAAAGGAGCTAGGTGAAGTTAGGGCTTAAATAAAATTTAGGAGGAACATGACACAAGAATGGGCTTGGTACAAGTGGCTTGGTACGCCTAAGAGGGTTGCTAGGGGGGAGGTTCGAGCCTCGGCAGTAACAAGGGGGAAATGTTTTTTTTTCCCTTGTGGGCTTTTTGGGCGTTAGGTCTAGGAAGGCCTTATAATTAAATAAGGAGGCTTTATGACATGAAAGGCTGGTGGGCGGAGTGGCTTGGGGCGCCACTTAAGGGTGTTGGCACGAAGGTCTCGGGTTCGAAACGCAAGGGACGCAAGGAGTGTTATTTTTGGGCTTTTTGCGCTAAAGGCAAGAGGGCTAAGAAGAAGGCTTATAATTAAATGGAGGGGTAATTTGACATGAAAGTCAATTGGGAGAGTTGGTCTGGGGCGCTTAAGGGGGGACTGCTGCTGTTGCTAGGTCGCTGGTTCGAATCATAGAAGCAGCATCTTGGTTTTATTTTTTTCTCTCTTTGTCTTTGGCGTGAGGGGGTGTTAGCGACATATTGGACTCTTAATTGATAAGAGATTGAGCTTATTTTTTTGCTAATATTCGCTGAAGAGGGAGAGTTTTTAGTGTTTTATTTGCTATTAAATTGTTGAGGGGATTAGGAGATTAAAAGGAGGATAAAAGCTAGATTTAATTGTGATAATTCAAGGCTGAAAATTATCACAAAATAGAGGTGTTTGCTGAAATTTGGACTCTTTGGGTTTGTCTATAATCGGTTTGTATAGCAAAGAAAGTGCCAAAAGTTCAACAAAAACTCTTTTCTTCTCCCCAAATTTTGCAGACTACAATTCTCAATTGTTTCTAGCCAAAACTATTCAAAACTTCTAGCTTTTCTTGTTCCTTTTAGCGAATATACCCCTCTTTAAGAGAAAATTTCCAGCAAATTCTTTTCTTCTTCCTCTCTTCATTGTCTTTGTTGAACTCTCCTTAACTCTTAGCCAAAATTTGCTCGAAATTTCCAAAGATTGTTGTTTCTTCTTAGCCAATACCCTTCTCTTCTTCTCAAAATTCCAGCCCTCCATCTTGTGCTTAGCCGAATTTTACATCTCCAACAGGTGCTGCCAATTTTTATTAAGTGTGGTAAGGGTAATCATCTCTTTTGGAATTAAAGTTATGGCCTATATAATTCTTACTAATACGATTAAAGCAATTGTAGGAAGTGAAACGGATTTATATATCGTAAGGTGGTTAGTGTTCAAAGGACGTGTAGGTAAGGTTTGGGTTCGTGTGAAACCCTTTGGTACAATCTTGGTTTGGCGAATAGGCTTTTGATACTAACAAAGATGATTGGCCGAATGTAGGGTCAAGATCTAGCGTTGTAGATCGGAGTTTTGAGATCTAGGAATTACGATAGTAACAGGTGTGTAGAAACTCACTACACACTTTATTAATTTACATGATTTAATTGTTTGCCTTTAATCTTTTGGTTGTGATTAGCTTGTGGCATAATCATGGTTTAGATAAGTCCTTAACTTGTAATTTTGATATACGATTTGCATGCCATCACATGATATTAAATGCTATGACATGAAATATGATAATTGATGTATAAGCATATGATGGTGGGGTTGATGAGAGGAGGGGATGATTTTTGGATTGCTGCGGTGGTTTTGACCACAAGATGGGTTGGCCCCATCAGATAATTTAGACCGATGGTCATCGGTGGTTTTGACCACAACGAATGAATATTGCGACTAAGTCCCGGTGGTTTGGTACCAGCAGTGGTTTTGACCACACTTGATATCTTGTGACCTATGGTCATCGAGTGGTTTTGACCTACGATGGGTTGGCCCCATCATTTGATTTGTGACTCTAAGTCATCATGGTTTTGACCACCAAAGTGGTTTTGACCACAGGGGTAGTTAAGGAGTATGGATGGTTAGGTTGGGTTGCATGTGCATGTGCATGTTTATTAATGACTTATGTATGAGTTGCTTTACCGGGTGGGGGATTACACACTGAGTCTTGGTGACTCACCCCCTTTCCCTTAACATTTTGCAGATGAATAGATCGCGGAGATGGAGCCGGAGAGGACTCGAGGCAGCCATGCTTATTGTTGGATTCGATTTACTTTGCTATTGTTAAAATTAATTATTTTCTAAGTCTTTTATTTTGGGATTGTAATAAGGCCACTATTCATTTTGTGGATGTTCTTTTTATTTTACTTATGTTAAGTTACAAATGGAATTTTATAAATATTAATTGAACCGGTTAAAAGTAACCTTTTCAAACTTAACAAAATTTAACGGGTTTTCCAAGAAGTTACTCAAATTATTTTACTCCGTGACATACCAGATCCGGTCAGGACTCGTGGGCCGGGTTTGGGGTGTTACAAACTCTTCTATTTAGCAATCGAATTTGAATCAACACCTCTTTTCTATGATGTGAATACAATGCAATCAAAACAAAAGAAAACACGTTAGTATGAAAGAAATAAATAATAGAATAGAGCACCCATCTGGGTGACCACTAGGGTTTGACATAGTTCTACCTAGGGTAAGCCCTTAGGTTTTCTACATGAGGTTTAGCTCTAAAGTTGAGGTACCCAAACCAGCAGATTCCTCGATCCTCACCCATTATAGGCTCATACGGATCGAGTTCAGTTTAGGGGAATACATTTCCCTATGGCTGCACGGAGATGAAAATCTCACGAAGACATAGGTACAGATGTATCCCGAAAGCGATTCACTAGCCCATGCAGAGGTGAAAACTTCACGAAGGCATATTTTCTCACTCCCACTTAAAGGTGCGACCACAACGGTCATGCAATGCAATGCGTGCAAGAAAATAAACAATCATATGTTCAAATCAAAATTTTTAAACTTTCAAATCAAATTTTCAAATTTTCGACAAAGGACAAAAAATATTCAATTTTACGCCTTGACTTTCTTATTAGTTCCCCAGCGGAGTCACCAAGCTATCGAAACCATTTTTATGTTTATGAAAAACGGGGATCGACTTTGAAAAATTAAAATGGGAGTCGCCACCAATCCCTTTTTACTTAGGTGTGATTGGATCACCTTATAAAACGTTTTATTTCAAAACATTGATTTTGGTCCACGAAATACAAGAAAACAGATTCGGGAGTCGGTTACGTACAAGGAAGGGTTAGCACCCTCGCAACGCCCAAAATTTGGTACCTATTTGATAATCTCATGTCCTAATGTCGAAATTTTGGAAAATTTAAAGTACAATCCTTTTATTTGAAAGAAAACCAAGACTTACCTATCTCGAAGAAAAATGTTATACCCAATAAGTTAGGATGTAACATCTCATGACTTCGAAACTAAGCTTGCTTTTATTTTGTAGAAAATCCTTACCTCGAGATACAAAATGTCATATGCAATAAGTTAGGACACAACATCTCGATTTTCTCAGAATAAGTTTTTTATTTGAAACTTATAAGTTTTGATTTCAAAAGGGTACTCGATTGTTTAAATTCGATGAGAAAGATCGAAACCCAGTAAGTTAGGGCACAATCCTTACAAAGCTCCTAAATATCGAGTCTTGCTTCATTTTAAGAACTTTTTTTTTGAATAAAATGAAGATTTTTAGTAATACATGAAATGAATTATAAGTCTAATGTGCATAATTGGGTAATAATTGCTATAATACGAGATAGTAATAACGAGAGCAAAAAGAATCAACAATATGAATAAAATAACAAGCTAATAATAAATAAAAATAATGTATAAGTGAAAATTGATAAAAGTTTAAACAATAATTGAAAAGAATAAAAAATATTAAAAAACAAAATGAAAATAATAATAATAATGATGCTAATAATAAAATTATAAAAATAATAATTAAAATGATGTAAATGAATAAAAATATATATAGTATAATAAAGATAATATAAAATTATAGAGTTAAATAATACTAAAACAACAACAACAACAATAACAACAACAACAACAACAACAACAACAACAACAACAACAACAATAATAATAATGGTGGTAATAAAAGTAATAATAATAGTAATATTAATATTAATAATAATAAGAATTTAAATTAATTGATTTTAATAATAAAATAACAATAATGACAGAAAGGATTAAATTGTAAACAAAAAATAAAGTTTTTAGGATAAAAACAAAAATAAGACAAGGTAAATAGACCTAATTGTAACGTGCCCCAAAAGGATAGGGACTGATTAAGAAATTATTCCCCTGTTCAAAATGCGTCGCATCAATGAGGACCAAAATGAGTTAGCAAAGGAAATTGAGGCGAGTTTAAAAAAAATGGAATTGAAACAAACCAAAAATGCAGAAGGACCATGGGCATAAATAACCCCTTTTATAAAAACACGCGGATCCTCCCCAGGTCGGGTCAACGCGTGGATCTTGGCCTCGAAACGACATCGTTTTGGCATGTTTGGCCGGTGTCGTTTTATCACCCTATTTAAGTCAAATTTTTGCCAAAAAAATCATAAGTCTGCTATTCCAAAAAAAAAACTGAGAGCTTCAAAAATGCTATCCCCTCCAGGAGATTTCTGACGATGCTCCGGTGTAGCTCTGGCGCGACCCGTCGCCGGCCACCTCACACGATGCCCGAAACTCCCAAAATAGGTAAATTTTTCCTTTTTTTATATTTTAATATATATTATATAGTTGAAAAAAAAATAGAATATGATAGAGGAAAAAAAAAGAAACAACAGTATTCGAAAAGAAATAAGAAAAAAAATAAAACCTTTACTGATTTGGGTATTCTGACTTTGTATTGATTTTTTGTGTATATTTTTCGTGTATATGTCACCCTCTTTACATATTGCTTTGGGGGTTATTTATAACCCAAAAAAAATAAAATCGAAAATAAATATAAAATCGCAATCTGCTGCTACTGTCCGTTTTGTTTCCTATTTTTGCAGGTCAACGGTGAAAAGCACGACGGTGGAGCATGACTCGTGCTAATCTGCGGCGCGACTAGTGGCTTGGGCGCGAGGAAGGGGCCTACGGCGCCTAGTGTAACACCCTAAAAATCCGAGTATCGATATATTGTATGTTTTGGTGTTTAGCTTATGAATGAAAATTTTCTTTCCTTCTTTTTCGCGTTTATTATAGCTTTGAAAAGTGCATAGAATTATTCGGGTATTGAATAATTTTTAGTATTGGGAATTTATTGAAGTGGATCAAGTGACCCTAATACTTAAGTTAATTTAAGTGTCTAAAATTAGCATAAGATGAGTAATTGGCAAGGTGGTGTTGGCGCATGAGTAATTGCATGAGGGAGATGTTGAATCCTTGGATAGCAATTAGATGATTTTTATTTTTTTGCACTTGTATGACAAGTGTCGGTCAAGCAATACCTATGGTAAGGATGGACTTTTTCATTTATGGAAAGTAGACTAAGGGAATAAGGTAAGTACTAACTTAAGGTATGGAATCAAGAAATTTTGGTATGATAAGGGGACATAAGGCTTGGATTAAGGGAAGATGTTTTGGAAACTTTTTAATGGCCTATTGACCATGTATGTGGACGGCATAGGGGGCTAGGGGGGATGGCCAGATTTTTGTTGTTGGCTTGGTAGGTTTGGGTGTTGGATGAGCATTTTTCTTTTTGGTCAATTGGTGTTTTCTTATCAAATTTTCTTTCAAAATTTGCTCTATTCCTAGCCAAATATACCTTAAGCCTTGAGGAAACAATTACATCTTTTTACCATTTCTCCCTTTTTGACCATTTTGGTCTTAGTTTGATTATTATCATCAAGTATTTTCTCTCTTCTTTGTATTAGAAACCATATAGCCATTTTAGACCATTTCTTTTCTTCTCTTTTCTCTCATCATTGCTGATTACACTTTTGATCTCAAAGTTCTTTTGTTTTATCTTTATTATTTTCTCTCCTTCTTATTCTCTTTTCCTTCATGGCGAATATTGGTAACCATTCACCATAGCCGAATTAATTCTTCCTCTCCTTTGTTTTTGCATAGCGAATCTTCTATTCTCCATAAGCATCTATTTTTTCTTTTCTTCTACTCAAACTTTAATCAATTGAAACTTAGTAGAGGGTGAAACTCAAGTATTACGTAAAGATCGTGGATCGTTGAAATCGGATTTAAGGTATTAAGGTAAGGGATTATTAAGGATTTTCATATTGTTCGACATATGGTTATGAATGATTTATTAATCGATTTCGTTTTCGGAGAAGTTATCGTTCGATTGACATATTGTGGAACGAGGGTATTTGTGGTAAGTTAATCCCACTCTTTAAAATTTGTAGTCAAATTTTGATAGTTTATTATTAAGAATAATGATCTTTTGTCATTAGAGGCAATCAAAATAGGGACGAAAAGGGCAGTAAATAGTACTCGGAAGAGGGTGGTTCTATTAATCCCCTAAGTTTAAGAGAAGGACTATTTGAGAATCGAGATTTTCTATCGGGTTGTGGACCTTCATCGGTGAAAATTAAATATTTGAAATCGACGTACTCCCAAACCACTTTGTTTACTCGGGTATAGAACCTTTGGTTGGAGAGAAATCGCAAATAGTGGTTATTCAAGATTTGAGGTAAGATTTAGATCGTTCAATATTAAAATAGTTTAATATCAAATTTTAGTATTCTAATCCTTCGTAATGTGTGTTTAGATATCGACGAGCGGGAGAGTTTAGTTCTCACCGTAATCAGGTGTGTAATCTCACACTATATCTCATGGGTTAGATGACTATACAATGGTTAAAGTTGGATTAAAAATCGCAAAGTTGGTGAAATCGAAAAATATGACATTATTGACACTTAGTGTTAAAATCTCGAAATCGATAGTAAGATCGTGAAATTTTGAAAATCGCCCTTAATGGTTAAAACGATAATAAGTGACAAATTGGGCCATATGTGTTATTTGGCAAATTTGGGCCATATGCGTTATTTGGAAAATTTGGGCCATATGTGTTATTTGGCAAATTTGGGCCATATGTGTTATTTGGCAAATTTGGGCCATATGTGTTATTTGACAAATTGGGCCATATGTGATATTTGGTAAATTTGGGCCTTATATGTGTTATTTGGCAAATTTGGGCCATATGTGTTATTTGGCAAATTGGGCCATATGTGATATTTGGCAAATTTGGGCCATATGTGTTATTTGGCAAATTTGGGCCATATGTGTTATTTGGCAAATTTGGGTCATATGTGTTATTTGACAAATTGGGCCATATGTGATAATTGAGAATTTGGGCCACATGTGATAATCGATAAATGGACCTTAAGTGAAAATTTATAATTGGGCCATTTATGATAATTGATAAATGGGTTATATATGAAATGTGTTTTAATGGGCCAAAATCTATAAACTATAATATGATATACTCTACGAATATTTTGAAATGCATAAACATGATTGCATGGGTTGGGATCAATGATGAAGAGAAGAAAGGCTTAATGCCAGAATTCTAGATAGGTGACTCTGTCACAATGGCCGTTGCCCGAAATCTAGATCGGTGGTTCTACCACAATTATTTAAATGGCCGTTGCCACAAATATGATATTGGGCTTAAAGCCTACTTGATTGTGATGGCGGGGTAGGTGACTAAAGCTCCCCAGTGTGTCTTGGTTGGAGTGCGGGGTGTGTAGCGGATGGAAATCTAGGTTTGGTTTTGGGAATTGCATATCATTTGCATTATTATTTTTAAATACTAAATTATTATATTTTGAAATGGGCTTAGGCCCAAATAAATGTTTAAATGGTCTTGGCCTAGTGGACTATGGTAAGTGAGTTGCACACTGAGTTCTAAGTAACTCATCCTATTTTTTTTACCCCTCTCAGGTAATAACAATTGATGGAGACTTGGTTCGGAGATGACTTCGTGGGGTGGCTATACTACAAATGGTGGTTCATAAAATTTTGAGACTTCTTTTATAATTTGTAACATCCTGGAATATGGCTTATGCATTTTTGCTTAATAATATGAAATAGCATGCTTATGTGTGTTGTGAATGTGCATTATGAATTTTGTGAACCTTAGTGCGTAGACAAATTCCTTAGAAAGTATTAGATTCTAAATCTAAAAGAGGAAGCTAAGCAGGAAGGCCTTAAAAGAAATATTAGAGGAAATGTGACATGAAATTGGGCTTGGAAAAGTGGCTTGGAGGTGCCACTTAAGGCCTCTGGAAATGACGTCATGGGCTATGAGGAAGGACCTAAGTTCCATCGCATGGGAAACAAATAAAAGAATTTTATTTTGCTACAAAGAGAGAGAGGTGGGCGGCACTAAGGAACTCAAGGAGGAGTTTAATCCTTTTAAAATTCGACTAGATAAGGGATAATTGGTGGATTAATTTTATTAATTTGAAAAGGTGATAAGAGATAAATGATAACTTATTTTTATTAAATTTAAGAGAAGAGATAAAGAAAAACAAGGAATTAGATAGTGTTGGCGAATAAGGGGTTCTTTTAATAGTATTTTCGCCAAGGAAGAGTAAAGCCATTCTCCATTCTTTTCTTTCTTCCCTCGCCAAATTCTCTCGCTAATTATTCTCTTTTCCTTTTGATTCTCCAAAAGCAGAACCTTCAACATCAACCTACTCTTCTTCTTTGCAAATTCAATCAAAGCCGAACCTCAAGGTAACCATTAGTCGATTCTTCATAGCTTCAAAGCTGAAACTTGTTGATCACACTTAGTCTATAGCCGAATCTCGTGGGTTCAACAAGGCGATCGACTTCGTATTAAGGGTAAGAACTAGTTATCATTCGATTTCCATTCTTTTCTTTAGACTTCACCAAAACAAGGTACTAATCTCTTTAATGTACTTTAGAATCTTCAAAGGATCTTTGGGGATTGGTTTGCTGTTGTCGACTTGAGAGAAGAATCTTTCAGATTTCAAGTTTTAAGGTAAGCTATAAGGTGATATTCGACCATAGGCCATTAGTATGTGATTTAAAGTTGGACTTAAATCTAACATATGACTATAGGTATTTCGACATCTCCTTGGTTAGGTGGATAATTCCCGGATTTAGAGCGCAATGTAAGTGGGTCTATGAATTCGGCCAAGGCCAATTTTGGTATTTAGATCTATTTCTAAAAGTCGAAACTAACTAGTTCAATGGTTAAGGGTATAGCCGATTGCAATAAAGAAGCATCACAAATTTTCGGGATTTGTTTAAGAATCAAATCGGCACCAAGGTAAGTTTTGGGTTACAATAATCCTATTGGGATTTGGTTTTTATAGCCGAATGGCTTTTTACTAATATGATTGGGGATGGCCGAATATAGGCATTAAAGATCTAAAGCAATAGATTGGATTTTCGAGATTTGGAGTGAATTGTTAAGTAAATCGGTGTGTACCCACACTTTGAACTTCAATTAATTTATGATTATGTGTTAATATATGTGTTAATAAAATATGTGTAAAGTGGCTAAGAGTACCATGCAATGAATGCAAGCGAGATACTCGGTATGTTTACCCATTCCTACTATGAGTAGGTTATGGTCTATTATGGCACATATGCTAATAGTGACAAGAATGTGAAATGAAACATGTTATTGCATGATATGTTTGACATGGGGCATATGGGTGATATGTAAAGGGGAAGTGAATTGGTGGTTTAATACCCTAAAATCTGAATGTGGTGACTTATGTCACAATATCTGAATGTGGTGACTTATGTCACAATATATGAATGTCGTGACTTATGGCACAAAATAATCTGGTGGCTATGCCACGAATTTTATAAGAGGCGATGAGCACGTCATTGCAATGACGCCTTCGATGGTGTGTAGTGGATGGAGGTTGACTTAGTAGTCCCCACGTGTGATGGTTGGTACGGGTGATGTGTGGCGGATGGATATCTAGGCTTGGGTTGGGATTGCATCATAATTATATATGTTATTATGTATGATTTGACATGCACGAATTTAATTGAGTTTAGTATTGGTTGTACACATTGAGTCCGTTTGACTCACCCTTGTGGGACTATTTTTTAGGTGACACTCGATAATGGACCGGGTCGGCGGGGAGCTCGATGGTGGCCATGCAAAGCTCGAGACTACTTTATTTTATTAGTTTTCTTTCTATATTTAAGTTTGAATTATTTGGGTTTATTTGATGTAATAAGGCCTTGATATTAAAATGTTATGCATGTTTTAAATTACTTAGTATGATCCGATTATTAACAAATTAGAGTTAAAAATAAATTTTGCTTAAGTGATGATATTAAATGTTTTAACACCTAATCGACATGGGTTTGAAAATTCGAGCCCAACCCAAATCAACTGTTTTCAAAAACACGCAAGTTTTTGGCAAAGTTTTCAAATTAGATTCGAATGGATTTTTCTTAGAAGCATGCCAGATCCGGTCAGGGCTTGTGGGTCAGGTTTGGGGTGTTTTAGTTTGGCATCAGAGCCCGGTTCAATACTCGACCTTGTGGGCTTTTTGGGCCCAAAACGTTTTCTTTTGGAAAATTGGATTTTATTAAGAAATGAGCAAGTTTTTACGGCATGGCTTTGAGTCTTGACCGAAGTCCACCAAGTAAGTACTCCTAACCTCTTTGTGATTTGTATGTGGGGATATATAGGGACGTAGACTAGTGGATTAGGAATTAAACCCTAGGACTAGTTTACCCCAACAATTACATAAAACTCTAAGGCACAATTAAACAAACACATGTGCAGGTCGCAGAGTTAGGATGTGGCAACTCACAGCGCATGTCTAGGATTGGTTTCAGTGGGAGCTTGGTATTTAGTAGTCCTAGTGACTCACCTCCTACCCACTTGAATCCTACACGGTGCGTAGTGATGGTTCATCCTAACCAATAGGACTCAGCCACAGGCTAAACCCAATAACTAAAACCTGAAAGGGACTAGCCATATTTTTTTTTATATAGAAACCCTAGTTTTAAAATCACCAAATTATCCCTTGATGTGTAGGAAAAACTATTTTGAAAATTTTTCCAAAATATTCTCGATTTACTAAACCCAAATACCCCTGGTTGGAAAAATTACTAAAATGCCATTAATTTCCCAAAATTACCATACTACCCCCGATTTCAACAACAATTTTTGATTTTGCACAAATATCCAAAAACTTTACAAAATATCAAGACACCCTGATTTGGAAAATTTACAAAATTACCCCTGATTTGCAAAATGACCAAATTACCCCTAACTTGAACAAATGGCCAAAATACCCTCAGTAAGGAAAATTATCGAAGTGCCCTCAAATTAGAAACCTTTAAAAATACCCTTGTTTTGAAAAGTCACCAGGAACCATATTTTGCGAAAAATTACCGAAATGACCCTAGCTTGTAAAATTACAAGAATACCCCTAGTGTATAAAATTTATCATTTCACCCTTGAAATCTTTTTTCCAGCAAGAATTTAAATTTTGTAAAATATCATCAATCTCTATTTTGCAACATTTTCGAATACCCTAATTTGAAAATTACCAAAATACCTCTGTAGGACAAAATTACAGAAATACCCCTAGGTAGTAGAAAACAACAAACAACGACAATTACAACATTTCTCTGTAATGAACGCAAGTTCATGTGTGTGACTAAATGAATGATGTGAGACTGTATGTCTATGAATCGAAAGAACTACTTTCTAGAACTATTAAATATAAAACTGTTCGTGTTAAATTAGTGGAACAAAACTAATCCATAAAATTCCTTAATCGATAAGCATAAGCGGAAGTATGAATTCAAGGGGATGTGGTAAATAACGTGCGTGGGTGTGGAAGATTTGAATGGCGTGTATCGAACCCGTTAGATCGGGTCAAGGATCGAGAATCAAATGCCACCACCACTAGCGACGTGATGTGGAATATCGAGGATCGACGGGGATGACGCAGTGTCACGAGCGATCTTTGCGGGTTTTGGAAAGGGTGGGTGGAGTGGGTGGAGGCATGTGAGCTCGAAAGTCGGTACTGAGCGACTCGAGCCAACAGAGTGAGGTGTTCGTGGTGTATCGGTGTGGCACCAGATCTGTGAGTATTGGTTGGAGGCGATCGAGCGGATTATGGATGAACTCGACTTAACCGACGAGGAAAAGTGAAAGGGTTGGTGTCGCTTCTCTGCGATGAGTCATATCAATGGTGGCTCACGGTGCGGGAAGGTGCTACAGCTGAGGAACTCACTTGGGAGTATGCTAAGGCGGCATACCAGAAGAAGTATGTTGCTACCCATTATATCGATGCACAGAGGAAGGCATTTCTAGAAATTTGGTTCAAGGAACAAGTCTGTGGTGAGTATGAATTTGAATTCTAAAATTTGAGCCATTATGCTCGAGGATAGTAGCTCACGAGCATGAGCGGTGTGTCCGATTTGAAGGCGGACTAAGGGATGACTTGAGGTTGTTGATAGCTCCACAACAAGAGCGAGAGTTTACTGTGTTGGTGGAGAAAGCTAAGGTAGCCGAGGGTATCAAGGATTTTGTAAGGCAGAACACTAATCGAAATAGATAGAAGAGAGGTTTTAGGTCATCTGGATCATTAGGGAATGTGCAAAAGAGGCCTAGAGTTGATGGGCTGCAAGGTCAACGGACTATGATAGAAGGGCAGTATCGTACTTGCGATCAGTATGGAAAGAAGCATCTAGGAGAATGTTGGAAGAAGACAGGATGATGTTTCAAATGTGGGTCAAAGGACCACATGATTAAGGACTGTCCTTTGAGACAGGATGGGAATCGATCGGCAGCTCAGGGTCTTACTCAGGCTGGAAGAGGCGGACAGCAGCCTCAGCGAGGGCGTGGTCTGAATGGTAGAGGAAACGGTACTGGTAGAGGACGGGGAACACCAGGCCGAGGTATTGGTAACACGGAGGCCAGGCAGCCGGGTTTGGTTTATGCGGTTCATCGGAGGGAGGACGGAGACGCGCCGGACGTCATAACTGGTACATTTCTTATATCTGGCAAACCTTATGTGGTTTTGATTGATGTGGGCTCGACCCATTCTTACGTTGCATGTAGAGTAGTTGAAACTCTAGGGTTAGCCTCTGAACTATCTGATAGGGAGATGACTGTAGTAAGCCCACTAGGTCAAACTGTAATAGTAAACAAGATATTTCGGAGTGTGCCTTTGGAGCTTTTGGGAGTAGTATTCCCTGCTGACTTAATGGAATTACCCTTGAATTGATCTTATACTTGGCATGGATTGGCTAGTGGAGCATCGGGCTGTATTGGATTGTACAGTCAAGCGAATGGAGTTAAGGACCCCAGAGGAGGAGGTGATGGTTATGATAGGCGAGAGGAGGAACTACTTGTCTTACGTAGTTTCGGCATTAAAGGCGGATAAGATGGTTCGGAAGGGGTGTAAGGAATTTTTGGCCTTCATTAGTGCTTTGGACGCGAAAGAAGGGGGAGTTAGTGGAGTTAGAACTGTAAGGGAGTTTGTGGATGTCTTTCTGGAGGAATTACCCGGAATACCCCCGGATAGGGAGGTGGAGTTTGGAATTGACTTGCTTTGCAGTGCGACTCTGCGTCAATTGCCCTATCTGAGAATGGCACCAAAGGAGTTGGTTGAGCTCAAGGCTCAAATCCAAGAATTGCTAGACCGTGGGTTTATTCGACCCAGTGTGTCTCCATGGGGAGCACCGGTCTTATTTGTGAAGAAGAAGGATGGAACTATGTGCATGTGCATAGATTATCGTCAGTTGAACAAGATGACCATTAAGAACAAGTATCCTTTGCCAAGGATTGACGACTTGATCGATCAGCTTAAGGGGGCCGCGGTTTTCTCAAAGATAGATCTGAGGTTCGGATATCATCAGCTTAAGGTGAAGGAAGTGGATATCCATAAGATGGCCTTCTGAACAAGGTATGGGCATTTTGAATTCGTAGTAATGTCGTTTGGGTTGACGAATGCCCCAGCCGCATTTATGGACATGATGAACCGGGTCTTCCAACCCTATCTGGACCGATTCGTTGTTGTGTTCATAGACGATATTTTGGTGTATTCCAAGTCTGAAGAGGAGCATGATGAGCATCTCTAGATAGTGTTGCAAGTGTTGAGATAGAAGGAACTCTACGCCAAATTCAGCAAGAGTGAATTTTGGCTTAAGGAGGTGACGGTTTTAGGATATATGGTATCTGCTAAAGGAATAAGGGTGGATCCTCGAAAGATTGAGGCAGTTCTGGATTGGAAACCCCCTAAGTTAGTGGCGAAAGTTTGGAGTTTCTTAGGATTGGCAGGATATTATAGACGGTTTGTGGAAGGGTTCTCGTCAATAGCCGCGCCTCTGACAAAGTTGTTAAGGAAAGAAGTGCCTTTCATATGGACTAATAAGCAACAGGAGAGCTTTGAGAAGCTTAAGAAGGTCTTGACCAAGCCCGATTTGATTGACCCGAGAGAGGGAAAGGATTTTGTAGTGTACTATGATGTTTCCCATACAGGATTGGGAGGTGTCCTTATGCAAGATGGGAAAGTACTCGCTTATGCGTCTCGACAACTAAGGCCACACGAGGTTAACTACCCGATGCACGACTTGAAATTAGCGGTAGTGGTCTTTGCCCTTAAGGTGTGGAGGCATTATCTTTATGGAGAAAAGTCAGTGATCTACACAGACCACAAGAGCCTTAAGTATCTACTAACTTAGAAAGAGCTGAATCTGAGACAGCGAAGGTGGGTGGAACTATTGAAGGGCTATGATTGCTTTATAGAGTATCACCCGAGCAAGGCGAATGTGGTAGCAGATGCCCTTAGTCGAAAGGTTGTGTCGGATCTGAGGGCGATGTTCGCACATCTGAGCTTGTATGACGATGGAAGTTTGCTGGCAGAATTGCAAGTTAAACCGACATGGTTGAATGAGGTGAAGGAAAGGCAATTAATGGACGAAGATCTAAGTGCTAAGTTACGGTAAGCGCAGAATGGAGAATCAGAAGATTATGGCGTTAATGACGAAGGAGTATTGTGCTTCAAGGGTAAGATCTGTATGCCGAAGGACGAGGAGCTTAGGAAAAGAATTCTTCGGGAATTGCATAGTAGCCCTTATGCTATGCATCCGGAGGTAGTAAAATGTCTGAGACCTAAGAGAACATTTTGGTGGCACAGTGCGAAGAGGAAATTCTGAATTTGTCGACAAATGCTTAGCGTGTCGACAAGTTAAAATTTGAACACCAAGTTAAAATCAACGTTGCTTGACCAATACAAATTCTCGATGGAAGTGGCGGAGAATCACCATGGACTTCGTTAGTGGGCTTCCCTTACGCCTACTAAGAAGGACTCGGTATGGGTGATAGTGGATCGATCGACAAAGTCGGCAAGACTTTATTCTGTCTGGGTTGACTACTCCTGAAATTAGCAAGGTTGTATGTAGCAGAGATTGTGAGGTTGCATGGAGTGCCGATGTCAATTATCTCGGATAGGGATCAAGTTCACGTCTCGATTTTGGAAAGCTTTACATCAGGCTTTAGGCACTAGATTGGATTTCAGTACTACTTTCCATCCACATCAGGGACCCATCGAGCGGGTGATCAAGTGTTAGAGGATATGCTGAGAGGCTGTGTAATAGACTTTAGAGAAAGTTGGGAAGAATATTTGCCCCTAGCGAAATTTGCATACAATAACAGCTATCAGGCAAGTATTCGGATGGCACCGCACGAAGCATTGTATGGTCGGAAGTGTCGGACTCCTACATGTTGGACGGAATTGGGAGAACGTTAGATTTTGGGGCCAAAAATTGTGGCAGAATCTAAGGAGAAGGTTAGTGTAATTTGAGCTCGATTAAAGGAGGCATCTGATAGGCAGAAGTCGTATGCAGATCTTAAACGAAAGGAAATAGAGTTTGATGTGGGAGATCAAGTGTTCTTTAAAGTTTCACCTTGGAAGAAGGTGATGAGATTTGGTTGAAAAGGGAAGCTGAGTCCAAGGTTTATAGGGCCTTATCGAGTAATGAAGCGAGTTGGACCGATGGCATACCGATTGGAGTTACCATCGAATTGAAGTAGATACGGCGTATTTCATGTCTCCATGCTACGTCGATGTCGATCGAGATCCATCTCATGTAGTTACGGTTGAAGAGGTGGAGCTGAGACCGGATCGTCTTATGAGGAAGAGCCAATTGATTCGGAGCAGATGTGAGCTACTGAAGGAAATCGGTCCCTTTGGTCAAGGTGTTATGGCGAAATCATGGATCGGAGGAAGCTTCGTGGGAACGAGAAGAGGCAATGCGACGACAATACCCCCACCTATTCTAGCGGGTAATTTGAGGGCGAAATTATTTTAAGGGGTAGAAGCGTAACATCTGGAATATGGCTTATGCATTTTTCCTTAATAATATGAAATAGCATGCTTATGTGTGTTGTGGATGTGCATTATGAATTTTGTGAACCTTAGTGCATAGACAAATGCCTTAGAAAGTATTAGATTCTAAATCTAAAAGAGGAAGCTAAGTAGGAAGGCCTTAAAAGAAATATTAGAGGAAATGTGACATGAAATTGGGCTTGGAAAAGTGGCTTGGAGGCTCCACTTAAGGCCTCAGGAAATGACGACATGGGCTATGAGGAAGGACCTAAGTTCGAGTCGCATGAGAAGCAAATAAAAGAATTTTATTTTGCTACAAGGAGTAGAGAGGTGGACGGCACTAAGGAACTCAAGGAGGAGTTTAATCCTTTTAAAATTGACTAGATAAGGGATAATTGGTGGATTAATTTTATTAATTTGAAAAGGTGATAAGAGATAAATGATAACTTATTTTATTAAATTTAAGAGAAGAGATAAAGAGAAAAACAAGGAATTAGATAGTGTTGGCCGAATAAGGGGGTTCTTTTGATAGTATTTTTAGCCAAGGAAGAGTAAAGCCATTCTCCATTCTTTTCTTTCTTCCCTCTGCTGAATTCTCTCTGCCAATTATTCTCTTTTCCTTTTTGATTCTCCAAAAGCCGAACCTTTAACATCAACCTACTCTTCTTCTTTTGCAAATTCAATCAAAGCCGAACCCTCAAGGTAACCATTAGTCGATTTCTTCATAGCTTCAAAAGCTGAAACTTGTTGATCACACTTAGTTTATAGTCGAAACTCTGTGGGTTCAACAAGGGGCAGTCGACTTCTGTATTAAGGGTAAGAACTAGTTATCATTCGATTTCCATTCTTTTCTTTAGACTTACCAAAAACAAGGTACTAATCTCCTTAATGTGCTTTGCGAATCTTCAAAGGATCTTTGGGGATTGGTTTGCTGTTGTCGACTTGAGAGAAGAATCTTTCAGATTTCAAGTTTTAAGGTAAGCTATAAGGTGATATTGACCATAGGCCATTAGTATGTGATTTAAAGTTGGACTTAAATCTAACCTATGACTATAGGTATTTCGACATCTCCTTGGTTAGGTGGATAATTTGGGATTTAGAGCATAAGGTAAGTGGGTCTATGAATTTGACCAAGGCCAATTTTGGTATTTAGATCTATCTCTAAAAGTCGAAACTAACTAGTTCAATGGTTAAGGGTATAGTCGATTGCAATAAAGAAGCATCATAAAGTTTCGGGATTTGTTTAAGAATCAAATCGGCACCAAGGTAAGTTTTGGGTTACAATAATCCTATTGGGATTTGATTTTATAGCCGAATGGCTTTTACTAATATGATTGAAATTTGGCCAAATATAGGCATTAAAGATCTAAAGCAATAGATTGGATTTTGGGATTTGGAGTGAATTGCTAAGTAAATCGGTGTGTACCCCCACACTAAACTTCAATTAATTTATGATTATGTGTTAATATATGTGTTAATAAAAATATGTGTAAAGTGGCTAAGAGTACCATGCAATGGTGCGAGCGAGATACTCAGTCATTTACCCACTCCTACTATGAGTAGGTTATGGTCTATTATGGCACATATGCTAATAGTGACAAGAATGTGAAATGAAACATGTTATTGCATGATATGTTTTACATGGGGCATATGGGTGATATGTAAAGGGAAGTGAATTGGT
This sequence comes from Gossypium rotundifolium, assembly GCA_025506655.1. NCBI lineage: Eukaryota > Viridiplantae > Streptophyta > Magnoliopsida > Malvales > Malvaceae > Gossypium > Gossypium rotundifolium. The sequence goes on from CP106726.1 coordinate 84,151,691, forward strand.
GGTTTAATACCCCAATATCTCGAATGTGGTGACTTATGTCACAATATCGAATGTGGTGACTTATGTCACAATATATGAATGTGGTGACTTATGTCACAAAATAATCTGAGTGGCTATGCCACGAATTTTATAAGGGCGATGAGCACGTCGACTGCAGCGACTGCCTTTGATGGTGTGTAGCGGATGGAGGGTTGACTTAGTAGTCCCCACGGTGTGATGGTTGGTACGGGTGATGTGTAGTGGACGGATATCTAGCTTGGGTTGGGATTGCATCATAATTATATATGTTATTATGTATGATTTGACATGCACGAATTTAATTGAGTTTACTATTGGTTGTACACATTGAGTCCGTTTGACTCACCCTTGTGGGACTATTTTTCGGTGACACTCGATAATGGACCGAGTCGGCGGGAGCTCGATGGTGGCCATGCAAAGCTCGAGACGCTTTATTTTATTAGTTTTCTTTTTATATTTAAGTTTGAATTATTTGGGTTTATTTGATGTAATAAGGCCTTGATATTAAAATGTTATGCATGTTTTAAATTACTTAGTATGATCCGATTATTAACAAATTAGAGTTAAAATAAATTTTTCTTAAGTGATGATATTAAATGTTTTAACACCTAATCGACATGGGTTTTAAAATTCGAGCCCAACCCAAATCAACTATTTTCAAAAACACGCAAGTTTTTAGCGAAGTTTTCAAATTAGATTCAAATGGATTTTTCTTAGAAGCATGCCAGATCCGGTCAGGGCTTGTGGGCCGGGTTTGGGGTGTTTCATAATTTCTATTAAGTATTATTAATGGCGATGTAATAAGGCCTTTTTAATTATGGATTTTATTGTGTGGATTGATTTATTTATGTTTTAGTTTATTTAAGTTGGATTGATTTTGTTTTTAAGTAAATGATTTTCTATAACTCTCGTTTCAAACAAAAGTTTTTCTTATCTAGAAACTTAGAAAATTCTTTTAAAACTTTTTGATGAAATATTCGATTTAATAAATCTAAAGTTTTTATCAATTACTACTTGTTATATATCAAGCGAGAAACTCTTGTGTTTTTAAACAAGCATTTCAAATAAACCTCGATTTTTGATAAAGTAATGTTCTTAATCCTTTTGAAATTTGATTTCTACATTGTTAAATGTTTTGAATGTTCGTTAAACTTGTGTGGCATGCCGAAATTCAGGCTTAATGCATAGGCAGGGTTTGGGGTGTTACACCTAGGGTTTTAAAAACCCTAGGTCTTTTGAAACTTGTTTGTGTTTTGGGACCCTTTGGGCCGTTTCTGTTTTAGGTGTAATTAGGTCTGGGTAGGCTGTGTTTGAAACACCCCTAACCTGTATCCGACGCCGGACTAGGGTTAAAGGCATTACCGGACAGATCAGAAACATTTACAGAATTAATCATACAATTATTCAACAATATGAATCATAATGTCCCTTAAGTAGGTCATTGAGACCTTAAACACGCTTATAAATCGAATCGGAACTAAATCGAAACACATTCAAAATTCCATGGAAAATTAAAAACTTTTCTAAATACAGGGGATACACGCCCGTGGGGGTAAGCCGTGCCTCACCCACGGCTACTTGACACACTCGTGTGTCCTCTCCGTGGTCATATACTGCCAAAACCAACACGGCTTCCACGAACACCCATGTGCTAAGGCCGTGTCCTACAAAGTTATATACTGCCATTTCTCACACGACCTGTAGGCACGCCTGTGCCACGACCGTGTACACTTAATGCTAGCTACTAACCTTTTCCCCACGGTTACTAGGCACGCCCGTGTGCCATAGCCGTGTGACATTATAGGTCACTTGCAAGACCAAAATGCCACCCACATGGGTCTCACCTATAAGTAACCATTCTCATCACCTGTAATGCATATATAGCAACCAAATACATACCAAAATGACCATTCAATTTATACATCCAATACCAATATCATTCATGCCAAATTACAAGTCAACATCCATATCATCACAAGCATAATTCACTTATTTGTTTACTCAAAACTTACCCATTCTTTGTACTCCAAACCAAACCAAAAATATGCATCAAATAACTTATTCATTCAAGCATTTTATCAACTCAAACTAGCCAAAACATATGGCTAAAATCACCTTATAATCATATTCACATATCTAGCCTATACATGCCATATTTAGCTATATACATTTTCAAAAGGGTACCAAAATGAGTTTTGTAGTGTGATGACGATCCTTAACGGTTTAGAGCCTTCAGTAGCTTTGACAACCTATAAAACAGAGAAAACACACACACAGAGTAAGCTTTACAAAAGCTTAGTAAGTCAATATACAAACAAACTTGGCATAGAAAGCATATAAGCAATTAGATACATTTGCACATCTCATTCACTTAACAATTTATCATGTATATACTTGATTCATACTTATGACCACATTTACCACTTTCATCAATTCAAAACTCATTTTAACACATAGCTCCTTCATAATCATTTTTGCATCTCATACATATTATCATATTCAAATCTAAGTTATGTATACTTGATGCACATTTGACATACCTGAAACGGATATTCGTTCACTTATCTGATCATATCTCAAATATACCATTCGTATCACAGACTTGCCCGTTGAACCAATAGGAATCTAGTAGGATGCTCAGAAAGCTCGGATTAGTCGTACAATGCCAACGTCCTAGACGAGGTCTTACATGCACTCAGATATCGATGCCACTGTCCCAGACAGGGTCTTATACGAATCGATACGATGCCGATGTCCCAGACGTGGTCTTACACGTAAAACTCATATCGATGTCAACGTCCCAGATGTGGTCTTAATCATAAAGCACATATCAATGCCAACGTCCTAGACGTGGTCTTACACGAAATCACAAATCAATTCCAACGTCCCAGACGTGGTCTTACATGATAAAATAGAACAGATTCCTATGTCATGACATAGCTAATCCTATCTATTCCTAGGTTCAAACAGGACTTCTCGGACTCAGTTTGCCTTTACGTCCGAATCGAAGCACTTTCTTCCACAGAGACACTTTTTGAAATACTTTGTCACCGATCTCAAATTCTATATCCTTTCATTTCAAGTCTGCATAAGACTTCTAACGATCAGATGCTGCTTTCAAACAATCTCGGATCAATTTCACATTCTGTTTTGGATCTTTTATCAAGTCAACCCCGTGTAGCTTATTCTCACTAAGCTCAGTCCAATACAGAGGTGTTCAAAATTTACGTCCGTACAGAGCTTCATAAGGTGCCATTTTGATGTTCGTCTGAAAACTATTGTTATACACAAATTCGATCAATGGTAGATATTGTTTCCACGAACCAATATACTCAAGAACGTAACATCTTAACATATCTTCTAGAATCTGAATGATCCGCTCAGGCTGACCATCTATTTGTGGATGAAAAGCTGTACTGAAATGCAATTTCGTGCCTAAAGCTTCTTGCAACTTCTTCCAGAATCGTGATGTAAATCTCGAATCTCTGTGTGACACAATGGATAGTGGCACCCCGTGCAATTTCACAATCTCAGAAATATAAAGTTCAGCTAATCTTTCAAGTGAGTAATCTGATCTTACCAGAATAAAATGAGCAGATTTCGTCAATCGATCAACTACAACCCAAATCGCATCTTTCTTTCTCAGAGTTAGAGGCAATCCAGAAACAAAGTCAATCGTTACTCTATTCCATTTCCACTCAGGAATCAGAATCGGCTGTAGCAAATCAGACGGAACTTGATGTTCGGCTTTTACCTGCTGACAGACTAAACATTTCAAAACAAAGTTAGAAACATCTAGTTCCATACCAGACCACCAGTAGTGTTGCTTCAAATCATGGTACATTTCGACTGTCATGTGCTTCACTCAAAATTAGTTGAATTAACTCTTGATTTCTCAGTACACAGATACGACCTCAGAATCTCAAGCAATCATCAACAATTTGAAATTCAGTTTCAGAATTTTATTCACACTGAGCACGTTTCAATAACAAATCATTATAAACTTTCTAAGCATCACATATCTGCTGTAAGAACAATGGTTTCGCTTTCAATTCAACCATCACAGAACTATCATCAGACAAATCTAACTGAGCATTTAAGGCACGCAATACAATTGATGATTTTTGACTCAAAGCATCAGCAACCACGTTTGCTTTACCCGGATGATAATCTATCACAAGCTCATAATCTTTTAATAGTTCTAACCATCTTCTTTGAAGCAGGTTCAAATCTTTCTAGGTCATCAAATATTTCAGAATTTTATGATTCGAAAATACATGACATTTCTCACCATACAGATAATGGCACCAAATCTTGAGTGCAAATACAATCGCGGCTAATTCAAGCTCATGTGCCGGATAGTTCTTTTCATGAGGCTTCAACTGTATCGAGGCATAAGCTACAACTTTGCCTTCCTGCATCAAAACACATCCTAGACCATTTAACGAAGCATCACTGTATACTACAAATTCTTTGTCCGATTCTGGTTGTACTAACACTGGAGCTTCTGTTAGCAGAGCTTTCAACTGATCGAAACTTTTCTGACATTTCTCTGACCATTCAAACCTAACATCTTTTTGAAGTAATTTGGTCAACGGAGTAGCTATCACTAAAAATCCTTTTACAAAACGACGATAATAACCAGCAAGACCCAGAAAACTACGGACTTCAGACACATTCTTAGGAGGTTTCCAATTCAGAATAGCAGAGATCTTTCTCGGATCAACACGAATCTCAAAAGCTGACATAATATGTCCCAGAAAACTAACCTCGTGCAACCAAAATTCACATTTTCTTAATTTTTCATACAATTGCTTTTCTCGTAGAGTTTGTAACACAATCTTCAAGTGTTCAACATGCTCGTTTTCACTTCGTGAATAAATCAATATGTCATCTATGAAAACTACAACAAATTGATCTAGATGCGATTGCGAAAATTACATTCATCAAATCCATAAAAACAGCGAGGAGCATTGGTTAGTCCAAATGGCATAACTAAAACTCATAATGCACGTACCTCGTTCGAAAGTGGTTTTAGGTATATCGGAATCTTTCACTCTCAATCGATAGTATCCGATCTCGGATCTAACTTAGAGAATCTGATAGCTCCTTTTAAGCGATCAAATAGGTCATCAATTCGGGCAATGGATATTTATTCTTTATGGTCACCTTATTCAACTGACGGTAATCAATACACATTCTCATCGTACCATCTTTTTTTTTCACAAACAAAACAGGAGCACCTCAAGGTGAAAAACTCAGTCTAGCGAACCCTCTATCAGTCAACTTCTGCAACTGCGACTTTAACTCTTTCAATTATGCTGGTGCCATTCTATATAGAGCTATCAAAATAGGTGTAGTACCAGGCATCAATTCAATACCAAACTCAACTTCACAAATCAGAGGTAAACCCGGTAACTCTTCAAGGAACACATCAGAGAACTCACAAGCAATAGGTACTGATTCAACTTTTTTCTCAAACACTTTCGAATCAATCACATAAGCGAAATATGACTCATACCCTTTTTTCACATAACTTTGAGCTTTCAAAATCGATATCACAGCAGGAATCCATTCAAATCATTAGACTCAACCCGTACAATTTCATTATTCGGACATCTCAAATCTATAGTCTTTCTTTTGCAGTTCACAATAGCATCATCCAAAGACAACCAGTCCATACCCAGAATAATATCGAACTCATCAAATGGCAGAAGGATCAGATCAGCAGGGAAACAATTATCTCGAAACATTAACGGATAGTTCTTGCATACTTTATCAATAAGGACACTTTTACCTAAGGGGTTCGATACTTTTATAGCAAACTCAGTAGACTCTACATGCAAAGTCTAACTGTAAACTAAATTCATGCATATATACAAATGCGTAGAACCAGGGTCTATCAATGCAATCACATAAGTATCATGTAGCGTAAAAGTACCTGTTATGACATCAGGTGATAAAGCTTCCACACGAGCTTGGATAGCATACGCTCTGGCAGGCGCTCTAGCTTCAAATCTTACAACAGTATCTCTCGTGCACCTCTGACTACCACTAACATTTCTTACATTCCTAAAAGTTCTACCTCTTATAGGTGCATTATCAGGTCTCGGATTCTGAACAATCTCTGGCTCGGCAAACTCAGGACAATCACGGATAAAATGGTCAAGTGATCCACATCGAAAATAAGCTCTGTCATTTAATCTATAGCTTCCCGGATGTCTTTTTCTGCAATGTTTACATCCAGGTCTCTCAAATCGAACATTACCAATGCTGGCCACTGAAGTTGCTGGAGTTTTGGAACTCATTTGCGATCTAGCTCGATTTCTATTCGGATGTCCCATATTGTCTCTGGAACGACCTTGATCATCTCTGAATCTCTTTGAAATAGACTGAAATGACTTGTTCTGAAATCTTTTTCTTGTATCTTGGGCTTTAGACTCAGCTTTTCTTTTATCTTTCCGGAGTGCCTCAGCTTTGCAAGCTCTATCAATGAGTACAACAAACTCTTTTATTTCTAAAATCTCGACTAGCAGACGAATGTCTTCATTAAGGCCATCTTCGAATATTTTACACATTATAGCTTCGAAAGATACACATTCTCGAGCATATTGACTCAATCTCACGAACTCTCGTTCATATTCAGTAACAGTCATTCGGCCCTGTTTAAGCTCCAGAAATTCCTTTCATTTTTGATCAACAAATCTCTCACTGATATATTTCTTCCGGAACTCAGTCTGAAAGAAATCTCACGTAACTTGTTCTTTCGGAACAACAAAAATTAAGGTTTTCCACCATTGATAAGTTGCATCTCGGAGCAATGATACCACACACTTAATGCATTCTTCCGGAGTCAGAGACATTTCATCAAATACCCGGATAGTATTTTCAATCCAGTACTCGGCCTTTTCAGCATCATCATCATTAGTAGCCCAGAATTCTTCGGCCCCGTACTTACGAATCTTGTCAACTGGAGGCTTATTCAACAGATTTAGATACATAACCGGTGGCACAAATGTGGTCTGAGGGGGATTAACCGGTGGCAGGGGTTGCGAAGTAGTCGAGTTATTTCTCATAAATTGAGTGAACCACTCACTCATCATCTGGAAGAAAGCTTGCTTAGCTTCTCCCACCTAACCGCTCGTAGCCGGTCTTGGATCAGAAGGCTCTATCCCTTGCGCGGGAGCAGGCACATTACTTTCTACGTCATCAGCTACGGCTCTTTCGGGATCCATTACTATACAGAAATCACATTTATACGTTAGGGTTCATCACACTATCACATTTCAGATATATGGCATGTATAGCTAGGGCATGTATAGCTAGACTCTGACACGCTACGTTAGTCTGAGAATCGACTAAACCGTAGCTCTAATACCAACCAAATGTAACACCCTAACGTGTCGGTGGGACTAGGGTTAAAGGCATTCTGGACAGATCAAAAACATTTACAAAATTAATCATACAACTATTCAACATTATCAATCATAATGTCCCTTAAGTAGTCATCGAGACCTTAAACATGCTTATAAGCAGTCGAGACTAAATCGAAACACATATAAAATTCAATGGAAAATTAAAACATTTCTAAATATAGAGGATACCGCTTGGTAGAAGTAGCCGTGCCTTACTCACGGCTACTTGACACACCGTGTGTCCACCACATGGTCATATCTTGCCAAAACCAAGCACGCCTGTGTGCTAAGGCCGTGTCCTACTAAGTTATATCCGCCATTTCTCACACGACACTGTAAACACGCCCGTGCCACGACTATGTACTCTTAAAGCTAGCTCTCGACTTTTTCCCACAGGTTACTAGGCATGCCGTGTGCCATAGTCGTGTGACATTATAGGTCACTTGCAAGACCAAAATGCCACCCACATGGGTCTCACCTACAAGTAACCATTCTCATCACATGTCATGCATATATAGCAACTAAAATACATACCAAAATGACCATTCAATTTATACATCCAATACCAATATCATTCATTCCAAATTACAAGTCAACATTCATATCATCACAAGCATAATTCACTCATTTGTTTACTCAAAACTTACCCATTCTTTGTACTCCAAACCAAACCAAAAATATGCATCAAATAACTTATTCATTCAAGCATTTTATCAACTTAAACTAGCCAAAACATATGGCTAAAATCACCTTATAATCATATTCACATATCTATCCTATACATGCCATATTTAGCTATATACATTTTTAAAAGGGTACCAAAATGAGTTCCGTAGTGTGATGATGATCCTTGACAGTCCCGAGCCTTCAGTAGCTTTGGCGACCTATAAAATAGAGAAAACACACACACAGAGTAAGATTTACAAAAGCTTAGTAAGTCAATATACAAACAAACTTGGCATAGAAAGCATATAAGCAATTAGATACATTTGCACATCTCATTCACTTAACAATTTATCATGTATATACTTGATTCATACTTATGACCACATTTACCACTTTCATCAATTCAAAACTCATTTGAAAACATAGCTCCTTCATAATCATTTTTGCATCTCATACACATTATCATATTCAAATCTAAGTCATATAGGTACTTATCTTGTTATGCATACTTGATGCACATTCGACGTACCTGAAACGGATATTCGTTCACTTATCTGATCATATCTCGGATATACCATTCGTATCACAGACTTACCCGTTGAACCAATAGGAATCTAGTAGGATGCTTAGAAAGCTCGGATTAGTTGTACAATGCCAACGTCCCAGACGAGGTCTTACATGCACTCAGATAACGATGCCACTGTCCCAGACAGGGTCTTATACGAATCGATACGATGCCGATGTCCCAGACATGGTCTTACACGTAAAACTCATATCGATGCCAACTTCCCAAATGTGGTCTTACTCGTAAAGCACATATCGATCCCGACGTCCCAAACGTGGTCTTACACGAAATCACAAATCAATGCCAACGTCCCAGACGTGGTCTTACATGATAAAACAAAACAGATTCCTATGTCATGACATAACTAATCCTATCTATTCTTAGGTTCAAACAGGACTTCTCAGACTTTATCACTATATCAAACTTATCTCGGATTTCATGCACGTAACATCTCATACACATTCATTATCATTAGTAGTCATATGCATATATCCAATTCAATACAAATACGTTTATTTGCATAGCGACTTACCTCGAATTCGGTTTATCGGAATGAAAATGGCTACTCTGTCACTTTCGCTTTCCCACGATCTAAGTTCGTTTTCCTCAGTTCTTGATCTATACGTATTCAGAGTTAACCCTTTTATTTACTAATTCATTCAATTCAATCCAAGGACACACATTTAGGGTAATTTATAAATTAGCCCTCATACTTACGCAATATATTAATTTAGTCCGTTTTTCTCAAAACATAAAATTCACAAAATCAATACACAACCAAGCTTAGCCGAATGTATATAAACATAATACAAGCCCATAATTTCATCAAATTCATAATTTAGTCCCCCAAAATAACATTTTCTCAATTTAGCCCTATTTAGCTAAATTCATCAAAACTTCAAGAACAAAATATATTCATCTAGCTCCAAACTTTCATTTATCACTAAACTCATTTAAAAACTCAACATATCAACAATGGAATCTCACATAAACATCATCAATACACAAAATCAAGGCATGGGTTTTGTAGCTCTCAAAGCAACAATTGCAGAAACGTAGAATTTATCAAAAACTGAAATAAAAACTTACCTTAATTTAGCTCAAACTTAGCCGAAACCTTGCTTAGGTTTTCTTCCTTTTTCTTTTCTCCAAATTCGGCACTAAGAAGATGATAACCATCATCTTTTCATTTGTTTTCTTTTACTAACATAATATTAATCTATTTACCAAATTAGCCATATTACTAAATATATAACTATCATATAATGTAATGTTATTCTTGACAATAGCCATCCACTATCTCATTAATGGCTCAATTGCCATACAAGTCATCCATCTTTTCAAAGTCACAACACATTGATACTTTAACAAATAGCATACAAATTTCACATTTAATGCAAATCAATCCTTTTGTCAAATTAAACACACAGCAAATTTAGCACATGCTAATTCACCTATCAACGCCACAGAAAATAATATTAAAAATACTATATAGACTCAAATTTGTGGTCCTGAAACCACTGTTCCGACTAGGGTATAAACCAGACTGTTATAGTTTTAGACCCATTAGGCCTGGGTGTAATGGGTTCTGGTATTTGGGCTTGGGTGTAACAGGTTGTAAATGGACTGTTAAAAACTAGACTTTGGTTTCTTATTTTTTATTTTTTGGTTTTTTTTAATGGTATGGGTCCGGGCTAAATTGACCTATTACAGGAACATTATGAAACTCTAACTTCATACAAACTTACCTCAAATCTCTAAATGTGTTTTGATGCTCGATTTAGTCCTCGATTTTGTTCTTGCCTTAGTTTCGATCTGGGCTTCGCATTTTTTGATCTATAAAAGCAATTTCACTTGTTAAATACACACATTGACTAAACCGACTCATAATACATATTTTGAAAAAATTACAATTTTGCCCCCAAACTTTTACATAATTACACTTTTGCCCCTAGGCTCGTAAAATGATTTTCATTCTACTTTCTTGTATTTCAAGCCTAGCCGAATCATATTTTCAACTATAGCAACCTTCAATTTCTACTATTCCACTCATGTATGACCATTTTCATAACTTTTACAATTTGGTCCTTACATGCATTTTTCATGAAAATCTCTTAGAAAAAGATGTTTATCATACATCAAACTTTCATATTCCTCCATAAGACATCAAAATACATGCATGTCACACATGGGTAAATTTTTGAATATGAACCCTAGCTCAAAATATAGCTAAAAATAGCTAAACCGAGCTACGAAGGGTCTCAAAAATACGAAGAATATGAAAATCGGGGCTAGGATGCACTTACTATCAAGCTTGGAAGTTGAAGAAACCCTAGCTATGGAGAGATTGATAATTTCGGGTATGGTGAAGAAGATGGACATCAATTTTGGCTTTATTTTCCCTTTTAATTCTTTTATTAACTAAATGACCAAAATGCCCTTAATGGTCCTTTCTTGAGATTTTTCAAATATAATGGTCTAATTGTTAAATAAGGACCTCTATAAATTTTCATAATTCTATTTCATACTTAAATCTTCTAGAATCTCATATTTTCCATTCTTTGCAATTTAGTCCTAATGGACAATTTAATAACTAATTAATAGAATTCCTTCATGAGATTTTCACATAATCATGAAATCATCTCATATACTTTATAGAAATCATAAAACACATATTTCTACTTTGAATTTGTGGTCTCGCACCACTATTACAACTAGGCCCTAAGTCAGGTTGTTACAATTCTTCCCCCCTTAGGGATTTTCATCCCCGAAAATCTTACCAGTGAAAAGGTTTGGGTACTGGTTCCTCATAGCCTCCTCGGGCTCCCATGTAGCCTCTTCTACCCCATGTCTTTTCCACAATACTTTCACGAGAGCTATACTCTTATTTCTTGACTTTTTGACTTCCCGTGCTAGGATCTTGACTGGTTCATCACCATATGTTGAATCTCAACCTCTGTCGGTGTGATCACATGCGAAGGGTCTGATCGGTAGCGTCACAACATAGACACATGCAATACATCATGAATCTTTTCTAACTCAGGTGGCAAAGCCAATCAATACACTACCGGCCCTATCCTCGCGGTGATATCATATGGTCCGATAAAATGCGGACTCAACTTGTCTTTCTGGCCAAATCTAAGAACTTTTCTCCATGGTGATACTTTCAAGAATACTCTATCACCTACTTGATACTCAATTTCTTTCCTTTTCAAATTCGAATAGGATTTTTGTCGATCAGAAGTAGCTTTTAAGTAATCTCGAATCACCTTTACTTTTTCTTCAGTTTCTCTAATCAAATCAACCCCGTGAATTTGGTTTTCCTTAAGTTCAGTCCAATATAAAGGCGGTCGGCACTTACGCCCATATAAAGCTTCATAAGGCGCCATTTTCAAGTTTGACTGAAAACTATTATTGCAGGCAAATTCCACCAATGGTAGATATCTTTCCCATCTGCCTTAAAATTCAAGAACACAACACCGGAGCATATCTTCAAGTACTTGTATCAACCTCTCCGACTGATCGTCGGTTTGGGGGTGGAAAGCCGTACTAAAATTCAACTTTGTGCCCAAGGCCTCTTGTAATTTTTTCCAAAATCTGGACATGAACCTCTAATCTCTATCTGATATAATCGATAATGGTACTCCATGAAGCCTTACTATCTCTGAAACATACAAGTTTGCTAACTTGTCAAGTGAGTAATCAACTCGTACAGGTAAAATGAGCTGACTTCGTAAGTCTATCGACTACAACCCATACTCGGTGTCAACGGCAAACCCGTTACAAAATCCACGGTAACTTGGTCCCATTTCCACTTGGGTACCATTATAGGTTGAAGTAAACCCGAGGGTACCTGGTGTTCGGTCTTTACTTGTTGACAAATCAAGCATCTTGAAACAAACTTAGAAATGTCTTTCTTCATACTCGGCCACCAATACCATTTCTTCAAGTCATTAAACATCTTGGTGCTACCTAGATGTACAGATAGACATCCATTATGTGCCTCGTATAAAATCTTCCAAACAAGTTCATCATTCCTTGGCACACAGACTCTGTCTTTGAACATCAAACACCTATCTGAACCGATTCAAAATTCAGACTCAACACCCTACTCGCATTGAACTCTTTTGGCTTGTAAATCACTGTCATCTTTCTGCGCCTTATAAATCTCTTGGAGGAACATCGGTCTAGCCCTCAACTCAGCTAGAATTGAACCATCATCGGATAACCACACCCGTATATTCATAGCCCTCAAAGTAAATAGGGATTTCCTACTCAAAGCATCGGCGACTACATTCGCCTTTCCCGGATGGTAGTCAATGACTAACTCATAATCTTTTATCAACTCTAACCATCTTCGTTGCCTTAAATTCAATTTCTTTTCAGTCATCAAATACTTTAAACTTTTATGATCAGTGAAAATCCAGCATCGTTCACCATATAAATGATGTCTCCAAATCTTCAATGCAAAAACAATAGCAGCCAACTCTAAATCATGCGTCGAGTAATTCTTCTCATGCGGCTTTAACTGTTTGGAGGCATATGATATCGCCTTACCTTCTTGCATAAGTATGCAGCCCAATCAACTTAAGGATGCATCGCTGTAGATTACAAATTCCTTTCCTGACTCAGGTTGTACTAGAACTGGAGCCTCTGTCAACATTGCCTTTAATTTCTCAAAACTTTATTGGAACTTTTTCGTCCATTCAAACTTTACATTTTTCTGTAACAATTTCTTCATTAGAGTCAATATCATGGAAAACCCCTTGACGAACCGCCTATAGTAACCATTTCATTTCCAAAAAAATCTAACCTCTAATACATTTTTCAGCAGTTTCCAATCAATAATAGCTGAAATCTTACCTGGGTCAACTCAAACCCTGTCTCCCGAGACAATGTGTCCCAGAAAAGCAACTTCCTTGAGTCATAATTCACTTTTACTAAACTTGGTGTACAACTGATTATCTCGTAGAATTTGCAAAACTATCCTCAAATGCTCAGCGTGCTCATGATCATCCTGAGAATATATTAGCATATCATCAATAAAAACCACAACAAACTTGTCTAGCAATGGCCGAAAGATGCGGTTCATTAAATCCATAAACACCGCAGGGGAATTGGTTAAACCAATAGGCATGACTAAAAATTCATAATGCCCATACTTCATCCGAAATGCTATTTTTGGCACATCTGAATCTTTTACTCTCAACTAATAATAGTTGGACCTCAAATCTATCTTGGAGAACACCGTGGCTCCCTTCAATTGATCAAACAAATCATCGATCCTTGCCAACAGGTACTTGTTCTTCACTGTTACCTTATTAAGCTGTCTGTAATCTATGCACAATCTCATGGAGCCATCTTTCTTTTTCACAAATAATACTAAAGCACCCCATGGAGAGCAACCCGGTCTAGCAAAACCTTTTTTCGTTAACTCTTGCAATTGTGCCTTCAATTCCTTTAACTCCGTTGGAGCCATTCTATAAGGAGCAATCGATATTGGTACTGTACTAGGAGCTAACTCAATACCAAATTCAACCTCTCTAATCGGAGGTAGTCTTGGCAATTCCTCGGGAAAAACATCTGGGTACTCACATACTATCGAAACTGATTCAATTTTTAATTCGGTTTCCATGGCATTCATTCCAAAAGCAAGATATGCCTCATACCCTTTTCTTATATACCTCTGAGCCAATATGTGGGAGATCACTACCGGCGATCTCTCTTGTTCATCTGATTCAACAAGAAGAGTGTCCCTATTTTAACATCTTAACTCAATATATTTCTTTCCACAATTTACTGTCAAATCATCAGCAGTTAACCAGTCCATAACAAGAATAATATTGAATTCATCAAATGGCAATAACATGAGGTTTGCCTTAAAATAATGACCACTAATCATCAATGGACAATCTTTGCATACTTTATCAACTAATACACTTTTGCCTAAAGGATTAGACACATTTATCACAAATTATATGGACTCTATGGGCATACTCAATCTAGATACTAATTTTACGCAAATGTATGAATGGGTGGATCCCGAATCTATTAAAGCAATAACTTTAGTATCGTGGAGAGAAAAGGTACCCATAATCACATCAAGAGATGATGCCTCTTCGCAAGCACGAATGGCATAGGTCCTTGTAGGCGCTCTACCCTCAGATTTCGTAGCCTGCTCTTTGTGCGTATTCTTACTACTTGCCCTGCTTCCCGAGTTTCTTTGTGGTCTTCCTCTGGCAATGCCTCCCAGTCTTGCATCCTGAGGGTTCTCTTTCTCATCCCCATCTGGACAATCTCTAATAAAATGGTCTAGAGACCCACACCTAAAACAAGCCTTCTCATTTGCTTAACATTCGCCGGAATGACGTCGGCCACATTGTGGGCACTCCGATCTACTCGGTCGAGCGTTGCCAACACTAGTAACTGATGTAGTCTGAGATCTAGACCCTGAGTACCGCTTGCTCTTACTTTTGCTTGAGAACCCAGCTGAAGTAGCTGATCGGGTAGGAAAATCCCTCGACTTCTTGGACAAGGACTGAAATGATTTACTCAATTGTCTCTTTATTGAGTCACGGGACTCTATCTCAACTTTTTCTTTTCTCTTTCACTAATTCCTCGGCCTTACAAGCCCGGTCCACTAACACAACAAATTCTTTTAACTTAAGGACACCAACAAAAAATTTAATATCTTCATTTAGCCCGTCCTCAAACCTCTTACACATGATTACTTCAGAGGACACACATTCCCGAGCGTACGTGCTGAGTCTCATAAACTCGTGCTCATATTCAGTTATCGTCATCTTTCCTTGTTTCAATTCAAGGAATTCCTTTCTCTTCTAGTCAATGAACCTCTGACTGATATACTTCTTTCGAAACTCTTCTTAAAAGAACTCCCATGTGATTCTTTCCCTTGGTACTATCGACACAAGGGTATTCCACCACTGATAAGTGAAATCTCTCAAAAGAGAAACCACGCACTTCATGGACTCTTCAGGTGTGCAAGATAATTCATCAAATACACTGATGGCATTTTCAAGCCAAAATTTGGCTCTTTCAGGATCATCATCTTTACTAGCCCTGAATTCTTTGGCTCTTTGTTTTCTGATTTTATCAACCGGAGGCTTTTCTCTTCTCACTACTTCTATCACTTGGAAAGATACATGGGTAGGTTGAGGAATAGGCGGGGGTGGAGGAGGTGGAGCATTACGATTGGCTCGAATGTACTCGGTGTACCAGTCGCTTATCATATAGAGAAAGGCTTCTCGGGCCTCTTCTCCTTGACCCAAAGTCTGGGTCTACTCTCTCTGGCACGGTCCTTGCATGAGTCAACACATTACTTACAGCATCATCGGCTGCAGCTCGGTCAGGATCAGGATCCATTTACTATATAAAAACATAATTCAAATTGTCAAGAGTGGTCACACTATTATTACACAAATACTCTTACGTATGGCATGTATAGCTAGACTCATGCCTATGCTACGTTAGTCATAGAATCGAAATCATAACTCTGATACCACTAAATGTAACACCCCTTACCCGTGTCCAATGCCAGGAAAGGTTACGAGGCATTACTTTACTTAACCTTACTTGAACATGCATTTTCGGGCTATAAAATTTCGTTTCAACTTAAAAATTTTCCTTCTTAATCATAACGTGTACATTATAGGCCTACGAGACCATAAACTTACTTCTAGAAAGTTTCAGAGTTCATCTGTAAACTTTGGTACTATTTGAAAATTTTTACTCAAGCAGGGTCCTGCGCTTTGTGTGGGCACAGATGTGATCACACACGCCCATGTCCTTAGCCCATGTACAATTTATTTTCTTCTGAACCTCTGAGGCATTTTCACACGGTAGGACGCATGCTCGTGTCAATAACCCATGTCCCTTACATGGCCTAGACACGCTCGTGCCCTTCACCCATGGAGCTCTCTGTTTATGACATCATCAAACCCTTAATAGCACACGGCCAAGGCACACGCCCATGTGGTGGCCCGTGTAACGAATCAAATTCAAACAATTAAAATGCAGGGGACACACGGCCTATCAACACATCCATATGGGTTGATCGTGTGTCACACACGGCCTAGACACACGCCCGTGTGTCTACCCGTGTGGACATTTAGAGGCTATTTACCAAGCCTCATTGCCACCCTGAAATATTGACTCATTCATTTCATCACAGGTAGCACATAACATGGCAATTATCAATCTACTAAGAATCCTTAATTTATCATTCATTCCACCCATACTTTACTCAATTACTTGCATGAACATTCGATTCATCAAACTCATCAACTTTATAACATAAACTTGGCAATATTGGCCAATTCATCATGGCCATTTACAAAAGGAATGTGGAACATTAATAGCCAACCCTTTGGCCGTCAAATATGACATGACACAAAACGATCAAGTTCCTATACATGCCATACTTAAAAAGAATTAACTTTACTATACCAAAAAAATGGTTGATAGTGTGATTCGAGCTCCGACGTTCTATGATCCCCGAGCTAACTTGGCGAAACTACAAGGAAAAGGGAAAAGAGAGGGGTAAGCATATAACTTAGTAAGTTTGCATGAAATTCTAAAGCAACATAAATGCCCAAACCAAATTTATCATTTTCATGAAACAATAGCAACATATGTCTCAAATGCTTAAACATAAACATACTTACTCACATTCATTCTTACCCATCTCATATCACATTAAGATTTAAAAACATGTACTTACTCATAGTACCTGTATCACTTAATCACATGACTTAGCACATATGCTAACATAAACATAAACTCAAATCTTCATCATTCTTATTATGAATGAAACTTAAGGTCATCCATAAATGGATTTGGCTCTATACCATTTCACATACTTAACTCTTTTGCCTATGAACAAATCAGATTATCGTAGGATTTTCGAACTCATCATACATAAATCTTGATGCCAACGCCATATCCCGGATATGGTCTTACATGGGATCACCCCTTGATGCGAAGCTATATCCCAAATATGGTCTTATATGGGATCTTATAGCTCGATGTCGATGTCATATCCCAGATATGGTCTTATACGAGATCGATCATGAATGTCGATGCCATGTCCCAGACATGGTCTTATACGAGATCTTCTTTTGGTGTCGAGGCCATACCCAGACATGGTTTTACACGGGACCTTAATTATTCAATGCTAATACATGGGTATTTTCATTATTCCGAATCTTTATTCGAAATTTCACATAATTTAATTTCACTATTACCCCATCGAGGCTTCATCACTGGAATTTTTATAGCAAAAACATACATTATCATAATATTAAATATTTTCAAATATCGAAACATTATGAAACTCTAACTTCATACAAACTTACCTCAAATCTCAAAATGTGTTTCGATGCTCGATTTAGTCCTCGATTTTGTTCTTGCCTTGGTTTCGATCCGGGCTTCGCGTTTCTTGATCTATAATAGAAATTTCATTTGTTAAATACACACATTGAATAAATCGACTCATAATTCATATTTTGGAAAATTTACAATTTTGCCCCTAAATTTTTACATAATTACACTTTTTCCCCTAGGCTCGTAAAATGATTTTCATTCAACTTTCTTGTATTTCAAGCCTAGCCGAATCATATTTTCAACTATAGCAACCTTCAATTTCTACTATTTCACTCATGTATAACCATTTTCATAACTTTTACAATTTGGCCCTTACATGCATTTTTCATGAAAATCTCTTAGAAAAAGATGTTTATCACACATTAAACTTTCATATTCCTCCATAAAACATCAAAATACATGCATGTCACACATGTGTAAATTTTTTAATATGCACCCTAGCTCAAAATATGGCTAGAAATAGCTAAACCGAGCTACGAAGGTCTCAAAAATAAGAAGAACATGAAAAACGGGGCTAGGATGCACTTACTATGAAGCTTGGAAGTTGAAGAAACCCTAGCTATAGAGAGCTTGAGAATTTCGAGTATGGTGAAGAAGATGGACATCAATTTTGGCTTTATTTTCCCTTTTCATTCTTTTATTAACCAAATAACCAAAATGCCCTTAATGGTCCTTTCTTGAGAAATTTCCTTTCCACGTCCATTTTTGTCCATCATCAAACTTAATGGTCTAATTGCTAAATAAGGACCTCTAGCAATTTTCATCATTCTATTTCATACTTAAATCTTCTAGAATCTCATATTTTCCATTCTTTGCAATTTAGTCCTAATGGACAATTTAATCACTAATTAATAGAATTTCTTCATGAGATTTTCACACAATCATGAAATCATATCATATACTTTATAGAAATCATAAAACTCATATTTCTACTTTGAATTTGTGGTCTCGCACCACTATTCTGACTAGGCCCTAAGTCGGGCTGTTACAGCATATACATTGATCGATACTCCTTCCCAACCTTTGGAAAACCAATTCACTTCCAACGCTACAAATCGGTTAACACAATATTTCTTATTCATCTGAAAATACCCTTTATCCCATATTGTAATTAACCCTCCAAAACGACTTATTGCTTCCGCATACCTAAAATCAAAGTTGTCTCCCCAAATTCTTCTAATTAGATCCCCAAACACTACCTATAATTTTGTTTCCTGAAAAAAAAACATAAATTTACCCTGTGCATTCTAACTAATCTACTCACCATTGTAATTTTGACCTCTGATCCCAAACCTCTTATATTCCAGGTAACAATTATCATATCACCCAACTAATATTCCAAGATAAACCAAAACAAAAAATTCAAACTCGCACCTATTGTTGTACTGGGGCTTTATTTGTTCTCTTCGAGTTCTTTGCTACTGCTCTTCAAGTCTCATTATATCCTCAATGACATCCCTTTTATCTCCCCTCACACTTAATCCCAATTTCTTCCCCACTTCCTAGGTTTGCTTTGCCTCTCTTAGAATTACCTTCCTCCTGTTGCTGATGTTCAAGTCTGGCAATGATAAATTCACAATTTTCCCTTCACTTCTTGACACTGCCCTACCCTTTTCCTTTCTCCAAATTCTATCCCTCTTTTGTTTCTCCTTGGATGTCAGCACCTTATCCTAAATGCCTCCCATGGAATTGATTTTTTTATTAAATTGTTTCTTCTTCTTTCTACTTTGTATTGTATTTAAGTATACATCTTCAATCTCTGGAAAATCCCGTCCCCCGATTCCTTTTCTTGATTTGTTTTTAGAATTTTTTTATTGTCAAACTATTTTCCTCTCCCAAAATCAGCCCTTCATTTCTAATTTAGCCCACACCCTCTTCCATATCCTCATGTGAATCTAGTCCCCCATTCGAGCCTATTACAAGTGCCAGACCCATATTTACTAAGGCCTTTCTAGCCCGGTCCATCCTTCTATTGTCTCCAAATTCCCTTCAACTAAATTTCCATTAGTTTCAAACATCATGATCCCTTCATTTAATACCCCAACATCTTTTGACATTCTTTTCCATCTCTATCATTTTCAATGCTATTTTCCATAATTACTTCCTCCATGACATTTCGGTTGCCCTCCTAAGATTTCTTGATTTCAATCCGATCATCGATTGATTTCGACACACTTTCTTTAGCCTCCTTCTATCATACCTCCTTGTTCGAGATAACGTTTTAGATACTTTTGACCATCCCTTTCTCTTACATCGATCGAAAACGATATCTCCCACCTCCAATGTTATTACTTCTTCAATCAGCATCGGTTGTTTGATTGAAATCGACATCTCAATCTTCTCGTAGTTGGTTGTTTTGTCAAGTTCTCCCCATCAAATCAGATCACCCCAATTGCCACTACCCTTTTTAACGTTTAAGTAATTCCAACGACATGCACCATCAATTAATAATATAAGACATTATTATTGGTGTAAAATAAAAAATATTGAAGGACTTGAAAATAAAACAATTAACTTTATTTTATTTAAACATAATTAAATATTAGTTATAATTATTTTATTTATCTTTTAGGTTTTACGTTTCAAATTTTGGGTTTCAAGTTTGGATTTGATGTTTTTCCATTTATTTATGTTTAATAATTATAATTAATATTTATTTTAAACCCTTCAATATTTTTTTGTTTTACACTAGTGATGATGTGTCATTTTATTATCAATTGGTGGTACATAAATTTTATGTACCAATATTATATCAAATATTCTCCTTATATATGTCTCCATCTCATAGTTTTGTAACCCTATTTTAGAGAGTTAAAGAATATCTTTTATATGAGATTTGATTAAGAGTTTTGGGAAGAGTTTTTAGAGAGAGTTTTGTGTTTTAGTTGGAGGACTTTGTATTCAGGGTTCTTTGTTTTGATTATCTTCATCTTATACTTTTCAGATTTCTTTCTCATTAGTGAAGTCTCATTTGCCCGTGATTTTTTATCTCTTAATTGAGGGTTTTCCACGTAAAGTTTGCATGTTTGATCTTCCCTAATTTTCTCTTTCATTGTTTGTAAGGGTCGATCCCCAACACTAATTTCAACCAACAAACACACCCAATTAGTAATTATTTAAATTAGATTGTATACCCACGCAACATTGATTGCATACACAGTTATGGTATTTAAATTAGCTCCATTGGCCACGGATTCTACAAGAAAGTTGTGTTGACATTGATGATTTACATTAAGCGATTGGTGATGTCTTTATTGTCAAAGCCTCAGGTACAATGTGTAACAGATGCCTTGACCATTGCTGACTTTTAATATTCCAGCATGTTTTAAAACTTGGTGGTGGTTGCTGCTACCGGTTATGTATCGAGTTGCTGGGATGCTAGTTACGTTTTATTGTGCTGTTGGAGACATGGTTTGTTGAATTGTTGTCAGATTTTCTATGTTATGGTTCCTGGTTTGCAGTTTGATGATACGATGGGTGGATGCGGAAGTTGGAGAAAACGTAAACTATAAATTGAGCAAAAGATAAAATAGTAAAGGCTATTCTGTTTTATTTTTCCATAATATTATACAAATAGTCAACCATGTATATATACATGGCACTAACATGATTGTGAAGGCCTACACACTTTCTATTAGTTGTACCGGCTATCAAATTTTTTTATTATAATTGTAGTACAGGTAAAGCAGCAGCAGGCAGCACATTATTATTTAATTTTGATAGCCTTAATTACCAGCATGGCTTCATGAAGAAGCAAAGGCAGTTAAGCCTCTAACCCAAATGATGCCTTCATTGTGGGTGAACGGCTCGCGGCATCAATTTCAATAGATGCAACGTACCCAAACTTTGTAACTTTATATTTTGGTTTTCCTCTTTTCTCAAGGTCGGTTTTGATTTGCCCCAGTGAACAGGTTGCCTTTGGATATCAGTATAGACCTGCAGCATGCATGCAATTAATCATAGATTAAATGATTATGTATACCCATTCTAACTAGTTAATTAATGATAAGATTGAATCGAGTGCAATATATACCTTGCTGTTCTCATCTAGAGGGTTGCTCCAGGCAACAACCCACTTAGTTCCATCACGTCGCCTGTACACAAGACCAGCAACTGAACCATGACTATCAGCATCATCAGTCACTGATTCATGTGTAAACTCTCTCGCATCTCCATCTTCAATTATTTCTGGGAAATCCGCATAATGAGAGCCTTGCCAAACTTTCTTGTCAGTCAAGGTTAGAGCTTCGCTGGAAGAGTTCCAAAGCTTGCCGTTTGTGGTTTGTTGAGCATTTTTCTGAGAAGCAGCCATGGTAGCTATCTATGTGCTATGGTTTGGTTGTGTTATGCTTCAAATATTGCAATACACACCTACTTATATACTAGTTTGCACCATGCATGCATTGTCCATAACAACAATGTTTATGCGCATGAAATTTGTAGACTGCATTCATATCAAAACTTTTTTATTCCTATTCTTGATGTGTCTTTTCACTTCTAAATAAACATTCTTTTCAATTAAAGAAATATATTTTAACGTATTTGGATTTTTTGATAAATTATTTTTTAAAGTATATAATTGTAGTATTATAAATTAACAATATAAAGGTTAAACCACTTCCAATGTCACCTAAATTATTATTAAGTTTCTCACTCAACTTTAAAAGTTACAACATGATCATTAAATTATTCAACAAATTTCATTCTAAGTCATTGAGCTATTAAAATTACTATGGTATAGCCTTCTCTATTCGCATCTATCGAAAGCTCTCATTCCCCTTCTCTTCTAAAATTCACTTTTTTTTTTCATGAAATAAGTTTGAACATCACAATTTGCGAACCAAAGTTCAAACAACTTTTTTCTCTGATAACTGACATTGATCGTTAGATCGACTTGGATCTAAAATATGTTCTCTTACTTGTCAATGGGTTTTGATCCACCGTAGCGATCGTCGAATCAATGTTTGAAGCTTGCTAGCCAGACTTTTAAAATAAATCTTAACAGTCTAGTATCTTCAATAAAAACTTTCAAATAGTTGAGTGACTTAAATGAAAATTTTTAAATAGTTCAGTGACAATTTTATAACTTTTTAAAATTGAATGACAAAAATGTAAATTTACTAATAATTTAGTGACCTTAAATATAATTTACCTTAATATAAAAGTATAATTGTTAGGTACCAAGATTAAACCCACATCATATAATTAAATAAATAAGTTTCAACGGATGTATTATATAAAAAAAATAGTACATAATAAGTGTCATCTCTAAATTAAAATTTCCATCATATGAATTTAAATTTCTAAAATATCCTTTAGTCTTAATTATATATTTTTAAACAAATATTTTTAAGAATTGTTCAAATAATTTCTTTTACTAACTAGTGTCAGTTGCTAGTACTTACAAAACTCCATGTCCACCATACGAATCTTGTGTAGATTAATATATTAATTATATATTATGCCACATCTATTACGTGGAAGATTGAAAATATATTAGATATTACGGAAACATTTAAAAAAAGTAATATTAAATTTTGATATGTTGATGATACGTAATAATCTTGAGATATATTTTATATTGATATTGTATTCGAGTGAATTTTAAGTGTAATTTAATTTAAAATCTTATTTGTTGTAGCCAAATAATCATTTAACATCTACTGACTCTTCCATCAAAATTTGAATCCCTTTGAAAAAGAGAGTCTAACCCATATTTTATAATAACTAATAAACATGGATATTTCTTTTTACTATGGGCTTTAATTTAATGGTTTTAAAAGATAAAAGTAATTTAATTAATTGATTTTGATTATCAAATTATTTCAAATAAATAATTGATTGGACCATTAGAGGTTCTTCTGCATTGTTTGATATTTCTCCTCTGGTATGTGTTGGAATATTTTTAATTAAATGAAAGAGTCTAATTAATTAAAAGTTATATATTTTCTTTTGTTATTAACAAAGAATTATAATTATTCCAATAATATTATTTGAATCGAGAGATATTAAATAAATAATTATGTCTCTTTTAAATATATTATTATTCGGAAAAGACACATATTGAAATATGTCTCTATGAAGAGACATGTAAATTTTATAAATAGGAATGAAATTTCATTTGGAAATCATACCAACAAGTTCTAAAAATTATTTCTATCTTTCCTCCATCTTCTAATATCATTGGATTGTTCTATAAAGAATTACTGCAAAAATTCTTTATAGAAATTGATTTCCTTATTATACATTGCTCAGTACTTAATGGACTATTTTCGTCAATAGAAAATGCAAATAGTCATCGGGCTTCATTTGCTTGAAACTTATTTGCATACCGAGTATATGAAACACCCCAAACCTGGCCCACGAGCCACGACCAGATCTGGTATGTTCCTCGGGAAAAACGATTCAACTTGTTTATTTCTTTGGAAAACTTTAAGTGATTTTAGAGAAATATTGGGTTCAAGTTGAAAACATAGATATTTTTCAAAGATTTCGTTTTGTTAAAACTTCGAGGTTATATTTCAAAACCATGAGTTACGGTAAAAGTCAGTCTTTAAAGTTTGTTAATTAAATTGAAAATCAGTTGTATTTTAGATGTTAAAGCATTTTCATTTATTATTAAGAAAATTTGCTTACTTTAATTTGATAAGTATCGTGCCATAATAAAATAATTTAAGTGCATGCATAAACAGTCCATACTATAGCCTTATTACATCAAAAATAAACCCAAAATAAAATTTAAAGTACTTAAATAGAATAAAATGTCCAACTAATAAAATTCGTGCTGAGCATGGTCACCACTAAGCTCCTACCGACCCGATCCATTACTGAGCGTCACCTGAAAAATATTCCCACAACGGGGTGAGTCAAACAGACTCAATGTGTACAACCAACGCTAAGTCCCAACAGTTATGGCATATCAAATCATACATATTCATATAGCATTTAAATAAAATGATGCAATCCCGAACCCAAACCTAGATGCCATCCGCTACACATCACCCGTACCAGCCGTGACACTGTGGGGACTACTAAGTCAACCCTCCATCCGCTACACATCATCGAAGGCAGTCGCTACAGTTGACGTGCTCATCGCCCTTATATATTGTGGCGTAGCCACCAGATAATTAACTGTGACATAGTCACCACATTCAGATATTTGTGACATAAGTCTCCATATTCAGATATCGTGGTAAAGACCACCAGATCACTTCCCCTTTACATATCACCCATATGCCCCATGTCATACAAAACATGCAAATATTATGCCTTATGCTTTATTCACATTCTTATAGTTGCACTTATGTGCCATAACTGATATTTATCACAATATACTCATAGTAGGAGTAGGAAAACGTTCCCTGAGTACTTCGTACCATTACATGGTACCTTAGCCATAATCTTACACTTTTATATTAACACATATAGTAAATTAAAGCCGTAAATCTATCAAGATTTAGTGTGGGGTACACACCTGATTCACTTAGTGAGTTCAATGAAATCCCGAAAATCCCGATCTAAGCTTTAGATCCTTTAGTTCCTATATTCGGCCAACACTAGGCATATTAGCAAAACCTATTCAGCTATAACCAAATCCCGAAAGATTATTGCAACCAAAAACTTACCTTGTCGCCAATTGGATTAAAAATCAAATCCCGAAACTTTGCTATGTTCCTTCTTGTAATCGACCAAGCACTAGATCACTTCACAGGTTAGTTTTCGGCTTTTAACCTAAGTAAGAAATAGATCTAAGTTCCTAAATAGGCCTTGGCCGAATGTCCAATATGACTTACCTTAGATCTTTAAAGTCCCAAGAGATCCTTCTTTGTAGTCGACAGCACCTAACTCCCGAAGCCTCCCTTAATACAGAAGTCGATGACACCCTTGCTTGAAGTCCCAAGTAGTTTCGGCTATCTTTGCTAGATAGTAATTGCTTTGCTTCGGGTTGAGATCTAATGAACAATCGACTAGGAGCTAGGAAGATCTTACTTTCGGCTTTAATGAAACTTGTGAGAAGAAGAGGAAGGTTGATGATGATAATTTGGCTTTAATGGAAGAGTATGGGACCTAGGAGGAATCGGCAATGGTGAATATAGGAGGAAGAAGATTCGGCTTGACAAAATAAAAAGAGAAAAGAGGATATTGCTAGAGAATTCGGCAGAGAGAAGGAAGGAAAAGGAAAAAGAATGAATAATGGCCTTAATTCCTCCTTTGGCTGAAAATACTAACCTTAGTCTCCCCCAATCGGTCAACTCTACTCTCTCAATCCAATCCCTTATTTTTCTCTCCCTTACCCTTTCAAAATAATTTAAAATAAGTCATCACTTATCTCCTACCTTAGCCAAAATTTCCAAAAGAATTAGACCTCATCTTAAACTCCAACTATAGAACCCCGCTATCCATTACTTCCCTTGTTGCATAAAAATAAAAGCTTTATTTAGCTTCCCATGTGACTCGAACCTTGGCCCATTTACACTGTTGGTGGCGTCATTCTGAGGCCCTAAGTGGCGCCTCAAGCCACTTAGACAAGCCTATCTTTGTGTCTAATTTTCCCATTTATTTTCTTAAGGCCTATCAGCTTAACTCCCTCTTTTAGACTTAAAATTAAATAATTTCTAAGGCATTCACCTACACACTAAGGTTTACAAAATTCATAGAACACATTCAGAATATTCATAAGTATGCTATTTCACACAATTTAGCAATAATACATAAGCCATAATCCAGGATATTACAGTTCGACCCCCTTAAAATAATTTTGTCCTCAAAATTACCTGGCTGAAATAAGTGAGGGTATTGCTGTCGCATTACTTTTTTCGGCTCCCACGAAGCTTCTTCTGCTCCATGATTACGCCATAATACCTTGACTAGCAGAACTGACTTCCTCCGTAACACTTTCACATCTCGTTCCAAAATCTGAATCGGCTCTTCCTCGTAGGATAAATCTGGCCTTAGCTCCACCTCTTCAACTGGTACTACGTGAGACGGATCCGATCGATAACGACGTAGCATGGAAACATGGAATACGTCGTGCATCTGCTTCAACTTTGATGGTAACTCTAACTGGTATGCCACTAGTCCAACCCGCTTCAATACCCGATAAGGTCCTATAAACCTTGGACTCAACTTCCCTTTGTGACCAAATCTCATCACCTTCTTCCAAGGCGAGACTTTCAGAAACACTTGATCCCCCACATCAAATTCTATTTCCTTCCCTCTGAGATCTGCATACGACTTTTGCCTATCAGATGCTTCCTTCAATCGTGCCCGAATTACCTCAACCTTTTCTTCAGACTCTGCCACCATCTCTGGACCCAAAACTCGACGTTCCCCTAATTCTGTCTAACACGTAGGAGTGCGACACTTCTATCCATACAACACTTTATATGGTGCCATCCGAATGCTGGCTTGATAGCTGTTGTTGTACGCAAATTTCGCTAAAGGCAAATACTCTTCCCAACTTCCTCTGAAGTCTATCACACAGGCCCTCAGCATATCCTCCAACACTTGTATTACTCTTTCAGACTGCCCGTCAGACTGTGGGTGAAAAGCCGTGCTGAAATCCAATTTGGTGCCTAAAGCCTGATGTAGAGCTTTCCAAAATTGATATGTAAACCTTGGATCCCTATCCGAGATGATCGACACCGGCACTCTATGCAACCTCACAATCTCTGCCACATATAACTTTGCCAACTTCTGCAACGAATAATCAACTCGCACTAGTAAGAAATGAGCTGACTTTGTTAATCGATCCACTATCACCCATACCGAGTCCTTCTTAGTAGGCGTAAGGGGAAGCCCACTAACGAAGTCTATAGTGATTCTCTCCCACTTCCACTGCAGAATCATTATCGGTTGAAGCAATCCTGACAGAACTTGGTGTTCATCCTTAACTTGCTGACACGTTAAGCACTTCATCGACAAATTCGGTAACTTCCCTCTTAAGGCCAGGCCACCAAAACTGTTCCCTTAGGTCTCTGTACAATTTACTGCCCCCGGGATACATAGCATAAGGGCTGCTATGCGATTCCCGAAGAATTCTGTGCCTAAGTTCTTCATTCCTCGGCATACAGACCTTACCCTTGAGGCATAATACTCCCTCGTCATTAATACCATAATCCTC
Organism: Gossypium rotundifolium; assembly: GCA_025506655.1. NCBI lineage: Eukaryota > Viridiplantae > Streptophyta > Magnoliopsida > Malvales > Malvaceae > Gossypium > Gossypium rotundifolium. The sequence continues at coordinate 84,179,880 of CP106726.1, forward strand.
TAACTCTCCATTCTGCACTTGTTGTAACTTAGTACTTAAATCTTTATCCAACAACTGACTCTCTTTCACCTCATTCAACCATGTTGGTTTGACTTGCAACTCTGCTAACAGAATTCCATCGTCATACAAGCTCAGATGTGCGAACATCGCCCTTAGATCTGACACCACTTTTCGACTTAGGGCATCTGCTACCACATTCGCCTTGCCCGGATGATACTCTATAGAACAATCATAGTTCTTCAGTAATTCCACCCACCTTCATTGTCTCAGGTTCAACTCCTTCTGAGTCAAAAATACTTAAGACTCTTGTGGTCTGTGTAAATCACTGACTTTTCTCCATAAAGGTAGTGCCTCCACACCTTAAGGGCAAAGACCACTGTCGCCAATTCCAAATCATGCGTCGGGTAGTTATCCTCGTGTGGCCTTAGTTGTCGAGACGCATAAGCGACTACGTTCCCATCTTGCATCAATATGCAACCCAAACCTATATGGGAAGCGTCACAATACACCACAAAATCCTTTCCCGCCTCCGGCTGAATCAAAATCGAAGCTTCAGTCAAGACCCTCTTAAGCTTCTCGAAACTCTCCTACTATTTTTCTGTCCATACGAAAGGTACTTCCTTTCTCAATAACTTTATCAAAGGTGCGGCTATAGATGAGAATCTTTCTACAAACCTTCTATAATAGCCTGCCAATCCCAAGAAACTGCGAATCTCAGCCACCGTCCTAGGTGGTTTCCAATCTAGCACCGCCTCAATCTTCCTAGGATCTACCCTTATTCCTTCTGCGGATACCACATGCCCTAAGAACGCAACTTCCTTTAGCCAAAATTTACACTTTCTGAATTTGGCATAGAGTTTCTTCTCCCTCAACACTTGCAACACAATCCAGAGATGCTCATCATGCTCCTTTTCAGACTTGGAATACACTAGGATGTCGTCGATGAACACCACGACGAATCGATCCAAGTAAGGTTGAAACACCCGGTTCATCATATCCATGAACGCGCCTGGGGAGTTCGTCAATCCAAACGGCATTACTAAGAACTCATAATGGCCGTATCTTGTCCGGAAAGCTGTCTTATGGATATCTGCCTCCTTCACCTTAAGTTGATGATATTTAGACTGTAGATCTATTTTCGAGAAAATTGCTGCCCCCTTAAGCTGATCGAACAAGTCGTCTATCCTTGGCAAATGATACTTGTTCTTGATGGTCAGCTTATTCAACTGATGATAATCTATGCACATATGCATAGTTTCGTCCTTCTTCTTCACGAACAAGACCGATGCTTCCCATGGAGACACACTGGGTCGAATAAACCCATGATCAAGTAGCTCTTGGATCTGAGCCTTGAGCTCAACCAATTCCTTCAGTGCCATTCTGTATGGGGCAATTGACACAAGAGCTGTTCCCGGCAGCAAGTCAATTCCAAACTCTACCTCCCTATCCGGGGGTATTCCAGGTAACTCCTCCGGAAAAACATATTCAAATTCCCTTACTGTTCTGACTCCACTAACTCCCCCTTCCTTTGCATCCCGCGTACTAACGAAGGCCAAAAATGCCTTGCACCCTTTCCGAACCATCTTCTCAGCCTTTAATGCTGAAACTATATTAGACAAGTAGTTTCTTCTTTCTCCTATCATAACTACTTCCTCATCCTCTGGAGTCCTTAACTTCATTTGCTTAGCAGCACAATCCAAAATAGCCCGATGCTCCACTAGCCAGTCCATGCCAAGAATGAGATCGAATGCTCTGAAAGGTAGTTCCATTAAGTCAGCAGAGAATACTATTCCTTGAATCTCTAGAGGTACTTTCCGAAACATCTTATTCACCACTACAGTTTGACCTAGTGGGCTTACTACAGTCATCTCCCTATCAGACAGTTCAGAGGCTATGCCTAGAGTTTCAACTACTCTACATGCAACATAAGAATGGGTCGAGCCCACATCAATCAAAGCAAAATAAGGCTTGTTCGCTATGAGAAACGTACCGGTTATGACGTCCGACGTGTCTCCGTCTTCTCTCTGGCGAATCGCATATACTAGACCCAGCTGTCTTGCCTCGGTATTACCAACACCTCTGCCTGGTGTTTCACGTCCTCTTTCGGCACCATTACATCTGTTATTCAGACCACGACCCCGCCGAGGTTGCATGCGCCTCTACCAGCTGATTAACACCGAGTCTTTGGTCGATTCCCATCTATCTTAATCGGACAGTCCTTAATCATATGGTCCTTAGACCCACATTTGAAACATCCTCCTGTCTTCTTCCAACACTCTCCTAGGTGTTCTTTCCACACTGATCACACGTACAGCATTGCCCTCCTGTAGCAACTTACGAACCTCGTGGCCCATCAGCTCTAGTCCTCTTTTACACATTCCCTAACGATCCAAACGACCCAAAACCTCTCTTCTATCTATTCCGATCAGAGTTCTGTCTTACAGAGTCCTTAATCCCTTCAGCTACCTTAGCCTTCTCTACTAATGCGGTAAACTCCCACTCCTGATATGGGGCTATTAACAACCTCAGGTCATCCCTTAGTCCGTCCTCAAATCGGACACATCGTTCATGCTCCGTAGCCACCACTCCTCGAGCATACCAGCTCAACCTTAGAAATTCAGCTTCGTACTCTGCTACGGACTTATTCCTTTGAACTCACCCCAAAAATGCCTTCCTCTGCGCATCAGTATATCTGGCTCCAACATACTTCTTCTGATACGCCTCCTTAACATATTCCCAAGTCAGATCCTCAGTTGTGGCCCCATCCCGAATTGTGAGCGACTATTGGTATGCCTCATCGTGAAGTAGTGCCACCATTCCCTTCAGTTTCTCCTCAGTGGTCAAATCTAGCTCATCTATAATCTGTTCGATCGCTTCCAACCAATACTCAACAGTACTGGGTGCTACACCCGAAACGCCACGAAATACCTCGACTCCGTTGGCTCAGAGTCGTTCAAGTACAGACTTTCGAGCTCTTATATTTCCACCCGCTCTAGCCACCATTTCAAGAACTCGCAGCACCACCTACGATACTGCATCACCCCCGTCTGATCCTGCTGCTCAACACTAACAGCTGGTGGTGGCGGTGGTGGTACCTCATTATCGGACCCTTGACCCGATCTAACGGGTTCCGACACGGTCATTCTGCCTCTACCGTGTCCTCGCACATTACGACCACGTCTCCTAGAGCTCATGTCTACGTTCGCGCTTTAATCTGATTTAAGAAATTTTATGTATTAGTCCTTGTTCCACTGATTATCCGCAGAGAAGTTTTATGAAAGAAGATTAATAGTAGTTCTTTCGATCATTCAAGGTTTCAAGTCTTCTATCCTAATTCAAGAAAACACATCCATTCAGTAGTATCTACCATAAACATTCTCTATTCCAACGTTTTGTCTATTCCTATCCTGGGGTATTTCGTCATTTCACCTACTGAGGGTATTTTGGTAATAAATGGGGTAATTTCAAGAATTCTTATAAATCAAAGGTATTTCAAAATTTACAAAAACTTGGGGTTATTTTGAGAATTTGTTTTCCAAATCGGTGATGTTGTAGAAATTTTAAATCGGGGTTATTTTGTAAATTTTGTAAGTCGAGGTAACTTGGTAAATTTTCCAAATCTTAATATTTTGCAAAGTAGGTTTTGGATACTTTCGCAAAATAAGATGAAGATCAGGAATTGGGGCGAGGACTTAGCTGACTCTCCTTTTCAGATGTTGCTTATTCGGGCTTGGGGATGGGTTAAGCTACCACTGGCACCCAATCTCTTTACTAGATTGGACCACAGGTCGTCACTCCTACATCCAAGATGTAACACATCCCCCCACGAGAAGGAAGGGAGGTGGTTGTTAGGATAACCCAAATTTTATTAAAATCGAGGGTAGTGTGGTACTTTTAGAAACCAGAGGCATTTTAGTAATTTTACCACTAGGGGTATTTTAGTAATTTTGTAAATCAGAAATATCTTGGAAAAATTTTTAGAATAATTTTTCTACAACCCAAAGGGGTAATTTGGTGATTTTAAAACTGAAGTTTTTATAAAAATCCGGCTAGTCCCTTTCGGGTTTTAGTCGTTGGGTTTAGCTTGTGATTAAGTCCTCTTGGTTAGGGTGGTAGTAGCTACGCACCGGTAGGATTCCAATGAAGAGGAGGTGAGTCACGAGGACTGCTTAAATACCATGCTCTTGGGATCCAATCCTGAGACATGCGCACAATGGTTGCCACACCTAACTTTCGGTGACTTAGTCACGGGGTTGTTTAATTAGGCTTTAAGTTTTATGCAATTGTTAGGGTAAACTAGTCCTAGGGTTCAAGTACTTAGTATACTAATCTACGTTCCATTCCTACCCTTCTACAGATCATACTATAAATCACACAGTAGTTAGAAGTACTTACCTGGTGGACTTCCGGTCGGAGACTTAGGTGCCATGCTAGAAAAACCTGCTTATTTCACAAAAATTTTCAGAAAGCTTATTTGGGCTCGATTTTGAAAACGTTATGGACTTTAAACCCAAGGTAGAGAGTTTAAAAGCGGGCTCGATACCAAGTGAAACACCCAAACTCGGCCCACGAGCCACGACCAGATCTGGTATGTTCCTCGGGAAAACGATTCAACTTGTTTATTTCTTTGGAAAACTTTAAGTGATTTTAGAAATATTGGGTTCAAGTTGAAAACATAGACATTTTTCAAAGATTTTGTTTTGTTAAAACTTGAGGTTATATTTCAAAACCATGAGTTACAGAGTAAAAGTCGAGTCTTTAAAGTTTGTTAATTAAATTAAAAATCATTTGTATTTTAGATGTTAAAACATTTTCATTTATTATTAAGAAAATTTGCTTACTTTAATTTGATAAGTATCGTGCCATAATAAAATAATTTAAGTGCATGCATAAGCAGTTCATACTATAGCCTTATTACATCAAAATAAACTCAAAATAAAATTTAAAGTACTTAAATAGAATAAAATGTCCAACTAATAAAATTCGTGCTGAGCATGGTCACCACTAAACTCCTGCCGACCCGGTCTATTACTGAGCGTCACCTGAAAAATATTCCCATAACGGGGTGAGTCAAACAGACTCAATGTGTACAACAACGCTAAGTCCCAACAGTTATGGGATATCAAATCATACATATTCATATAGCATTTAAATAAAATGATGCAATCCCAAACCCAAACCTAGATGCCATCCGCTACACATCACCCGTACCAGCCATCACACCGTGGGGACTACTAAGTCAACCCTCCATCTGCTACACATCATCGAAGGCAGTCGCTGCAGTCGACGTGCTCATCACCCTTATATATTGTGGCGTAGCCACCAGATAATTAACCGTGACATAGTCACCACATTCAGATATTTGTGACATAAGTCACCATATTCAGATATCGTGGTAAAGACCACTAGATCACTTCCCCTTTACATATCACCCATATGCCCCATGTCATACAAAACATGCAAGTATTATGCCTTATGCTTTATTCACATTCTTATAGTTGCACTTATGTGCCATAATGAATATTTATCACAATATACTCATAGTAGGAGTAGGAAAACGTGCACTGAGTACTTCATTACCATTACATGGTTCCTTAGCCATAATCTTATACTTTTATATTAACACATATAGTAAATTAAAGCGAAAATCTATCAAGATTTAGTGCGGGGTACACACCTGATTCACTTAGTGAGTTCACTGAAATCCCAAAAATCCCGATCTAAGCTTTAGATCCTTTAGTTCCTATATTCGGCCAACACTAGGCATATTAGCAAAACCTATTCAGCTATAACCAAATCCCGAAAGATTATTGCAACCAAAAACTTACCTTGTCGCCAATTGGATTAAAAATCAAATCCTGAAACTTCGCTATGTTCCTTCTTGTAATCGGCCAAGCACTAGATCACTTCACAGGTTAGTTTTCAGCTTTTAACCGAAGTAAGAAATAGATCTAAGTTCCTAAATAGGCCTTGGCCGAATGTCCAATATGACTTACCTTAGATCTTTAAAGTCCCGAAAGATCCTTCTTTGTAGTCGACAGCACCTAACTCCCGAAGCCTCCCTTAATACAGAAGTCGACGACACCCTTGCTTGAAGTCCCAAGGAGTTTCGGCTATCTTTGCTAGATAGTAATTGCTTTGCTTCGGGTTGAGATCTCATGAACAATCGGCTACGAGCTAGGAACATCATACTTTTGGCTTTAATGAAACTTGTGAGAAGAAGAGGAAGGTTGATGATGATAATTCGGCTTTAATGGAAGAGTATGGGACCTAGGAGGAATCGGCAATGGTGAATATAGGAGGAAGAAGATTTCGGCTTGACAAAATAAAAAGAGAAAAGAGAATATTGCTAGAGAATTCGGCAGAGAGAAAGGAAGGAAAAGAAAAAAGAATGAATAATGGCCTTAATTCCTCTTTTGGCCAAAAATACTAACCTTAGTCTCCCCCAATCGGCCAACTCTTCTCTCTCAATCCAATCCCTTGTTTTTCTCTCCCTTACCCTTTCAAAAATAATTTAAAAATAAGTCATCACTTATCTCCTACCTTAGCCGAAATTTCCAAAAGAATTAGACCTCATCTTAAACTCCTCCCATAGACTCCCCATGCCGTCCATTACTTCCCCTTGTTGCCGCAAAAATAAAAGCTTTATTTAGCTTCCCATATGACTCGAACCTTGGCCCATTTACACCTGTTGGTGGCGTCATTTACAGAGGCCCTAAGTGGCGCCTCCAAGCCACTTAGACAAGCCCTTCTTTGTGTCTAATTTCCCCCATTTATTTTCTTAAGGCCTATCAGGCTTAACTCCCTCTTTTAGACTTAAAATTAAATAATTTCTAAGGCATTCACCTACACACTAAGGTTCACAAAATTCATAGAACACATTCAGAATATTCATAAGCATGCTATTTCACACAATTTAGCAATAATGCATAAGCCATAATCCAGGATATTACAGTATAGGTAGGGGGCAAATAGAACCTTAAAGTTAGTGGCTTCATACACACGTTGGAGCCTTGTCCTATTTTTTTTTTTTTTTTGGTTTTCTGTTCATTTGTTGTTCATGTTCGGTTCGTATGTTCAAGATTTTCCTCACCTAAGATTTGTACAAACACTTTTAAGGTTTTATTTTCATGATGATTACTACAACACATAAAAGTGGAACACTAAGGGAGTTGGCTTCCAACTTTGTCAAACTTGATCGATTTGATGGTGGCAATTTTGGACGGTGACAGAAAAAGATACACTTCTTATTATCAACTTTGATCGCCTATGTTTTGGATACAACTAAAACCATAAGAGAATGAAAACAAATCCATTGCTACAACCCGAGAAAGGTGAAAATGGGACAATGCTAATTACATGTGCATAGGCTAGATATTGAATGATTTATTCGATGGTTTGTTCGACATCTACAAAAATGAGGTCATTGCTAAGGAATTATGGCACAAATTGGAGACAAGATACATGACCAAAGATGCTACAAGTAAGAAATTTCTTGTTATTCATTTCAATAATTATCAAATGATTGATGGTCGTTTTGTTATGAAATAATTTCGTGATATTGAAAAAATGTTGAATCAATTTTAGGGATATGATATGAAAATGGATGAAATGATTGTTTTATCGTCCATAATAGACAAACTTCCTCCATCATAGAAAACTTTAAATGAAGTCTAAAACATAAGAAAGAGGAAATATCTCTTGAAGATTTGGCAAATCATTTTCGTATTGAAGAAGAATATCGAAAGTAAGATCATAACCTAGATTTTGAAAATGTCAAAGTGCATGTTACGGATGGAGTACAAACTACTAAACCATCCAAGAGAAAGTTCATGCAGATTGTAGAAGCACTTAAGTTCAAAACTAAACAAAAAGGCTCATGTTACCATTGTGGCAAGCTGGGACATTTCAAGAATAAATGTCGATTCTTAAAGAAAAAATCTTCTTTCAAGGTTGATAATAAAGTAAAGTTCATTGCCATGATTTCTGAAATTGTCATGGTACAAGATGATCAAGTATGGTGGATTGATCTTGGAGCAACCAAACATGTGTACAAATATAAAAGCATGTTCACAAAGTTCACACAATGTGAATATGGCAATGAATTGTACATGAGAAATTCTTCCTTTGCAACAATCAAAGGCAAAGGGTGCATTGAACTACAATTCACTTCTAGAAAAATTTTAATCTTGAATGATGTATATTATGTACTAGAAGCTAGGAAGAATTTAGTGTCTGAAAGCCTATTGTATAAGTTTGGTTTCAATCTTATTTTGAGGTATATAAGTTTATTCATCTAAGGAGGAATTCTTGTAAGGGAAGGGTATATGTATGAGGGTATGTTCAAACTCAAGATTAATTTTTTTTGCTCGATCATTATCAATTATAGAAAAGGCCATGGAGAATCCAAGTCATTCCAGTCTAAAAAACTTGCATCATACAATAAACCCTACCAAAGCCAATAAAACCAACTTTGCAAAATCCCCTAAACTGAATACATAGTAGCAAAAATAAAACAACTAATCAAACAAAGACCAATACCTCCCATTCTCTTCAACACTCTCACCACTATGCTTTAAAGGTATCTGAACGCTTAAGCCCTGCTATTGGCAGTGCAAAAGCCATTTCGTTCCCCATATGTTCTACTTTCCCAAATGACAAATATGATCTTCTCTCAATTTCAAAAAAAAAAAAAAGTGTAACTTTCCCACTCTTGACTCTGTTTCTGAAAGCCATTTAAACACCACATTGGAACCAACATCAATCAATAATGGACAACATGTTGCCCATCCCATACCTTCATATAACTCAAGCGCGTCTCCAATTAACTTCAATTCTGCCAATTCAACATCTTTTGCCTCGCTCGGACCCGAGAATAATGCTCACGCCACTCCATCTTCATCTCTCAATACCCCTCCACCTCCAGCTTTTCCTCAAACACTACCCCGCATACGGTAAATTTCAGCCAACCCCTTGGAGGAAATCGCCAACTCATCTCCAAGCCCTTAAAGTTTTGTTATAAGACCTACATTTTAAAGGGTAGAACCACTAAGAACTTTCAGTTAAAATGACTTCATTATACTCCGCCCTTACCCACATCATTGCTCTCATATTCGAATGGAAATTCATCGTATCCATTGGTATCATTTTTTGATTGAACACCACCTTATTTCTTGCCAGCCAAATTGACCAACATGTAGCTGAAATTGAGATCAGCCATAAACTTTTCATAACCCCTGACAGATATACATTATTAGACAATTTAAAGAATTCAAAAAAACCCTCCACGGGTTCCCATCTCATCTCCCACCAGTTGAAGATTCTCCTCCAAAATCCTTCAACAAATTTACATTTAAAGAACAAATGATCAACTCTTTCCAACTCTTTATCGCACAATGGACATTTCTTTCTCATTTGCTGGAACTTAATGCCTCGCCTTTCCAAAAACTCTATTGTGGGAAATCTTCCTAATGCCAGCATCCAAAGAAAACTTCTTACCCTGGGTGGCACCTTCATCTTCCACATTTTGTCGAAATCAAAACTTAAATTCTCCACCCCCTTCTCCATCAATAAATTTGACATTCTCTTTACTGAAAATTCTCCCTTACTTTCATGAAGCCATATCAATCGATCCTCCTTCTCATGAGCTAACTTTATTTTTGTCACCTCCTCAACCATTTTCTTAGGCATATCCACCTCTCTGTCAAGCAGTTTTCTTATAAAATATTCCTCCCACTTTACTTCACTAAATCCCTGTTTTTTATACATTCCCACCCTTCCTTTTATAAGTTTTGCCAATATTATTAATAAAATATTGTTTCTACTTATATGGTTGAATCTTCTTATTTATGGTATTATAGATTAGGTAATTTGAATTATAAAAATTGCATGATATGCATAAATTAGATTTAATTCCTATTTTTAATAATAATATTGAAAAATAGAAAACATCCATATTGACTAAAATTACTAGAAACCCTTTCCCTAAGGTTAAAAGGAAAACAAAAATACTTCATTTCATACATAGTTATTTATGTGACATGCACAATACTTCTAAAGGTGGAAAGAAATATTTTTTACTTTTATTGATGACTATTCTAGATATTGCTATGTATATTTATTGTATTCAAAAGATGAAGCGCTTGATAAATTTAGAGCTTATAAATATCAAGTTTAATTTCAATGTGAATAATTTATCAAGTGCTTAAGATCGAATAGAGGTAGAGAATACTATACACCAAATTATTTTGAATCCATTGGAATTATCCATCAAGTTTCAACCCCTTACACACCACATCGTTGATTGCATACACAATTACGGTGTTTAAATTAGCTCCATTGGCCGTGGATTCTACAAGAAAGTTGTGTTGACATTGATGATTTGGTTTAAGCTATTGGTGATGTCTGTATTGTCAAAGCGTCAGATAGAATGTATAACAGATGCCTTGACCATTGCTGAATTTTACAAATCCAGCATGTTTTAAAACTTGGTGGTAGTTGCAGCTACTGGTTATGTATCGAGTTGCTGGGATGCTAGTTATGTTTTATTGTGCTGTTGGAAACATGGTTTGTTGTTGGGAGATTACTTGTCAGATTTTCTATGTTATGGTTCCTGCTTTGTAGTTTGATGATTCCATGGATGGATGCAGAAGTTGGAGAAAGCATAAACTATAAACTGAGTCAAAAGATAAAATAGTAAAGGCCATTCTGTTTTATTTTTCCATAATATTATACAAATAGTCAACCATGTATATATACATGGCACTGACATGATTGTGAAGGCCTACACACTTTCTATTAGTTGTACCGGCTATCAAATTTTTTTACTATAATAGTAGTACAGGTAATGCAGCAGCAGGAAGCACATTATTATTTAATTTTGACAGCCTGAATTACCAGCATAGCTTCATGAAGAAGCAAATGCAGTTAAGCCTCTAACTCAAATGATGCCTTCATTGTGGGTGAACGGCTCCCGGGATCAATTTCAACAGATGCGATGTACCCAAACTTTGTAACTTTAAATTTTGGTTTTCCTCTTTTCTCAAGGTTGGTTTTGATTTGCCCCCAGTGAATAGGTTGCCTTTGGATATCAGTATAGACCTGCAGCATGCATGCAATTAATCATAGATTAAACGATAATGTATACGCATTCTAACTAGTTAATTAATGATAAGATTGAATCGAATGCAATATATACCTTGCTGTTCTCATCTAGTGGGTTGCTCCAGGCAACAACCCACTTAGTTCCATCACGTCGCCTGTACACAAGACCAGCAACTGAACCATGACTATCAGCATCATCAGTCACTGATTCATGTGTAAACTCACCCGCATCTCCATCTTCAATTATTTCAGGGAACTCCGCATAATGAGAGCCTTGCCAAACTTTCTTGTCAGTCAAGGTTAGAGCTTCGCTGGAAGAGTTCCAAAGCTTGCCGTTTGTGGTTTGTTGAGCATTTTTCTGAGAAGAAGCCATGGTAGCTTTCTATGTGTTATGGTTTGGTTGTGTTATGCTTCAAATATTGAACTACACACCTACTTATATACTAGTTTACACGATGCATGCATTGTCCATAACAACAATATTTATGCGCATGAAATTTTTAGACTGCATTCATGTCAAAACTTTTTTTATTCCTATTCCTGATGTGTCTTTCCACTTCTAATTGGATTTTTTTGATAAGTTATATTTTTTTAAATGATATAATTTTTGTATAATTAATTAACAATAGAAAGAGTAAATCATTTTCAATATGTTATATCCTATACTCAACCCGACTGCCAGATCAAGATATCGGGATGTCACATTCGTTACCGAAGCAACTATATAAATTTTAGGTTGATTTATGATAAAATTATTTATGATAATAAATAAGTCTATTGGAAGACTTACACTTTCTAAAGTAGTTTACCCACTTTATGTTTATTTTATATTTATTTCTAAATTGTGCCAATTAATTTAATTTTTCATAAAATTTTAATCAAAATTCTAAAATCACATCTGTAATCAGCCCATTTTGCCCGGGCCGATTCCATTCAGAAAAAACCAAAAATAAAATAATATTTTTTACAGTCCAGTTACAAACCCGATTAGCCCAATACTAAACACTAAAACAGACAACCCAAATTACAACCCGAAGCCCATTACACCCCAAACTCAAATACCACCAGCAACCCAAACTAAACCCAGTGACCCAAAACATTACAACTCAAACCTACGCGGCCCAATGGCCCAAACTTATTTCCAAAAATTGGAAACCCCAAACCCTAGGGTTTCCCTAGGCGCGCAAGCCCCAAACACCAGCCACTAGTCGCGCCGCAATTAGCGTGAGTCGCGCCCTATTGTCGCCAGATCTCTCATCAGTCGCCTGCAAAAAGGAAAGAAAAAGGCAGTAAAAATGGCAACTGAGACAGAATATGTATTTCCTTTTTTTTTTAATTTTTTTAGGTTATAAAAACCCCAAAATAATCTGTAAAACGGACACGAAGAATACACAAGATACAGAAATATACAATAAAAACAGAGAAAACCCAAATACAGAGGTGATTTTTGAATATCTGTTTTCGTTTTTCTTTTATTATTCTTCTCCGATTTATCCATTTTTTTTTTACAAAAATACTACTAAAATAAAAAAGGGTACAAATATACCTTTCGATTTACGCGGAAAAAAATGATTTTTTTGGCTTCAGGCCACCATGTGTGGTGGCGCGTGGGATCTGCAGCAGTGGCTTTGTCACGAGCCCACCAGTCGGCCTCGAAAGAGGAGAAGAGAGAGCTTTCTAAAGCTCAGTTTTTTTTGTTTTTTTTTTATTTAGAATAGTTGTTAAAATGATTTTTTTGATTAATTTTTGCTTTATATAGGCCAAAGAAACGGCGCCGTTTTGGTGTGGTCAGTTAATGACCAAAACAACGTCGTTTTAAGGCTAGACCCGCGCGTTGACCCGAAACCCAGGGAGGATCCGCGGGTTTTTATAAAAAGGGAAATTTTCCATTTTAGTCCCTCCACAATTTTATTAGTTTAATTTCATCCAATTTAAACTTTTTATTTTTAAATTAGCCCTAAAACTTATATTTTGTTACAATCTGATCCCACAGGCTATTTAAAGATTGATATCAAAACGGCGTAGTTTAGGAGATAGGGCATAATTGCCCAATAAGTCTCTAAGGTGTGACGCGTGTTTTGATTTGATCCTTTTACATTTTATTTTTTTTTAGATTTTTTTTATTTCTTTGTTTATTTTAAACCCTTTTTATTTTTATTTCATTTTTAAGTTATTTTAACATTATATTAAATTATTTCATTTTATAAAAATTATGTATTATATTTTAATATTTGTATAGTATATATTAATAATAATATAAAGTTTTTATATATTGTTTATTTTGAACACTTATTATTTTTATATATTCATTATTTATATTAGGTTATTAATATTAGTTATATATTATTTTAAAATTTGTATATTAGTTATTATATTACATTTTATTTTATATATTATACATTATTATATTATATTTTATATATAACTTTTAAATTATTTTATCCTTAACATTGTATATAAATTTGTATAATATATTGTTTATTCTTAAAATGTGGTTTTATATATATTAGGTTATTATAAATATGTTTATTATTTAAAGTTATAAATTATTTTATTTATTTCAAAACGTATTTTATTTATTTTCTCAAAATACATGTACATACTATTTTTTTATTTTTCACTATATCATTTTATATTTTTATTTGCAATATTCATTTATTATTTGATATATGTTCTTGCATGAAAAGTTTAATCTTGCATGAAAAATTTTCACATTTATTTAATATTTTTCTTTTTATTATTCATTATTTGTCCTTGCTCTTTTATTTATTTATTATTTTATGATTGCTTTAGTATAGTTATTTTTATTAGTTATTATTTTATATTATTATTTCTTTAATTATCTAAATTAGTATTAATCGTTAATATAACTTGTGATTATAATGAATTGCTATTCGATATTTATATATTGTATTGTATCAATGTAAAACTGAATTCATATCATTTTATAAAACACATTTTACAAAATTGTTGTATTTTATTTAAAGTTCTAAAAAATACAGTGATACCTAATATTTGGGAACTTTGAAAAAATTGTGCCCTAACTTCTGGGTTTCGATTTTTATCGTTGAACTTAAGATGTTAAGTATCCCTTTTATTTTAAAAAAAAAACTTATAATCTTCCAAATCAAAACTTATTCTCGAATTCAAAGCGTTGTATCCTAACTTATTGGATATGATGTTTTGTGTCTCGAGTAAAATTTTCTAAATAAAGGTTAGCCTAGTTTCAAAGTCATGAGATGTTACATCCTAACTTATTGGGTATAGCATTTTATTTCTTTGAGATAAGTAAGTCTTGGTTTTCTTTCTAGTAAAAGGATCATATTTTAAAATTTTTCAAAATTTCGACACTAGGACATGAAACTATCAATTAGGTACCAAATTTCGAGCGTTACGAGGGTGCTAACCCTTCCTCGTACGTAACCAACTCCCGAACCTATTTTCTTGTATTTCGCGGACCAAAATCAATGTTTTGAAATAAAACGTTTTACAAGGTGATCCAATCACACCTAAGTAAAAAGGGATTGGTGGCGATTCACATTTTTGTTTTTTTAAAAAGTCAACCTTCATTTTTATAAAGTTAAAAAATTGTTTCAGCAACATCAATTAACAGCTATTCACTTATTATTTTATCAATTCATTTAAACATCATTTCCAATATCACCTAAATTATTAATAAATTTAGGTTTCCTAATTGAACTAAATTATTCAATTCGAGAAGGAGCTTCAAATTTGACCGAACTCTTTACTCATGCTATTCATCTCATTGCAAAGTTTACTGCTATTCAAAATTTATGCATTGTTTTTCTAATTTGGAAATGTCAAAATCAATGAATTGATATGCAATTTTAGTTTAATTTATATGGTTTGTTTTAAAAAAAAAATTGGAATGGCAGTATCTATAAATAATATTTTTCTATATTATTTATGAAGTATCTAAATAAATATTTAATTGTAATTTTGTAATAATATTTCAATTTGAATAAATTAACTTTTATTCGGTCAAACTAAGTTCGAATTGTCCTATTTTATATAGGGTTGGGTTTTGACAAAATTTTAAACTTAGACTCCGTTTGTTTGGCAGTAAAATATTTTCCGGAAAATGATTTCTGAAAAATGATTTACTTTTCTGGAAAATGATTTACAAAAAATATTTTCTGGTGTTTGGATGAATCTGTGTAAAATATTTTCTGTTGTTTGGCAGTTTTCCTGAAAATATTTTCCGTAAAAGTTGTTTTGACATATATTAATAAATTTTATATACATATTAATAATTTTTATATTTTAAATTGTTTTTACATATATTGCAATGATTTATTTAAAATAAAAAATTAAATTAAATATATAATAATACTCAATTATTAAGCTACATTATTAACCGTCATAAAATGAAAACAACCAAAGTCAAATTTTATAATTGTGTTAAAAAAATAAAAAACAAGGATTGAATAATTTACAAAGTTTGATCTTCACTGTATCTTATATCAAGGTTTGATCTTTTAAGTTTTATCAATATGGTAATGTAAGTGTATGAGTGTGAGTTTGAAATTATATTGTATAAAAAAGAAAAAATGTTTTAAATATTCTAAATATATCTATGATTTAGTGATAATTTATAGCTTGATTAATAAATTGCGAATGTTTTCAGATATTATTGTCACAAATAGAAAAGTAGGAGTAATGGGGTAACGAAACAAGTGTCAGTAAGCTGAACCTATAGCAATTTGAATGCAGAGAACAGAGAATGAAAGGCATGAAAAAAGGAAGAAGATTACCATTACAAACAACAAAACCATGCACCATACTTTATTTATTTCCTTAATCACTCTTTCCACATGTGCATATACAAAAGGAAAAACTCAAGCTCAAAGTATGTAAAATCTCAGACAACTTTTTAGCCACTTAAATTTTTAAGGGTAATTGATTAAACAAGAAACACGGACTTTTAAAAATATTAAATATGTGGTGTATATTGTGTCCGTAACCTATGAGGAAATCCAAACCCTACAGAAAAGCCCTTCATCCATGGATGATCAATCCATAATTCCTCTAGATGGCACAAATATACAATTATAACTAATCATCTGTCATTACCATCACAAGCAAGTAAAAACTAATTTTGCAATGCCATTAAGGGTTAAAACGGACAACTATAATACGGCAGGCCATGTATATATAGGAACTAGAAGAGTTCATTATTAAGTTATTAAGGGGATTTCCTAATGTGAAGTTCATCAAGTAGACATATATAATCCACAGAGCTTTACAGAACATAATCACATTGCCACGATATTCTACTTACGTTCCATGTATCTTAACTACAAATGATGAATCGTTTTCAGCAGGAACAGGTCCTTGAAGTTTATTTCTATCAAGAATAAGTTCTGAAAGGTTCTTTAAATTGCCAAGCTCAGCAGGCAAGCTCCCACTCAAACCATTTGACTGAAGATTTCTGTGAATACAACATAAAACAAAATAAGCAAAACAACATAAAATTACAACAAATATTTTCTTAAAGCAAGACACATAAGAATTGGGTTTTACATTTTCACAAGGTGGTTAAATTCCCGAGCTCTGTGGGTATTGGACCGGTCGATTGATTCATCCCCAAATCCAAGACTTTAAGGAATTTCAACATGCCAAATTCTTTTGGAATTGTTCCTATCAGATTGTTTTTGCGTAAAGTTCTGAAAGAAAAAATACATGAACTTATGAGTCAATCATTACATTCCAGACAGATAAAAGTTTGAACCAAGAGCATCATTTGGAACAAATAAGCACAAGGTAAACATACTGTTCTTGCAAGTAGGTAACTTGGCTCATTTCGAGCAAGAAATCCTTCAAAGATGAACCGGATATGTTTCGCAACACATGAAAATGCATAAATTATGAACATATCTACCATTAAAGAACTTTGAAAAGTTGTTGGATCAGTGCTTACATCTTGATAACGTGTTGTCTCTCTTTATTCCAAGTAATCCCGGACCACCCACATGGATCAACATCTAAAGCATTCGGTTTGACAAAACCGGTGTGGGTCTTCATATATAGCTTCCTTAAATGTTGTAAGAGCCCAAACTTTACAAAAAAAGAAAACAGAGTTCAAAACTCAGTGAGGAATATTAGAAACTATTGATGATAGAATTATATTAGTGTCTCCATAAAATCAACATCATAAATCTTTGAAAAAAAGCTGAAATAAAACACCATGTAACAGAAAATTGACAATTATAGCCCTTATTTGTACCCACATTTTCCCAGTAACCAAACAAGATCTACAACAACAGAAAAAAAACAAACGAAATATTTATGGGAAGAATTTCTCCAAACAAGATCCAGAGTCTCCGGAAGTGGCTGAAAACACAACAATTGAAATTCATAATTATGATCAAATAAATTATACAATCGCAAATGCATCACTTTTGTTACAGTTCATATAAGCAGGCAAATGTATGCAACTAATGAACCTTTCTCACAATGAAGCATCCATAGAATGAGATCCAAAATTTTATATCTTGTAATCGTACTCCTCCTTTCGATCTCTATGTTTTTTCAACTCTTCATTTTTCTAGAGAACTTCATATCCAACATTAATGTTCAATGAATATTCAGACATGAGTGGGGATACAATCCTCCAAGGGTTTTCCGAAAACATGAAAAAACTTCTAAAAAATTAAACAAACACACACAACATTCACAAGAATCTAAATAATATAGTATGACTTTATCCTCTCAACTCAGAAAAGTGTATCATATGGTGCCTTGTTTTAGCTTGAAATTACAAACATGTAAATATTATCATTGATTAATAGAATATAGACATATAGCAAGCAAAGAAATTGTGAAAAACATATTATAACTAAGAGCAACTTCTTTGAATTAGCCTTACTCATAGGATAAATATTTTGAGCAACTTATTGCAAAGCTGCAACCTAGGTTGCTCCAACCTTTCATTTTTCTTTTTCATGTTCAACACATATTCAAACATATGTGTGGAGATATAACCCTCCAAAGACATGGTAAAGCTTAGAAAATTTTGATATATCTGTAGAACCCAAATTGCCCGGGCCCAATTACATTAAAATTAATTACAAGCCCAATCAAAAATCGAGGCCCATTAACTAAATAAAAAAACCCAAAATACAAGCCCAAAAGACCGACCCAACTCAGAAAACAAAAAAAAGAAAAAAACAAAACAGAAAAAAAAAAAGAAAACCCTAGCCTCTCTGACTTCTGACGTCTGACCCACCTGCCTCTGCGACGCACCAGCCGCTCCGTCCATCGCCTGCTCCGACGCTCCCATGGCCTGCAAAACACGCAAAGACAACAATATCAGCAGAGAAGGGACGGTTTCTTTTGTTTTTCTTTCTCCCCTCTCGGTTATAAAAACCGAACAAAAAACAGTGTAAAGGATCCCTCTTTTCTTTGTTTTTGAACATCAATAGAAAGCATTTTTTTAGCGCAAAACATCAGATCCAAATACACGCAAGAAAAACAACGCAAAAATCTCAAAAATCGAAAGAAACCGAAGGTGACCCTTTTATTTTCGAAAGTCATTTTTTTCTTTTTTTTTATATATTTTTTTAGCAGACCTACACTAAAAAAAACATAGATATAGTTTTAAAAAAGAAAAAGAGACAAAATAAAAAAAACAAAATTTTTTTACCTTCCGCCACCGTGGGCGGTGGCCGAACTCGGCGTCGGCTGACGGTGACGGCGACCCTCGCGGAAATCGCCTCACGCTCTGCAGAGAAGATCAGAGAAAAAGAAATTTTTTTTAAAACAAGTAGCTGAAATGAAAAAAAAAAGGAGAAAAAGGGGTTTTATAGAGGTAGGAAACGACGTCGTTTCGTGAGGAGGGGTTTGTGCCAAACACGCCGTTCTGGCGAGACCATGTGACCCGACCCACCAGGGATCGCGTGTTTACATTAAATGGGCTATTTGCCCGATCGGCCCTTCCGCTTTTTTATTATTTTTAATTAAATTTTTGTTATTTTAAAATATGGCCCGCAAATTTGGACCGGTTTTCAATCTGGTCCCCATCAAACGCTGCGTTTAACTTACCTGGGAATATTGCCTTTTGGGTCCTCCGCCTTTTACGCGCGTGTCATTCAGCCCCCGTACCTCTGTTTTATTTACAAATTAACCCGAAACTTCCATTTTTTTGCGATTTAACCCATTTTTTTAATTATCTTGCAATCTTTACTACTATTACTATTATTTGACGTTTTTCTTATCATTGGTTATTTACTATTTATTGTTATCATTATTACTTGTTATTCCCATTATATTTTACTATTATTTATTTATTTATTATGTGTGCTATTATTATTATTTTTCTTATGGCCAATATCATTATTTTTCTTTGTTATTATTTTGTCTTCATCATTATTGTTTTGTTATTATTATGTATCTTATTATTATACCATCGTCATCATCACTATATTATTATCATATTACTATTATTATTATGTTATTATTATTACTATTATTTCCACACATATTTGTTATCTTATATTATTATTATTATTATTATTATTATTATTATTATTATTACTATTATTATTTTAATATCGCTACTAGTATTATATTTGATATTATTATTAATTATTCCTATTATTTTTAGTATTGATATTATTATTTTATAATTGTTTTTTCCTATTTTATCATTTTACCTTCCACTACTTCACTATTGCCATCATTATTATTATCTTACTATCACTACTATTATTATTATTACCATTATTATTAGTATGTATATTATTACCATTATATCCATGCATGTATACATTGTATTATTATATTATTACTTTTATTATGTTATCTATTTCATTATGACTTTTAGTATCATATTATTTATTATATATATATATGTAAATCGTTACTTATTTTATACATATTATCATCATTGTCTTTATATATATACCATCATTGTTATTGTTATTGCTATATTCATCACCATTAATGTACGACTATTGTTACAACACTCTCATATTGCCACTACTTATTATCACCCGTTCATTATTATCATCATTGCTCCCATCGTCGTCCCATTAAATTTTTCGATACCTCAACTTTTATGACGGCCAATATTCCGTGTTAGCAATTCGAGAAAATCGAACCCTAACTTACTGGGTTCGGATTTCTTCTCTTTTAAGATAAACAACGGAAGATCCTTTTTAAAGTTACAGATCTCAGTTTCAAAACGATATTTCGTATCTAAGATTCGAGAAAACCAAGCCCTAACTTACTGGGTTTCGGTTTTTCTCGTTTTAAACCAAGCAACGGAATATCCCTTTTAAAGTCGCAATGCAAATTTTAAACAAAACACTTAATCTCGGCAGTTCGAAATGTCGTGCCCTAACTTACTGGACTCGACACTTAGATACTTCGGGATAAGTTTCTTTTCCTAAAATAGAGGCAATCTTTCGTATTTGAAATCTCGGGAAATCGAGCTCTAACTTACTGGGTTCCGATTTCTCATTTGACGAATAACGGAAGATCCTCTCCAAATAAAAACCAAGTTTCAAAAGGCGAGCTTAGTTTCGGGAGTTTAAAGTATTGTGCCCTAACTTACTGGACGTGATGCTTTACCTCTTCGAAAATAAGAAAGCCTTAGCGTCCTTTCCAATTTTAAAATAAAAGCATTGTATTTTGAATCCTTTAAAGTTTTCAACAAATGGGACATCAATCAATCGGTTTGGTACCAATTTGGGCGTGTCGAGGGTGTTAATCCTTCCTCGCACGTAATCGACCTCGAATCCGTTTTCTCAAAGTTCGTGGACCGAAAGCCTGTTTTAGTAAATTAAATGTTTTATTAGAACGAAGGTGATCCGATCACACCAAATAAAGATCGGTGGCGACTCCTTTCCTTTTCTTTTTCCAAAATCGAGTCGACCGCGTCGTTTACCGTTTCACCCAAAAAAAACGGTTACGACAATATCCATGTCCAAATATATACCCGTATGACAATCACATCCGAGTTCAAAGAACATTGCTTGCAAATATGCACTTTAACTCAAAGCTTTAGCCCTCTCAAAACAATCCACGAGATAAAAGGTTAAAAATCCATGGTTATGGAAAAAAACATCGGGAAATAACTTAATGGCTACCAACTCTAAATGAAATCATACGCAATAAAAGATACAAAGTTCGTCAAATAATTCAACAGAGGACACGACATTCATCAAAAATAGGTTAGTGGGCTCAATGTTGAAATTCAAGGATACTTACATTAGGATCATCTCCAAAGCCATACATCATATGCTGACCGTACAAGAAACAAAGGAAAAGAAAATGTAAAGTATTGAAAAGAAAAACAAAAGAAAATTTGCGGAAAACTTGTATAAATAAGAAAAATCGGTTTACAATCTTTTGAAACACTCCTCTTTGCGCTTGAAAGATGTTTCAAGGTTGGGAAGAACCGACTTTTGATTTTGAAGAGGCTCTGTAGATGGGTTACTCATCTTCTATCCCGGAAAAAACTTCTCGCTTTCCCACGAATCGCGGAAAACAAACAAGTCCCAAGAAAAAAGTCTAAACCAAAAAACCAAGAATCTTTAAAGTGTTTAAATCGAAACAAATGAATTTATGCCGTCACTGATTTTCTGGAGAAGGAACAAATACGAGGAAAGGATTCAATTCAAGAAATTTTGAGAGATATCGTCGTTGAACTGAAAATATGGTAATTTATGGGCCGGAGGAGAAATTCTTGGTGAAGAGAGTGAGAGAGAGTTTGGAAAATGTCTTACCGTTTAAAATTGGTAAAACATTTTCCGGAAACTATGAAATGAAATTACCCGTGTTTTGGAAAATGTTTTCCTTGGGAATTCATTTTCCAAGCAAACAAACGCTTGAAAATGGGGAAAATGTTTTCTGGAAAACATTTTCCCCCTATCAAACAGACCCTTATGTTTTGAACCGGGTCAAGTTTGGGCAGAGGCAATATCTAGAAACCTCCTTGTCTAGGCCCAAACCAAACCCAGCTCGGCCCGGCCTATGGAAAGCTCTATGCATGATGTTTTGAGTTTAAATATCATTATGATCAAATTCCCAAAAATAAAAGTATAGGGACTAAATTTGAAATTCTGAAGAATACAAGTATTTATGAATTTTTTAACCTAGTATAAAATATGAATATTTTAATTATACAAATATGAGTATTTGTTTAAATAGTACTTAGCTTCATTTATCTCATATATAGAATATATGTAATTTAAATTAAGTTTTGATTATGTATTATTTATTATCAATTTTATATATGATATCGATTATTACAAAATATTATCTTATTATAAAATAAATTTCAATTATTAAAAGGAAATTATATTATAATATTTTATAACAAGTATATTTATGCAGTGTTAGTTGTTAAAAATGATTTCGAAAAATATTATCAAATATTTTACAATTTTTTTTCAAAAAATAAATTCATTTTTAAAAGAATCATTTTCCGACCACCTTAATGGTTATTAAGTAAGGAGAGTTGGAATCTTGAATGTCCAAAAGCCACCTAACATGGTCACGAAAGAATACGATAGTTTTGTTTTTTTCAAGTAAAGTATAAGATACTCTTTAAGTTAAAACCATGTTAGATTACGTCACATTTATTACGTGGGTGGTTGAAAAAAAAAATATATATGAAATTTGTATCTTTTGTTTGAAATATTTTCTTTATACTTGTATTATATTGGTATTACTTTTTATAACTTATCGTATTTAATGTCTTATTTCATTATTTTTAAATTGTGTAGATGCAATTTAGCATGTATAATATTAATGACATTACTAGATTTTATTTTTTTTTAACTCTGAATTTTCTTTTTACTATTTTATAAGAATAACCAAATATTTAGAATTTAATCAAATGATATATTTCAGTTCAGTTGGCAAAGAGGAGATTTTAGGTCTTGAGTACCTATGTTTAAGACTAAAGTTTTTGAGTTTTAGTTCAGTTAATCTTAATTTAGTTTTAGTCTCGACTATATTAGTACGATCAATTTATGATTATTTATATTTGTAGCTATATTGTACTTGTTATATTTAAAAAAATTAAAATTATTTCACTTTTCTATTATTTTACATTATTAAGAAATATATAAAATTAATTTAATAAAACCTACTTTTAAGTAACCTTACATGTTGTGAATTTATCATTAAACTGAAAAAAGAATAGTGAGGTGTCTATTAAGGATAAATTCTGGTTGAAATTAAAAGAGGAATAAAACATTGAAATTGAGGATAAAAATAGGTTTATTTATCCAGAAGTGCTAAGATTAACGTAACCTCACATGACTCAGATTCAGCACCACCGGCATTCCAAGTATATATTCTGACTAAATGAATATATGCCTCTTAATTTCCTTTTTTGCCTTTCTTAAAAAAAAGAAAAGAAAAAGAGAGAGAATATGCAAGTGCCTTCATTCATCATTATCATCACCATCATCATGATGTGCTTGATTTTGCCTTTTACCCGGCTAATTGGAATATATACATGCGTGTGTATATATACATTCTATTTATTCAAAATTTGAGGAGTTGAAGAATAAATATGAAAAATTAAAGGATCAAAAGTGAAACAATCCAACCTCTTATGATATAAAATTGGTGTGCATGGACTAAATTGAATAAATGGAGAATATGAAAGATTAAATTGTTATTTACCAAATTAAGTAATAATTCAAGAAAGAATTGTGGAAGATGTTAAAGGGTAAAATAGTTATTTTCCAATTAATATAATTATCATGAAACATCATGATTATTATGGATATTAATGTTGAATTTTAATTGGGTGAAATATTTTATTATGATTTTATTTTAGATATTTTAATTAATTAATTAATAGTTAAGGAATTGGAAAAAGATGAAAAGAAAACATTGTTCTTCTTTTCCATCATTCACATTTCACCATCTATGAGAGAAGAAAGTTTGCTTTCTTTACAATTTAGTTATTTTATATATAAAAAAATTCACTATTTTCACCTAGAAATTAAAGGAACTTCCATAATCAAGAAAAGAGAAAAATGATAAGTATGCTCGGAGAATAATAATATCAATTTTGATTTAAGAAAAATGAAGTTGGAGGAGAGAAAATAAGCTAAAGCTTCATTCCAAGAGAACAAGGTATGAATGTTTAGGTTTAGTATTGTTTTCAAGTTTAATTTATTAGAAAAGTATAGAAAATATGTTAAAGTGAAGATTACTCATAGAAAGTTTTATGTTTTGATATGATGTTAAAGAAAGAGATTGAAAAATGAATCAAGTGATGAGGAAAAAGAAAGAGCAAGTGATTTAAATTTGGAAAAGGTAAGAACCCATGAATTCTCTGGTTATTTATGGTTAAAATGTAAACTTAGTGAAGTTTTGTGGTAAATTAGTAAAATAAAGTGTAAAACAATTTAATATGTGAATAAAGATAAAAGTTCAATGAATGTGTTATGAGATGATAAAATATGCATAAAGTATTGTAAAAGTGAAATTGAGGAAAAATATGGAATTTTTTATGATAACAAAGACTAAATTGTCAAACTTGAGAAAATATGTGGATGAAATAATAGAAGTGAAATACATAAAAATTGATATGTGAAACAAAATATTGACCTATTTGAGAAAGTATTAAAAATTTAATCAATTGAAAATTAATATTTTCAGCAGCTTATTTTTTTAAAAAGCGTTTGATAACCCACAATGAAATTAACTAGATCAATTTTTTCCCCAAAAAGAGTAGAAAAGGATAAGTAGACAGGGACCTACTTATTGCTTAATAGAGAATAAATCAATTATTTTTAATTTTATTCTATTTCATTTAAAGTTATATTATCCTTTATCAAACAATCTAATTATAATGGGTTTTAATTTTAAGTAATACACCAAACATATTTTATGAACTAAATTCAACATTTAATTTTTAGTTTATCATAGCCTTAATGTTTTATGTTATGTTCTGGTAGTAGTATATCAACTCTCAATTCAAGACAAATTACCTTAACATGGAATAGTGTTTTACTAAAAGGAAAATCGTTGATTGAACATACTCTAGCAACAATTCCAGTGGCAATAAAAGGAGCTTCAAATTTGATCGAACTCTTTACTACTATTCATCTCATTGCAAGTTTACCGTTATTCAAATTTTATGCATTGTTTTTCTAATTTGGAAATGTCAAAATCAATGAATTGATATACAATTTTAGTTGAAATTTTATGAATTGTTTTAAAAGAATTTGGAATAGCATTATCTATAAATAATCATTTTCTATATTTATTCATGAATTATTAAAATAAATATTTATTTATAAATTTGTAATTACATTTCAATTTGAAAAAATAATTTTTAATTTGGTTGGATTAAGCTTGAATTATCTTATTTTATATAGGGTCAGGTTTGGACAAAATTTCAAGCTCATATTTAAGACTTGATCAAGCTTGGACAAAGAAAATAACTAGAATCCCTTATCTAGGTTCAGACTGAACCCAGTTCGGCTCGATCCATAAATATCTCTATGCATAATATTTTGAGTTCAAATGTCATTATGATCAAATTTTAGATCCATAAAAACATGAACACCTCTATTGCCTCATGGTCTGGAAAACATGGCCATAAAAACAACGTACTAATCTCTAAAGAATGTTAGATCCAATCAGTTAGAGTATCCTATCCCATTGAATTTCGAGTTCCCAACCAAGTGGGTGACTCTTTATTCTGTCTCGATTATGGATTGAATATATGCGGATTATCATCCTCCTATTTTCACCTTTTCTTCTACGACTTCCTTTTAGTCTTTTCATGTTCCAAAGGTGTTTTGCTTAGAGTAAAAACAAAATTGAAGGAATAAAAAATTAAAAAATATATTTTTTGTACTTGATAAGAAGGATGAAAATGACATAAAACTTTTAAAAATGTATAATTTAAACTAACATATTTATAAGTCTCATTTCTCTCCTCTTATTATTCCAATTTGAAAGATTAAATAGATAATTAACATAAATCCTAGAAGCCTTTACATGTTGAGAGTTTCCTACAACCATATGACAAACAAGAGAAGTCACTTCGAAAATTCTATTTTAAAGAGAAGTGACATTTACCTCGTTCACTCTTATCGGTTTATCATGTCTGAATCCGAACTATTGCAAATTAGTAGCCATGATCGAAATCAACTTTCTTGTCTCATGAGGAGTTTTATTCACTATGGCACATTCACTGACAACATCCATCATATATATTTCTTTCTATAGGTAGGAATCCTTCATAAAAATATTGGACGAGTAATTGTTCCGAAATTCTATGTTGTGAGCAACTAGCACATAGTTGCTTAAATCTCTCCCAATACTCGTGAAGAGTCTCCATGTCGTTTTGCTTGATGTCGCAAAATTTTTTTCTTAATAGCAGTAGCACGTGAAGAAAAAAAAAAATTCAAATTAACAATCTTACCATGTCAATCCATGTGGTTATAGATTCAGGAGCTAGATAAAATAGCCAATCCTTCACCTTGTCGGCTAGCGAAACGGAGAAGGCTCTTAGTTTGATTTGCTCTTACAGAAAAGCGAAAATATAAAATAAAGTTTTAATATCAAAATTTGATATTTCGTGTTAAACTTTATTTCGTATTAAACTTTTGTTTGAATTTCTTTTAATATCAAATTGCTTTTATATAATTTATCGTATTTTATTTCATATTTAATTTTTCTAAAATTGTGTACGTGCAATTTAGCATTATAATATTAATGGCATTACTAGATTTAGATTTTAATTGTTCTTTTAACCTTGAATTTTTTTAACTATTTTTAAGAATAACCAAATATTTAGAAATTAATCAAATGAAAATTCGGTTCAATTGGCAAAAGCAAAGGCCTTGGGTCTTGAGTCAAATGCTCTTAATCTTCAATTAAGATTAATTGAATTAAAACTTCAAACATATCGATTACCTTCAATTAAGATTTGATTATTAATCTTCAAACATAGTAGTCTCTTCATCTTCTTGCACATTTGCTCTTTGTATAAGCATCTCTATCTCCTTAAAGTACTTATCAACAGATCGATTACCTTGAACAAGGCGTTGAAGTTTTGTTTTGACCTCTCTGTAGTAATGAGAAGGAATTTAACGCTTTCGCATCTTGCTTCAACTCGTCCTATGTTTCAATTGCCATTTCGTAATTTCTTTGACGATTAATTCCAAGTTGAATCCACCAACTCAACCCATAATCTGAAATTTCAAGGGTCGCCAATGTGACTTTTTCCTCTTTCCGACATTTATAGTAACAAAACATAAGTTCAATTTTTGAGTCTCACTCACAATATGCTTCGGGATCATACCTCCCTCAGAATGGTGGAATGTTGAACTTTGGTTTAGCTAAAAAATGTTGCCCACGGTCATTATTAACCAAAGTCTCATCATTTGCACGAGAGACACATCGAGCATTATTTGCACGAAGATAAGGTTGATCAACCTTATCTCCTCAATTACAATTCTGTCGCTCAATTTTGGTACTTAGACATTCCAAAATTTTGCTGATTGTGTCTAGAATAGTGTCACGTTTCTAATCTTGAGCATTTCAAACCTCTTGATCCCTTTGCAACTTCTCAGTCATAGTATGGTGAATCATTATGAAAGCCTGAAAAGAACACAACACTCAAGAAAAGAAAAACAAAGCAAACCTCACTGTTATACACTCGCAATAAATAAAAAAACTCTAAGAGACAAAGAAAAGAAATTAAGATTTTCTCGCTTGTAACTTTTAAAGTGTAATCAAACTCAATAAAATTCAAAAAGATGTAGGATCACTCTCTAACAAAGTCGACCTAAGGCTCTAAGAAGCCAAAAAAAAAACTCGACTCCAAAGGAAGTAAGTTGCACAGAGAAAGGAGAGGCAACTCTCTTCGTACCTATTAACACAAGAAATGAAAATGTGTTAGAATGCGTAATAGAATAAGAAAAGTTAAAACAAAAGAAACCCTGATGTTAGAATCAAAGAGAATAAACCACCCAACTGAAAACCCAAAACAATAGAAAACAAATTGAATTATTTTTGTTTGAGGTGTTCCCAATTTTCAAAAATCACGAAATTTAAATTGGAGTCTTCTCAAATATTAATGTAGATTTGATCTAAAAAATTTCAGCACAAAATTAAACCCACAAAATATTTTTTTTTATTTTTTCACTTTTTTATCTCTTTTTTTGTGGGAAATATTTTTATATTCTAAGAGTGCCAAAATCAGTATATAAAGTTTCAGATCATTTGGAAGCGTTTACCACTGAAAAATAATTTTTCTGAAAAATTTCTATGTAAGAAGAAAAAAACTGTTTTGAGATTGTTTGTTGGAAATCGGTTTTAAGAACACAAAGAACACCTAAACGCCCAAATCTGATACAAAATGGTAAGGATTGAAGCGGAGGAAGGTTCGAATTCAAGTTGTTTGACTTAAGAAGGAAAAATTTGGATGTGACCTGAAATGAAGAAACCAAACAAATTTAGAAAATAATAAAAGAAATAAGAAAAATAAAAAAATAAAAAAATAAAGGATAAATATTCAAAATAATAATTAAATAGCGAAAAGATAAATTAAAGCAAAGTGGAAGATGGAATGATAAACTAATGGATATGATGGATAGAATGATAAATGTCTAATTGAACCCTTTGAGATATAAATCCCAATAAACTCAATTAATGGCTCTAACAACCTCCAAGAAATAATCCTTTACAAATTGTAGGGTGAAGAATGAATTCCCATGACTCCTTAAAGAAAATCAAGAAGAAAACTACTTTTAAAAATCCCAAGAAAGAAACCTTGCATAAAAAACAAATTCTCGAGTTAAAATATTTATTAATGAAAATAATAATTGTGCGATTTGTGTAAAATGCAAAGGCCTATATATAGACTAGCTAAATAAATCTAAATAAAACTCTTAAGTATACTAGTTAATAATTATTAATTAAAATTTCGGAATAATAAAATACTATAATAATAAGAGTTGATAAATACAATATTTGGTTCACATATAATAAAAATTAAGCCCAAAACCTGAACCCAATATGATTTAAACTTGAGTTAAAAGCCCAAAATTCGTAATTCCATCATAATCTCAACCATAAATTCTGCTCGTGTAGTCTTCATTAAAACAATTATAACTTGAGCTCTTGAACTCAAAATCGAGTGATTTAAAGTGCATTTCAAAGCTAAGAGATAGATCTTGAATGCCATGAAGACATCTCAACACAAAAATGTCTAGATCCCATTCAAAAAGTTGTCGCAAGACTGCTGATTTCCCAAACTTGAAAATTGACAGCTTTGGTAAATGAAATTTAATAAATTTCACTCCATCCATACATGTATAAAAAATAAATAAAATTGTTTCATTTTTTTCTGAATATCTCATATTAATTCCTTATCGATCTAAACATCTCTTTTGTGGTGACATCCTCTTTAAACTTCATAATTCCAAAATAAAGTGAGTAGATAAGAGATTTGCCTTCCAATTATATATCCTGACTAAATATATGCCTATTAATTTCCCTTTTGTTTTTCTTAGAAAAAAAAAGAATATGCAAGTACCTTCATTCTTCATCATCGTCATTGTTATCATCATGTGCTCGATTTTGCCTTTTACCTGGCTAATTGGAATGTATACATGTGTGTGTATATACATGCTAATTGTCACCATCTTTTAAAGCATATATTCACCTTCTTGATCAATTATAGAGGAATATATGTTTGTTAGCATCCTCACAAATTCAGACTTATTTAATAAAGTGAGATATTTAATAAATACTAGATTTATTATACACTTACATTCATAATGTAAATGAAAAAAAATTAACAAATATATTTATTAAAATTCACATAAAACCAATTGATATTTTGATTATAAATTATAATTGTAAAGTTAATTGTTTACTATGCATGAATTTAGAGCTCTCTAAGTGTCTGGTTACCCGTCTGAACCCGAAGGCCTACTCGATATATGAGAGGGTTTGGACAAGTATATAAAGCCCCAAAAACGGGCTTGGGAAAATGTATAGACCCGTTTTATATTTGATAGGTTTGGATAAGATGATTTGGCATTGGCCTAGTAATGGATTTTATTCGATGAAATCGGGATGCAAGTTAACCTCTAATTTATATTCCAATTGTAACACCCTTACCCGACCTGAACGTCAGATCCGGGTATAGGCATCACAACCTAATCAGGTTATTGCTCAGATTATAACCTTACTACATTAAAGCCTCTAACAACATCTTACAACAAGGTCTAAATTTAATACAAGGTTTATTATCCTAACTTTGAACTCTGAGGAGTTTCAACAAATACAAATTGATCGCTCCATTTGGCATAGTCTCTAGTAGTTATCTCTATCCTATGTGCATGACACTTCTCCTTAATACTTTTTGTCTCAATACGATTTGGCTTAGTCCCTTCTCGAGTCCCTTATCATGCATATATTGTGATCACAAATCAACTGTAACATCCTAGATTAGGGGTTATCGTTTGTGCATAATTCATGAGTAGTAGGTTTTGGCGGTGTTTGGAAGGAATTAAGGGTTTTAAAATCCTAGGATGGAAGAAAGCTTTGGACAATTATTGGTTTTAAGTTAAAACAAGAAGTGATGTGGAAAAAAGTGGCAAGGCGCCACCTAAGGTGCAAGGGTTATGGCATCAAGTGAAGTACTTTGAGGGAAGAGGTTGAATCCCATTGTGTGCATTTTTGCTTAATTTTATGAAATAGCATGTTTATTGTGATATGTGGTGTGCATTTTAGAACCTTGGAAATGTAAGGAAATGTATGGAAATGTATGGAAATGTAAGAAATGTATGGAAATGTAAGGAAATGTATGGAAATGTATGGAAATGTATGGAAATGTAAGAAATGCATGGAAATGTAAGGAAATGTATGGAAATGTATGGAAATGTATGGAAATGTAAGAAATGTATGGAAATGTATGGAAATGTAAGGAAATGTATGGAAATGTAAGGAAATGTAGGAAATGTAGGAAATGTAAGAAATGATTTAGAAATGATTCAAAGAGGAAAGTGAACATTTGGAAACTTGGAAATGTAAGGAAATGTCAAGTTTAAAGAGCCAAACAAAATTTTTGGAAACTTAGAAATGACTTAGAAATGTTGAGTTTTAAAGTTTAAAGAGGAAATTAAGGCAAGGTGGCCTTAAGAGAAAAAGTATGTGAAATTTGACACACAAACAGGCTTGGAAAATGGCTGAAGATGCCACTTAGGGCCTCTGGAAATGGCGCCACATGCAAGTGTATTTGGGCCGAGGATCGAGTCACTTAGGAAGCAAATAAAAGAAGTTTTATTTTGCTACAAAGAGTAGAGAGGTGGACGGCATGTGGGCTCTTAAAAGAGGAGTTTTATTTCCTTTAGAATTTTGGCTAATTAGGAGATAATTGTTGGATTAATTCTTTTGATAAAGTGATAATTATCACATAGGAAGAGTGGTGGCCAAGTAGGGGACTCTAGCCTAGTAATTTCGGCTATAAAAGGGAAAGAAGGCCATTCATTCATTCATTCACCCTTCCTTTGCCAAATTTCTTAAGCAGATTCTCCTCTCTCTGTCGAAATTCCTACAGTTTTATTCTTCCTTCTCTTTTCTTTCTAATCCTCCAAAAGCGAAAGTTGTGAGAGCATCATTTAGCCATAGCGAATCTCTCGAAGGTTAAAGTGAAGGTGCAATCGATTCCTTGAATAAGGGTAAGATCCAAGTTTAGTTTCCATTCTTTTATATTTTAGACTTATCGAAATTTAGGGACTACTTTCGATTATTAATCTTGGCCAAATCATGGAAGGAGAAGTTCTTTTCTGAAGGTACACCATAGGCAGCGTGTTCCTAGCTATTCGGTGAATTTGGGATTTAAGATCCTTAAGGTAAGTGACTATGAATATTCGCCAAGACCCTATTTTTGTAGTAGATCTATTATTATGTGTTTTAAGTGAAAACTAACCGATTCAAGGGATCTAGTGAGTAGCCGATTTCAAAGGGGAAGAATATAAGTTTCGAGATTTGATTTTTATTCAATCGGCATTAAGGTAAGTACACAAATCCTACTAGGATTTGGTTTTATGTAGAATAGGCCTTTGCTAAATATCACCATGTTGGCGAATGTAGGCATTAATAATCTAAAGTAGTAGATCGGTTTGGGATTTCAAGTGAAATCGTTAAGCGAATCAGGTGTGTACCCTACCCTAAGTTTTAATACGTTCATGGATATGTTTTAAATTAAATATGTTATTAAGAATGTGAAAAACATGGTTAAGGTACCATGTGTACCCCACACTAATCTTAATTGATTTATGGCTTAAAATCGATATATGTGTTACTATGAAAGTGTAAGAATGTGGCTAAAGTACCATGTGATGGTACAAAGTACTCAGGTACGTTTTCCTACTCCTACTAGGATTACAAAATATGTTATACTTAACATGTGAAAAGTGACATGAATGTGAATTTAAGTATGATATGCATGATATGAATAATATGGGGCATTCGGGTTATTTGAGAAAGGGGAAGTGAATGTGATGACTTCGGTCTCACTATTTGAATGTGGTGACTTCGGTCACATTATCTGAATGTGGTGACTTCGGTCACATTATCTGAATGTAGTAACTTCGGTTACATTATCTGAATGTGGTGTCTCATGATACAATTATCTGGTGGCTATGCCACAAATTTTATATGGGCGATGAGCACGTCGACTGCAGCGACTGCCTTCGATGGTGTGTAGCGGATGGAGGGTTGACTTAGTAGTCCCCACGGTGTGCAAGATGGTACGGGTGGAGTGTAGCGAATGGCATATAGGTTTGGGTTCGGGTTTGCATCATTATCTTGAATCATTAAATGTGAAATTGTGATACGTATGATTATGATTTGTTATGCCCGAATTTGTTAAGCCTTAGTGTTTGTGTACACATTGAGTCTGTTTGACTCACCCCGTTGTGGGAACATGTTTCAGGTGACGATCAGTGATGGACCGGGTTCGACAGAAGCTTAGGGATGGCCATGCACAGTAAGAAATTTACGACTTGGACTTTTATTTTATTTAAGTGATTTAAAGTTTATTTTGGTTTTAATTTTGGGAAATTATTTGATGTAATAAGGCCTTAGTAGAATTATTTTATTTTGTATTTATTTATTAAGCTTACAAACTTTTACTTATTAAAAGATTAAGTAAATCTATTTTTAAAACAAAGCCCAAACGTTTTGTCACTTAAAGTAAAGGATTTTTAATAATGAAATGAACCTGTTTCATCTCAAGCCCAACCCAAAATGATCTTTCTTCCAAATCACACAAGTTTTTCCTAAGTAAGAAAAGAATTTTTGAAACGGTTTACACCGGGGAACATACCAGATCTGGTCAAGGCTCGTGGGCCGGGTTTGGGGTGTTTCAATTTGGTATCAGAGCCCAATTTTAAACTCTCGGCCTTGGGTTTAAGGCCCAAAACGTTTTCAAAGTTAGGCCAAAAAAGAATTTTTGCGAATTAAGCAGGTTTTTCTGGCATGGCCCACTAAGTCTTCGACCCGAAGTCCACCAGGTAAGTACTCTGATCTTTTGTGTGATTTATATTATGATTTGTAGAGGGGTAGAAATGGAATGGAACGTAGAATAGAGATTAAGTACATTGAACCCTAGGGCTAGTTACCCCAACAATTACATAAGACTTAAATGCCTAATTGAACAAACCTGTGGTTAAGTCGCTGAGTTAGGGTGTGGTAACCATGGTGCGCATGTCTAGGATTGGTTTCGGTGGGAGCTTGGTATTTAAGCAGTCCGTGTGACTCACCTCCTCTCTACTCGAATCCTACCTGGTGCATAGCTACGGTTCACCCTAACCAAGAGGACTCAGCCACAGGCTAAACCCAATAACTAAAACCCGAAAGGGACTAGCCATATTTTTATGGAAACCCTAGTTTTAAAAGTCGACAAACTACCCTTTTGAATTATGAAAATTATTTTTAAAAAAAACTTTCTAAGAATTTTCGATTTACAAGATTACCGAAATACCCTTAGGGGTAGAAATTACTAAAATGCCCTTGGTTCTAAAATTTCCATATTACCCTTGATTTCAATAAAATTTCCTCACTTTGTAAAAGTATTTAAAAACCCTATTTTGCGAAAGTCCAAAATACCCCGATTTGAAAATTTACGAAATTACCCCCGATTAACAAAATTACCAAAATGACCCTGATTTTCAAAATTTTTGCAACATCACCGATTTGGAAAACAAATTCTCAAAAAGAACCCTCAAGTTTTGCAAATTTTGAAATACCCTTGATTTATTGAGAATTACAAATTTACCCTTGAAACACCCCACACCCGGCCCACGAGAATGGACCGGATCTGGTATGTTCCTCAAGTAAATCGATTTCAAAATTCTTTTGTTACTTAGAGAAAACTTGTGTGATTTTGAAAAAAGATTGGTTTGGGTTGGGCTTGTCTTTGAAAACCAATTTATCTAACATTAAAATCCATTTATTTAAAGTGACAAAACATTTAGGTTTTATTTTAAAAATGTATTTGCTTGATCTTTACTTAATAAAAATCCGTAAACATAATAATTAAAAGTAAAAAGAAATAAAGAAATCCAACTTGGGCCTTATGGCCTTATTACATCAAGTAAAACCCAATAATAAAATTAAATGTACTAAAAGAAATAAAGTCCAAAATAAATAAAATCTTCAAATTGATGCATGGCCACCTCAAGGTCTCCGTCCCGGTCAAATCCTTGTTCATTACACGAAAATAGTTCCCAGCAGGGTGAGTCAACAGACTCAATGTGCACAGTACTAACATTCAACAAATCAGGCATACATGTTCATATCAAATTCATAATCATATAAAGATAAATGATGATGCAACCCAACCCAAGCCTAAAGATCCATCCGCTACACACCACCCGTACCTGCCATTCACACCGTGGGGACTACTAAGTCAACCCTCCATCCGCTACTCTCCATCGAAGGCATTCGCCCATATCGTTGTGTCATTAGACACTATAATCAAATTATCGTTGTGTCATTAGACACTATTGTAACCGAAGTTACCAAAATTTCGCAATGTGACCGTAGTCAACATATTTCGTTGGTGAGACCGAAGTCAACACCTTCGTTGGTGAGACCAAAGTCAACACCTATATTTCGTTGGTGAGACCAAAGTCAACACCTTCGTTGGTGAGACCGAAGTCAACACCTACTCTTCCCTTTCACATAAATCCGAATGCCCCAAATATATATATTATGCATAACTTACTTAATTTCATGTTTATATACATATATTCGCATGTTATAAAATAACATATTTCACAATCCTATCCAAGTAGGAAACGTGCACAGGTACTTTTGCCACATTTGTGGTACTTAGCCACATTCACATTCTTATACATATTCATATATTAAATAATAGCCATATGAAATATTGAAGTTTAGTAAGGGTACACACTGTTTCGCTTAATAGATTTCTTGAGATCTCGAGAATCGATCTAACTTTAGATCTATTAATTCCTATATTCGCCCACCAAATAAAACACATTAATAAACCCTTTTGGCTTAAAACAAAACCAAATCCTAGTAGGATTTGTAAGGAGACTCACCTTTGCCGATTTGGTGTTTATACAAATCCCGAAAGTTTGGTTTTCCTTCACTTGATATTCGGCCAACCTTGAATCTCAATATGGGTTAGTTTTCGGCTTTTTAATAATTAAAGAACTGATCTAGATAATCATACAAGCTTTGGTAGAATACTTTTAGGGACTTACCTTGTGGATCTTAAATCCAAATTCACCGAATAACTAGGGAACACGTGGCCTATGGTGTACCTTCGGAAAAGAATTTCTTCTTCCATGATTGGCCAAGATTAATAATCGAAATTAGTCTCTAAATTTCAATAAGTCTAGAATATAAAAGAATGGAAAACTAAACTTGGATCTTACCCTTATTTGAAGGAATCGATTGCACCTTCACTTCAACCTTCGAGATTAGGCTTAGAGACTTGATGAACAATCGGCTATGATTCCCTTATGTATTTGGTTTCAAAGATGAAAGAAGAGAGGAATAATAGGCTTAGAAGGAAATCGGCTAGGAGGCTAAAGAAAAGAAGAAAAGAATGGATGCTCAAGAAGAATATTTGGCGGAGGAAAAGAGAGGAGAATGAATAATGAATGGCCCTAGTCCCTCCTTTTATAGCCGAATTTACTAGGCCAAGAATCCTTTACTTGGCCACCACTCTTCCTTATTTTCCTAATTAAAGAATAATTCTTCATTTATCCACCTATTTAGCGAATTTTAAAGAGAATTAAACTCTTCCCTTAAGAGTCCTTGTGATATTCTAATTAGCCGAGTTTTAAAGAGAATGAAACTCCTCTTTTGCAAGCTTGTGCCGTCCACCTCTTGGGCTTCTAGAAGCAAAATAAAACTTATTTTATTTTCTTCTTATGTGACTCAAACTCAAGCCCAAAACCTTTTGCATGTGGGCCATTTTCTAAGGCCTTAGGTGGCATCTTCAGGCCACTTTTCCAAGTCCGTTATTGGGTCAAATTTCATGTACTTTATATTTTAGGGTCAGTTGGCCCTAAGTTCCCCTTTGGGCTCTAAAATTCAACATTCCGGGGTCATTTTTAAGTTTCCTAAAATTTTCGCGCGGCTCTGTATTTTCCAAGTTTCCAAAATGTTTAGTTTCCTCTTTTGGCTTGGTTTCCAAAATGTTTAGTTTCCTCTTTTGGCTTGGTTTCCAAAATGGTCACTTTCCTATTTTAGTTTAGTTTCCAAAACTTAACATTTCTAAAGCATTTCCTTACATTTCCATACATCTCCTTACATTTCCACACATTTCCGTACATTTCCATACATTTCCTTACATTTCCATATATTTCCATACATTTCCATACATTTCCATACATTTCCTTACATTTCCTTTCATTTCCTTACATTTCCTTTCATTTCCTTTCATTTCCTTTCATTTCCTTACATTTTCCTTATATTTCCTTACATTTTCCTACATTTCCTTACATTTCCTTACATTTCCTTACTTTTCCTTATATTTCCTTTCTTTTCCTTACATTTCCTTTCATTTTCTTTCATCTTAGGGTTCTTGAAACTCTTCAGAACACATCCAACACACCCACTGATCCCACTATCTCATGAATTATGCACGAACGCATAACCCCTAATCTAGGATGTTCGTTCTACCTCCTTAAAAATAATTTCGTCCTCGAAATTACTTACTATCGTTCATCCGTACAGTCTAACTCACCACACTACGCTATTGCTGCGCACTCTAATCTTAAAGAACTATCATACTTTCTAGGCACATTCTCTAAGTTCACGTTCCTTAGAACTCATTTCTAACGTCGTGATTTAATTAAAAAGTTTTAATGAATTAGTCCTTGTTTTACTTGATTACCCGCGAAGAAGTTTTATGGAAAGAATTTTTAGAAGTGGTTCTTTCGTATTCATACATGCACAGATCTTTTCATTCATTCACACATCCATCAAAAATTATGAACCTTAGTTCATTCGGAGAAATGTTGTAGTTTTTTCATTTGTTGTTTTTCCACTACCCGGGGTATTTTCGTAATTTGTCCTACTGAGGTATTTTCGTAATTTGTCAAAATAAGGTTCCTTGGTGATTTTGTCACAAGGTATTTTTGGTCCTTTTAAGTTCTGGGTATTTTGGAAAATTTTTGAAATCGAGGGTATTTGAAATTTTTGGACATTAGGGTATTTTGGTAATTTTTCCACAAATCGGGTAAATTGTAAAATTTTAATAAATCGGGATATTTGAAGTTGCAAAACTTTGAGGGTTCTTTTTGAGAAATTTATTTTCCAAAGACGATGAAGTTGCAAAAATTTTGGAAATCGTGGTCATTTTGGTAATTTTGTAAGTTAGGGGCAATTTTGTAATTTTCCAAAATCAAGGTATTTTGATATTTTAAAATTAGGGTTTTGAATGTTGGTAAAGCTGTTGAGTAGTTGAACATTTTATAAACCAAGGGCATTTTGTAATTTTACCACTAAGGGTATTTTAGTAAATTTGTAAATCGAAATATTTTAGGAAAATTTATAAAATATTCTTTTCAAATCAAGAGGTAATTTAGAAATTTAAAATTAGGGTTTCCATAAAAATCGACTAGTCCCTTTCGGTTTTAGTTATTGGGTTTAGCAGTGACTAAGTCCTCTTGGTAAGGTGAGCAGTTCTGCGCTTGCACTGGTAGGATTCGAGTAAAGAGGAGGTGAGTCACTAGGCTGCTTAAATACCAAGCTCTTCTTGAATCCACTCCTAGACATGCGCTGTGATTCGACACCTAGCTCGGTGACTTAATCACGAGTTTGTTTAATTAGGCATTTAAGTCTTATGTAATTGTTGGGGTAACTAGTCCTAGGGTTCAAGCACTTAATCTCTATTCTACGTTCCATTCCATTTCTACCCTTCTACAAATCATAATATAAATCACACAATGGATAGAAGTACTTACGGTGGATCATGAATTGGAGACTTAGGTGCCATGCCGAAAACTGCTTATTTTCAAAGATCATCATTTGGCTCGCTTTGAAAGCGTTTAGGGCCTTAGCCCCAGTGAGAAGTTTAAAGCGGGCTCGATACCAAATTGAAACACCCCACCCGCCCACGAGAATGGACCGGATCTGGTATGTTCCTCAAGTAAACCGATTTCAAAATTCTTTTGTTACTTAGAAAAACTTGTGTGATTTTGAAAAAAAAGATTGGTTTGGGTTGGGCTTGTCTTTGAAAACCAATTTATCTAACATTAAAATCCATTTATTTAAAGTGACAAAACATTTAGGTTTTATTTTAAAAATGTATTTGCTTGATCTTTACTTAATAAAAATCCGTAAACATAATAATTAAAAGTAAAAAGAAATAAAGAAATCCAACTTGGGCCTTATGGCCTTATTACATCAAGTAAAACCCAATAATAAAATTAAATGTACTAAAAAGAAATAAAGTCCAAAATAAATAAAATCTTCAAATTGATGCATGGCCACCTCAAGGTCTCACAGTCCGGTCAAATCCTTGTTCATTACACGAAAATAGTTCCCTAGCGGGGTGAGTCAACAGACTCAATGTGCACAGTACTAACATTCAACAAATCGGCATACATGTTCATATCAAATTCATAATCATATAAAGATAAATGATGATGCAACCCAACCCAAGCCTAAAGATCCATCCGCTACACACCACCATTGCACATCATTCACACCGTGGGGACTACTAAGTCAACCCTCCATCCGCTACTCTCCATCGAAGGCATTCGCCCATATACGTTGTGTCATTAGACACTATAATCAAATTTATACGTTGTGTCATTAGACACTATTGTAACCGAAGTTACCAAAATTTCGCAATGTGACCGTAGTCAACATATTTCGTTGGTGAGACCGAAGTCAACACCTTCGTTGGTGAGACCGAAGTCAACACCTATATTTCGTTGGTGAGACCAAAGTCAACACCTTCGTTGGTGAGACCGAAGTCAACACCTACTCTTCCCCTTTCACATAAATCCCGAATGCCCCAAATATATATATTATGCATAACTTACTTAATTTCATGTTTATATACATATATTCGCATGTTATAAAATAACATATTTCACAATCCTATCCGAAGTAGGAAACGTACCTGGGTACTTTTTGCCACATTTGTGGTACTTAGCCACATTCACATTCTTATACATATTCATATATTAAATAATAGCCATATGAAATATTAAAGTTTAGTAAGGGTACACACCTGTTTCGCTTAATAGATTTCTTGAGATCTCGAGAATCCCGATCTAACTTTAGATCTATTAATTCCTATATTCGGCCCATCAAATAAAACACATTAATAAACCCTTTTGGCTTAAAACAAAACCAAATCCTAGTAGGATTTGTAAAGAGACTCACCTTTGCCGATTTGGTGTTTATACAATCCCGAAAGTTTGGTTTTCCTTCACTTGATATTCGGCCAACCTTGAATCTCAATATGGGTTAGTTTTCGCTTTTAATAATTAAAGAACTGATCTAGATAATCATACAAGCTTTGGTAGAATACTTTTAGGTACTTACCTTGTGGATCTTAAATCAAAATTCACCGAATAACTAGGGAACACGTGGCCTATGGTGTACCTTCGGGAAAAGAATTTCTTCTTCCATGATTCGGCCAAGATTAATAATCGAAATTAGTCTCTAAATTTCAGTAAGTCTAGAATATAAAAGAATGGAAAACTAAACTTGGATCTTACCCTTATTTGAAAGAATCGATTGCACCTTCACTTCAACCTTGAGATTCGGCTTAGAGACTTGATGAACAATGGCTATGATTCCCTTATGTATTTGGTTTCAAAGATGAAAGAAGAGAGGAATAATAGGCTTAGAAGGAAATCGTCTAGGAGGCTAAAAGAAAAGAAGAAAAGAATGGATGCTCAAGAAGAATATTTGGCGGAGGAAAGAGAGGAGAATGAATAATGAATGGCCCTAGTCCCTCCTTTTATAGCCGAATTTACTAGGCCAAGAATCCTTTACTTGGCCACCACTCTTTCTTATTTTCCTAATTAAAGAATAATTCTTCATTTATCCACCTATTTAGCCAATTTTAAAGAGAATTAAACTCTTCCTTAAGAGTCCTTATGATCTTCTAATTAATGAGTTTTAAAGAGAATGAAACTCCTCTTTTGCAAGCTTGTGCCGTCCACCTCTTGGGCTTCTAGAAGCAAAATAAAGCTTATTTTATTTGCTTTTATGTGACTCGAACTCAAGCCCAAAACCTTTGCATGTGGGCCATTTTCTAAGGCCTTAGGTGGCATCTTGAGCCACTTTTCCAAGTCCGTTATTGGGTCAAATTTCATGTACTTTATATTTTAGGTCAGTTGGCCCTAAGTTCCCCTTTGGGCTCTAAAATTCGACATTCAGGGTCATTTTTAAGTTTCCTAAAATTTTTCTTGTGCTCTGTATTTTCCAAGTTTCCAAAATGTTTAGTTTCCTATTTTGGCTTGGTTTCCAAAATGTTTAGTTTCCTCTTTTGGCTTGGTTTCCAAAATGTTCACTTTCCTAATTTACTTCGGTTTCCAAAATGGTCACTTTCCTATTTTAGTTTAGTTTCCAAAACTTAACATTTCTAAAGCATTTCCTTACATTTCCATACATCTCCTTACATTTCCACACATTTCCATACATTTCCATACATTTCCTTACATTTCCATATATTTCCATACATTTCCATACATTTCCATACATTTCCTTACATTTCCTTTCATTTCCTTACATTTCCTTTCATTTCCTTTCATTTCCTTTCATTTCCTTACATTTTCCTTATATTTCCTTACATTTCCCTACATTTCCTTACATTTCCTTACATTTCCTTACATTTCCTTACTTTTCCTTATATTTCCTTTCTTTTCCTTACATTTCCTTACATTTCCTTTCATTTTCTTTCATCTTAGGGTTCTTGAAACTCTTCAGAACACATCCAACACACCCACTGATCCCACTATCTCATGAATTATGCACGAACGCATAACCCCTAATCTAGGATGTTACAACCCTGGTTAATTATCAAAATACCCCTGTAATTTCAAAATTTCTAAAATACTCCCGGGATCTCAAAAATTACCAAAATACCATTATTGACCAAATCACCAAGGGACCTTATTTCAACAAATTACGAAAATATCCCTGTAGGGCAAATTACGAAGATACCCCGGTAGTGGAAAAACAACAACAATGAAAACTACAACATTTTCTGAATGAACGAAAGTTCATAATTGATTGATGGATGTATGAATGTAAAGGCTGTGTGCATGTATGAATCTGAAAGAACCACTTCTAAAAAAAATTCTTTCCATAAAACTTCTTCGCGGTTAATCGGTGAACCAAATTTTTAATACATAAAACTTCTTAATCAGATTAAATCGCGACGTTAGAAATGAGTTCGAGGGACGTGAACTTAGAGATTGTGCACGGAAAGTATGATGGTTCTATTAAGATCGAGTGCAGTAAGTAAGCATAGTGCGGTGAGAAGGATTGTACTGTTGTTAGTAAGTAATTTGAGGACGAAATTATTTTAAGGAGGGTAGAACTGTAACATCCTAGATTAGAGGTTATGTGTTTGTGCATAATTCATGAGTAGTAGGTTTTGGCATGTTTGGAAGGGAATTAAGGGTTTTTAAAATCCTAGGATGGAAGAGAAAGCTTTGGACAATTATTGGTTTTTAAGTTAATAACAAGAAGTGATGTGGAAAAAGTGGCAAGGACGCTACCTAAGGTGCAAGGGTTATGGCATCAAGTGAAGTACTTTGAGGAAGAGGTTGAATCCCATTGTGTGCATTTTACTTAATTTTATGAAATAGCATGTTTATTGTGATATGTGGTGTGCATTTTAGACCCTTGGAAATGTAAAGAAATGTATGGAAATGTATGGAAATGTAAGGAAATGTATGGAAATGTATGGAAATGTATGGAAATGTAAGGAAATGTATGGAAATGTATGGAAATGTAAGAAATGTATGGAAATGTAAGGAAATGTAGGAAATGTAAGAAATGATTTAGAAATGATTCAAAAGAGGAAAGTGAACATTTAAGTAACTTGAAATGTAAGGAAATGTCAAGTTTAAAGAGCCAAATGAAAATTTTTGGAAACTTAGAAATGACTTAGAAATATTGAGTTTTAACGTTTAAAGAGGAAATTAAGGCAAGGTGGCCTTAAGAGAAAAAGTATGTGAAATTTGACACACAAACAGGCTTGGAAAATGGCTGAAGATGCCACTTAGGGCCTCGGAAATGGCGCCATATGCAAGTGTATTTGGGCAGGATCGAGTCACTTAGGAAGAAAATAAAAGGCGTTTTATTTTGCTACAAAGAGTAGAGGTGGACGACATGTGGGCTCTTAAAAGAGGAGTTTTATTTCCTTTAGAATTTCGACTAATTAAGAGATAATTGTTGGATTAATTCTTTTGATAAAGTGATAATTATCACATAGGAAGAGTGGTGGCCAAGTAGGGGACTCTAGCCTAGTAATTTCGGCTATAAAAGGGAAAGAAGGCCATTCATTCATTCATTC
The DNA here is from genome assembly GCA_025506655.1 of Gossypium rotundifolium. Classification (NCBI taxonomy): domain Eukaryota; kingdom Viridiplantae; phylum Streptophyta; class Magnoliopsida; order Malvales; family Malvaceae; genus Gossypium; species Gossypium rotundifolium. The sequence continues at coordinate 84,223,039 of CP106726.1, forward strand.
ACTCTTGCTTTGCCAAATTTCTTAAGCGATTCTCCTCTCTCTGCCGAAATTCCTCTGAGTTTTATTCTTCCTTCTCTTTTCTTTCTAATCCTCCAAAAGTGAAAGTTGTGAGAGCATTATTTAGCCATAGCCGAATCTCGAAGGTTAAAGTGAAGGTGCAATCGATTCCTTGAATAAGGGTAAGATCCAAGTTTAGTTTCCATTCTTTTATATTTTAGACTTATCGAAATTTAGGGACTAATTTGATTATTAATCTTAGTAGAATCATGGAAGGAGAAGTTCTTTTCCGAAGGTACACCATAGGCAGCGTGTTCCCTAGTTATTCGGTGAATTTGAGATTTAAGATCCTTAAGGTAAGTGACTATGAATATTCGGCCAAGACCCTATTTTGTAGTAGATCTATTATTATGTGTTTTAAGTGAAAACTAACCGATTCAAGGGATCTAGTGAGTAGCCGATTTCAAAGGGGAAGAATATAAGTTTCAGATTTGATTTTTTATTCAATCGGCATTAAGGTAAGTACACAAATCCTACTAGGATTTGGTTTTATGGCCGAATAGGCCTTTGCTAAATATCACCATGTTGGCCGAATGTAGGCATTAAAAATCTAAAGTAGTAGATCGGATTTCGGGATTTCAAGTGAAATCGTTAAGCGAATCAGGTGTGTACCCTACCCTAAGTTTTAATACATTCATGGCTATTTTTTAAATTAAATATGTTATTAAGAATGTGAAAAACATGGTTAAGGTACCATGTGTACCCCACACTAATCTTAATTGATTTATGGCTTAAAATCGATATATGTGTTAATATGAAAGTGTAAGAATGTGGCTAAAGTACCATGTGATGGTACAAAGTACTCAGGTACGTTTTCCTACTCCTACTAGGATTACGTAATATGTTATACTTAACATGTGAAAAGTGACATGAATGTGAATTTAAGTATGATATGCATGATATGAATATTATGGGGCATTCGGGTTATTTGAGAAAGGGGAAGTGAATGTGATGATTTCGGTCTCACTATCTGAATGTGGTGACTTCGGTCACATTATCTGAATGTAGTAACTTCGGTTACATTATTTGAATGTGGTGTCTCATGACACAATTATCTGGTGGCTATGCCACAAATTTTATATGAGTGATGAGCACGTCGACTGCAGCGACTACCTTCGATGGTGTGTAGCGGATGGGGGGTTGACTTAGTAGTCCCCACGGTGTGCAGGATGGTACGGGTGGAGTGTAGCGGATGGCATATAGGTTTGGGTTCGGGTTTGCATCATTATCTTGAATCATTAAATGTGAAATTGTGATCGTATGATTATGATTTGTTATGCTGAATTTGTTAAGCCTTAGTGTTTGTGTACACATTGAGTCTGTTTGACTCACCCTGTTAATGGGAACATGTTTGAGTGACGATCGATGATGGACCGGGTTTAGCGAAGCTTAGGGATGGCCATGCACAAGAAGAAATTTCTGACTTGGTCTTTTATTTTATTTAAGTGATTTAAAGTTTATTTTGGTTTTAATTTTGGGAAATTATTTGATGTAATAAGGCCTTAGTAGAATTATTTTATTCGTATTTATTTATTAAGCTTACAAACTTTTACTTATTAAAAGATTAAGTAAATCTATTTTTAAAACAAAGCCCAAACATTTTGTCACTTAAAGTAAAGGATTTTTAATAATGAAATGAACCTGTTTTCATCTCAAGCCCTACCCAAAATGATCTTTCTTCCAAATCACGCAAGTTTTTCCTAAGTAAGAAAAGAATTTTTGAAACGGCTTACACTGGGGAACATATCAGATCGGGTCAAGGCTCGTGGGCCGGGTTTGGGGTGTTTCATCAACCCTCATAAGTTCAAATAAACTTAGAGAGTTTCTTTTTCCTAAACATAACCTGCCATGTTGGGGTTCAAATAATAATACTAATAGTAATAATGTAATGACTCCTTCTCATTTAGGCATTACTCATAAACCGTCATAGTGGACTTTTTCCCAATCCGATTCTATTCATTTGGCGGATGGATCATTGAAAGATTTCCTTTCGACCATTCTCTCAACATTCGTTTAGCCTTGATGATTCTCTGTATGTTTCACACTCTATATTTCTTTTACTCAAATTCTTCCTTTTGGTGCTCATTCCCAAATCTGTTTAGTCCATGTCGCTCTTTTCTTATCGTGGTCCCAAAGGACTTGCTAACATTCCATCCATCAGGATAACCATCGAGGCCCCCCTACTACTCAATGGATGAAGTCCCACTTGGGACTTTTAACAATTGGATTACTTTCTCTTAATCCTTCTTATTCTTGTTACCCCACACATAGTGTGGCATATTCGTGAGTGGTGGCCCACTTTTCCCTTCAGTACCTAGTAGCCTACCATTGTAGTGAATAATTTGTTTTCACTCCTAGGTTGGTCCCTACAAAACTAGCCATTTGGATAGTACTTTCCCAGTGGTTTTCTACTTTAAGGGAATGGTCTTGATAGATAGATTTGTCGTCTGGTATATCCTTCTTTGTCAATGGATTCTCTTTATCCCCTTTTTTCCTTGTAAACTAATTGGTATACCTTTTTATCCATTCTCTAGCATCTAGGGTTTCTCTAAGTGCCTTCTGGCGGTTAGTAGTTGCAGATCCTTATCTACGATCCTTGGATACCATCTTTTGTTTTCCTGCAGACTAGGCACCATTAATGTGTCATTTCCCACGACTATCTCTTGCTGGGTTTCCACCCGTATGCCCTATTGGCTTTCACAACTACCACTCTAGTAGTCTCTTACCATTCTCATTACCTTCCTCCATTATTGGTGGATTCCTTCATCCTGTTGGCTATCCATCGTGCATCATATATTCGTTATCCTTCTAACCTTTTTTCCTCCTTGGCGGGTTGTCCCACGATTCTATTATGAGTTCCCACACATTTTTATTGTCCCGTCAGACTCTATCTCTATTTCTCACTATGCTGGCATAGTTGAGCTATGGTCTTACATAGGTACCCCATGTTTAATGTCCTGACGGACTCCCATAGTTGAGCTATGGTCTTACACAGGTACCACATGTTTAATGTCCTGACGGACTCCATTAGCTACCATAGTCTAACTATGACCCTACTGTCGAAACCATTTTTTAATTTGGAAAACGGGGATCGACTTTAAAACAAAATGGAGTCGCCACCAATATTTTTCAAGGTGTGATAGGATCATCTTGAAATTGGTCATTTTAATAAAAAACATTTTGATTTATTAAAACAATGATTTTGGTCTCTGAAATTGAGAAAAGCGGGTTCAGAGTCGATTCACATACGAGGAAGGATTAGAACCTCGTAACGCCCAAAATTGGTACCTAATTGATTAATTAATGTCTTAATGTCAAAAATTTGAAAAGATTTTAAAATATGACACTTTTGATTTTTCAAAACTTATAACCTTTAAAAGACATTCAATTATTTGGATAAAAGAAAAGTTGAATTTCGATGAAGTTAGAGCACGACCTTTTTCCCAAACAACAAATATCCTTTGTTTTGTTTTTTTTTTTGAAATCCATATCTCAAAACATCAAAATGCACATCCAATAAGTTAAGACGCAACATCTTAAATTCACAAAGATAGGTTTTTTATTTGAAAATCATATATTTTAATTTCAAAAGGGTATTTGATCATTTAGACTTAATGAGAAAAATCGAAGCCAAGTAAGTTAGGGCACGATTCCCTCAAAACTCCAAATGTCAAATATTTCCTTATTTTAAGAAATAAAGTTTTGGATAAAAAGTGACAATTAAATGAGATATATTTTAAAACAATGATTTGAGTAAAATGTAACATTAATACATTACAAAACACAAATATAAAAACAATATACTACAATTACATGATATAATAACATTTAATACTAATATTGGCAATTAAGAGAAAGAATAACATAAAATAGCAAATGATACAAGTAATAAAAAATTGAAAAAAGATATGGCAAAATCTAAAATAGTTAATATATACATAATAAAATAAATAAATATATTTTAAATAAATAATATAAAAACTTTGAATAAAAATGTATAAGGGATAACTTATAATAAGTATATAATATACCATTTAAAATAGATAACATACATATTTTAAGTAAACAATATATGGAAAATTTTGCCTTAATAATAAAACAATTTAGATGATGTACAAAAAACAAATTTTCAAATAATACATAATATGATTAAAGTTAAATAATATATAATATATATAATATATAACAAATAAAAATAAAAATATATATGATAAAACAATTTAACGTAAATAGGAAAAGCAAAAAAGAAAAACAAGTTTAAAATAACTAAAATAAATGAATAAATAATGATGAAGCAATTAAATGGATAAATAAAAAAAATTTTTAAAAATGTATAAGCCAACCTAACTCCCTCAAGGATTCAACGAAATTCCTCCACCAAAATTTAACTCGAACTGAAGCAACTCAAAAAGAAACGAAGATGAGCGAAAAACAAAATAAGAACAAGCCACAGAAAATAAGAACGTAAAAGAGAGAGAAATTTGAGTGAATGCTCTCAAGAATTTTTATTACTCTAAACTCATGTGTCCTTTACAATTTATAGTTAAGCCTCCCCAAATCCAACGATACAGATCAATTACATCAACGACTAAGATTAAAAGGTATCTACAAATTAAATCTCTAAGATTACAAAATCATATCTTCTAAGATTGCATATCATATCTAAGATTTGCATATCAAATCTAAGATTGCATACCATATCTTCTAGGATTGCATATCATATCTAATATTTGCATATCATATCTAAGATTGCATATCCTTGAAGATTATGTTCCCATATACATCAAGCTTATAGATGGACCTTCAATCTTTTCAAGTAATGGGCCATTCCGATCGGGCCAAATGATATATTTTGGACTGGACTTGGACTTTGTTTTATTATTTTTGTATGGGCCCGAGCTAAGTTGGCCTATTACACCTACTTCTCAAGATCCCCATGTTTATCATCTTGGCGGACTACTCGTGTTTAATGTCCCATAGGACTATCCGTGTTTAACTTCTATTGGACTATCCTGTTTAATGTCCCATCGACTATCCCATGTTTAATGAAACACCCAAAACCCCACGAGCCTCGACCGGATCTGGTATGTTCCTCGGGAAAACGGTTCAAATTCATTTGCTCTTTGGAAAAGCTTGGGTTATTTTGGCGGAAAACCCAATTGTGTTGGGCTTAAGTTGAAAACTGGTTTGATTTTTGAAAAGCAGGTTTATTTAAAATTTTACTTTCAAACTTAGAAGACATGTCGATTCCTTTGTCTTAGGTTTTATCTTTAAAATTGGAATTCATATTGTTTTAGGTGTCAAAACATTATTAGATTTATTTTGAAATAAAATTTACTTAACTTTAAATTTGGTAAAATTTGTATCGTCTTGAAATAAATGGCATGCATGCATGAAATAGTTCGATACTAGGGCCTTATTACATCGAACAATCCCAAAATAAATTAAAGTACTTAATAAAATAAAAAATCCAAATTAAATAAATTCCTTCTTGTGCATGGCGACCTTTAAGCTCCTACCGGCCGGTCCATTCTTGATCGTCACACGAAAAAGGTTCCCACAGCAGGTGAGTCAAGCAATTGAATGTGTACACAAACACTAAGTCTTAACACATTCAGGCATAACAAATCATATTCATACATATCATAATTTACATTTAATGATGCATTCTCGAATCCAAGCCTATATGCCAACCGCTACACATCACCCGTACCATCCTACACACCGTGGGGACTACTAAGTCAACCCTCCATCCGCTACACACCATCGAAGGCAGTCGCTGCAGTCGACGTGCTCATCGTCCTTATAAAATTCATGGCATAGCCACCAGATACATACTTTGTGTCATGAGACACCATATTCAGATATCGTGGTCTTAGGTCACCACATTCAGATATCGTGGTCTTAGGTCACCACATTCACTTCTCCTTTTTCTCATTTATTTTGATAAGGCCGAAACTCCATTAGCATCCTCCATTGCCGAAATTCTCCTACTCTTCTCCTAATCTTCTTTTGTTTCTTTCTTCCAACCCCAAATTCCCTTGTAGCCGAATATTTCTTGTGACCTAAAGCCTTAGCCGAATCTTTGAGGGGCTTCAAGCAAAAGGGCTGTCGATTTCTTCAAGAAAGGGTAAGATCCAAATTCGGTTTCCATTCCTTTATATTTTTAGACTTATCGAAATTTAGGGACTAATCAAATTTGTAACACCCCAAACCCGACCCATGCGTTTCGACTGGATTGGCGTGTCACGGCTTGTACATTGAAAACTTTTGCCTTGTTGGTTTTGGAAGTCGTAAGTTAATTAGACATTATGAGAGTAAATAAGTGACATTTTAAAATAAAATCTTATATTTAGTATTATTAAGTATAAATAAACCTTGACATAAAATTTATAAGTTGCATAACATTGAAAACTTCTTAGTTGAATAAAAACTAAGGGCCTTAAAAAATCCCAAATAAAATAAAATAAACTTAAAGAAATCACAAATAATTTGTAGAAATAAAACTTGATGGCCCTCGAGTCCGCCTCGACTCCCATGTTCACGATCTCTTGCTCACCTAAAATGTTGGGAAAATAAAGGTTGAGTCACCAAGACTCGGTGTGCAAATCCGAGAACACATAAAAGGCTTGAGGCCTACAAACACATTATGAGCCTTGGCCCGTATACAAGGGTAACAAAATATGCAACATGGCCCATCCCAAACCTATGAGTCCATCCTCTACACACCCTCGTACCAACCATCACACCGTGATTTCTACAATCAACCCTCCATCCGCTACACACCATATCATTCTTTGTGCTACACATCATAAAGACCGATCACTATGTGACCTATGTGGCGAAACCAGCATTGCTATCGACCTTAATAATATATCGACAATTTGTCTTTTGTCATAAAAACGATCATCGTGTGACCTATGTGGCAAAGCCACCGATCGCCTCGTGACTGCTCCCCTTCCGTAAATCAATCAATCCCATCCCATGCATACATGCAAGAATCGAACATTAAACTATCTAAGCAGATCACATATTTTTACATACTTGATACACATAGAAGTTTCTATGATTACGATACTGCATCCCTTGCCTACCCTTTATGGGTATCTGATTATTCATCTGACCTCATTTTACGCTTTTATCCCATAACATACATACAATTCAGATTAACTAGTGTGATGAGATCTACACACCTTTTCCGCTTTTAGCCCATAACATACATATAATATAACAAAGCTTATGTGTCAAGAATCTACACACACGATTCCGATAAAATGAGGCTTTCTATATCGACGCTATCCTTAGTCGACACAAGCGCTATCTGCCTAAGGTGTTGTTGAAGCGGTCCACAACCAATTGGCCATTCTCGAGCAATGATCTTGCTTCGTTTCTTAAACTTAGGGATTTTTTCTTTTGCACGATCCATATTTAATTCCATCATAAATCCTTATCGAGTTACTATAATAATATTTAATCGTTAATCCTCCTTATAAAGTTAAAATCTTGTATATAATAATGAAATCTAATAGAAATCTAGGAAAATCTTCTTACCTTAAAATCACGAAATTGGAGACTTATGAATTTGGCTTTTAGATCTAATCGACTAGGCTTCCTTCAAATCCGACTTGCCGCCCATCATAAACCATTAAACTATTAGCTTTCACTTTTTCCTTTTCAAAATCGGAATAGATTATGAGAACTAATCAAAATCTACTCTTACCTTAACTTGGGAGATTCGGCTAGTACTAGAGAGAGAATTGACAATGTCAATGGAGGATTTAAATGCAGGAAGTATAGAACAATTTCTCAAATAGGATGAATAAAATAAAAACTATAGAGATTTGGCTTTTAGAGAAGGAAGAGAATAATGGAGTTTTCAACTTTTAGAAGAAAGAAGAGAATAATGGAGTTTTCGCTTTTAGGAGAAAGAAGAGAATAATGGAGATTTTGGCTTTTAGAAATTGGAGAAAGAAATTTGGAGAAAAGAAGCTAAGGAATTTCGACACAAAAGGAGAGGATTTAATGTCGAAACAAGGAGCTAGCCCCTATTTATAGGAAATTCGGCAACCCTTTGCCATGTAGTAGTGGTTTCTTTACTCCTCTCGATGATGGATTCTTGGCCATCACTCTCTTTGTAGATAAATTCTAACTTTTCTCCTTTATCTTAATCTACTAGCTCATCTAAAAGAAACTTAATTATCTCTAACTCCTCCTCCTTTATCAACATATTATCCACATATTTTAATCATAAAATCCCTAGATCTTAGCCTTTATCTGCTTATTATCCACATAAAATAAATTCCTAAATAATAGCCTTTATCGCTTATTATCCACATATTTTAAACATTAAAGCTGCTAAATTTTAGCCTTGTTGCCATCCACTCCACCTAATCCTAATGCCCAAAATTTAGCTAACTTAAATTAAAAGAATTGGGCTCCATGAAACTTAAATTTAGGCCCTTACTCCTTGTGTGTGGCGTCACCTCCTAAGATTGGGCCACAAGCCCACTTTGGTATTTTAAACATAGATACTACCTTTTAAACCCTATAATGCCCAAACATATAATTTTAATCAAGGCCTCTGCCTAAGCCTGAGCCCAATTTGGACCCCTAACACTTAAATTAACTCATTCCACATATTCACCCATTAAACACATAGGCTCAAAAATTTAGGATGTTACATTTAATGTCCCATCACACTATCTTCGATGTCATAGTATTTTTCAACTATGGTCTTATTATACCGTCAAATCATCTTTTGATGCCATGGTGTCTTTTAGCTATTATCTTACACAATATCACCTGTGTTTATTGTCCCAGTGGACTATTTGTGATTCCATAATATCTTTCAACCATGGTCTTACGCATTTTTGTTGTCAACTCATCACTTGATGCCATAGCATCTCTCAGCTATGGTCTTACAAAAATATAACCCCGTGTTTCCTGTCTCGATACACTGCCAAAGATGCCATAGTCCAACAATGGTCTTAGTCTAGTTTACCATGATGTCATGACGTCTTTCAGCCAGGGTCTTACTCATTTCTATCATGATGTCATAGCATCTTTCAACTATAGTCTTACTCATTGAAGGCATATAGCCTCCAATCGGTCCCATGGCCTCTCCATGATATTCACTCTTCCCTTTTTATCCCTTCCATTCCTCTCTCTGACCATCCTATACATTGATGCTTGAACACCGCAATGTTCCTTCTGCAAGGCTCAGAGCTTTGCACATCACGGTTTACACTCCTCGATACTCTATGACGGTATCTAGCAAAATCATCTCACATTCCTATTCCTATCTTCTTCTATTTCCCTTCATGATTTCCCTTATCATGCATAAGCCTAGAATGGCGAACACTAATAAATTCATGAAAACATGCATCATGTTTTTGTAGTTCTGGGTTTGAGTATAAAACTCACTTGATGCTTCTTCGCTTTTTCCGCTTAGCTTTTTGTATGCGAACTTCCATTCTCTTGTGATTAAGCATGACAACCAAATCATGGGTTAAACTTAGTATTTACACTTTAAATCTAAAATTTCCAAAACATGCAAAACCCTTTAAAATGGTTCTAGAAACTCTTAACTTTGTTTCCTAAAGTTTACATATACTAGAGGGCTTAGAACCTTACCAATATATTGGTTTCTCTACTTGTCCATCTTAAACCTCATGATCACTGCTCCATGTAGAGCTTCTTGTAATCATCTCGTCTTCAGGGCAACAAAGAAGATGAATAAATGGAAGAAAATGAAACAAAATTTTAGATGAATCCCCTCATTGAAGTCTCCTCTCGACTATTTATATACCTCCTCTCACGTTCTTCAACCGTTTAGGAACCATCCATTGCCAACCATTTTGTCCCCCACTAAGGAACCGATTGGTCCTAATCTAACAGAACTAGACTTGGTTCTCAACCATGCTTTATTCCGTTTCGAACTTTTCTGGTCTCTCAATAAAGACTGCCAACCTACAATTTCTTTCAATTTAACCCCTAATTGTTCCAAATTTTTGGGTTAAAAGGATTTTGGGTATGAGACCAATTTTGTTTTGAATGAAGATGATGATCCTTGATTGAATATTTGGAATGGCCATTTCCAACTGAAGGTCAAGGTTTTACTTGGAGGTGTCTTAGAAGCTTTATTCCTACCAAGGAAAGGTTAGTTGGTAAAGGTTTAAATGTGCCTTCAATTTGTATCCGATGTGGAGAGGTGGAAACGTTTGATCACGTTTTTATTTCTTGTACACTCACTCGGGTGGTTTGGTAATATTTTGGACTTCCACATCCGCATCCTGATGTTCTCCATTTTATTTGAACTTTGCTTAAGTTGGTTGACATTAATAGAGTCTATTGAACTCTTACTATTTTGTGGAGCATTTGGTTCCATCGTAACTTGTTTTTTTGGAAGGATGAGGTGTTTTCCTTACAACGTGATGTCAATTTTGCAGACAACTTTCATAGGAAAAGGTTGGAGGCTTAGTCTATTTTTGGTGTCGAAACCATTTTTAAATTTTTTTAAAAAACGTGGATCGACTTTAAAAATTAAAATAGAGTCGCCACCAAACTTTTTTAAAGGTGTGATCGGGTCACCTTGAAATTGATCATTTTAATAAATTTTTTTTTGATTAAAACAATGATTTTGGTCTACAAAATTCGAGAAAATGGGTTCGGGAGTCGATTACGCACGAGGAAGGATTAGCAACCTCGTAATGCCCAAAATTGGTACCTAATTGATTAACTAATGTCCTAATGTCGAAAATTTAAAAATTTTAAAATATGATCCTTTTTATTTAAAAGAAAACTTGAATAAATCAAATTGTATGCCAAGACCCATTTATCTCAAAGAAATAAAATGTCACACCCAATGAGTTAGGATGCAACATTTCAAGACTTCGAAACTAAGCTTGCCTTTTGTAGAAAATCCTTACCTTGAGTCAACAAAACGTCATATCCAATAAGTTAGGACACAACATCTCGAATTCCCGAGAATAAGTTTTTATTTAAATTTTTTAAAAGAAAGTAATAGGTTCTTTAGACTCGAAGAGAAAAATCGAAACCCAGTAAGTTAGGATACGATTTCTTTCGAACCTTAGAACCTTGAAGTGTTTGCTTATTTTGAAAATCGGATAAAATGTAATGCGATCGTAATAAAATGGAAAATGAATTTAAAATAAAGTGTAAAACGTTTTACAATGCTAGCTTATATAACAACATGATGATGATAAAATATAATAACAATAATAAAGGTAGAAATAAAATACAATAAAGCAAAAGCAAGATAGACAAATGAAATAAAATAAAAGAGAATAGTAACAAAATGAAAAAATATAGAATAATAATAATAGTAACGAAAGTGCAACAACAATAATAAAATATATTAATAAAAATAGAAAATAAATAAAAATAATATTAGTAATAATAATAATAACGAAAATAGCAGTAATAATGTTGACAATAAAATAAAAATAAATATAATAATAATAAAGTTAGCTATAAATAAAATAATAATAGTAGTAATATTAAAATAATAATTATAATAGTAAAATAATAATAATACTAAATAAGTAATAATAATGGTAATAATAATATAAATAGTAATGAAAACAATAGCAAAAGTAATAGTAAAAATAAAAATAGTATTAATAATAAAATAACGATAATGATATTAAAAGTAATAGTAATAATAAAAAATAATAGTAATAGTGAAAATAAAGGTAATATTAATAATAATGAAAATAATAATAATAACAATAGAATTAATAGTAATAAATAAAAATAGAAATAATATCACTAGTAATATTAAAATAATAAATATAATAATAACTATAATAACAATAATAATATTAAAAATAAATAACAATAATGAAATAATGGAAACAATAACAAGAATAAAATAATAATAAAAAACTAAATTAAACTTAAAAATAAAATTTTGGGGTAAATTGGGAATAAAAAGAGAGAGGGAGGATCAAATCGCAATGCGCGAATGAAATTGAGGGACTAGAACTGTAAATGTAACACCCCTAACCCGTATCCGTCGCCAGATTAGGGTTACATGCATTACTGAACCCGACACAAGTCAAAATTATTTCATACGCAAATGCATTGATAAAGTACATTCCACTGCTACTATTTTGAATAAACTGCATTTTCCATCCTATCCCAAATCCCCATCATGCATATCATACATAATATTTATTTATTTTTAGGATATCTACTTACATTCATTAAGCAAGCCACTACTCATGTAACCATGTATAATGCAATAGCCAAAATAATGTATAGCACTCAACCATTTAATAAGTATGTATATACTATCCACCAAACATATATCATTAAAGTATTATTAAACAATATACTCATTCCACAAACGTTCTTTATACTAAGCACTTTCATATATATATAAACATACATCCTTAAACACTCAAAAATCAATCCCTAATAAGAAACAAAGCCATTTTCGCATGGCTCATACATATATATACATATAACCATCAATTTGGTCAACTCAAAATGGTTTAGTCTATACATGCCATATACTTAAAGTTTATACACAAAAGAGATACCAAAGTGTCGATGATAGTGTGATGAACTGCCCAAAATGATCTCCAAGTTCAAGTCTTTACATCAAGAAATCTATAAAACAATGAACAAACACACCAAGTAAGCTATTATAGCTTAGTAAGTTTCAAGCAATTAACTCACATATAAACTTTATCACAATTAAATAAATTGTTTAATTCACATTCTCTTTGCCGAATAATCAATCATTCAAAATAATTTGCTTAACTACGTTATATGCATGTACAAATATATATATATATATATATACTCTTACACCACATTTGCATCATTAAAATGAACGGCATATATTTTCTTTACTTACCATAATCTCTATTTTACAATTTAACCCGTCTTCCATCGTAAAGTGTCATAAAGAGTACATACCTTTAGTTTAATTGTCCATCCAACTTACCGATCGTGCTTAACATGTAATAATGCACTCGTACATTTCCGAATACATAATATCATTATTAAAAGGAATCTTTTAACAAACCTCGTACTTACACACTTGTTAATAAGGTTTAGTAATGTATCGCTCACATAGAGCCATTACTTAATACTTCTCATAACGTATCGCTCACATAGAGCCGTTACTTAATACTTCTCGTAACGTATCGCTCACATAGAGTCGTTACTTAATACTTCTCGTAACGTATCGCTCACATAGAGCTGTTCTTAATACTTCTCGTAACGTATCGCTCACATAGAGCCGTTACTTTAACACCTTGCACCTTTAGTGCTTATTAACCGATTTTCACGCACACATAGTGCCATGTTCCTTCCCAAAATACCACCTCATTCTCATAAACATAGATTATTATATTTAAACAAGAATACAAAACATCATAGATATACATGACCGATTCCATCTATCCTTCCCATGAAATCATACCACATTCGGCTTTAGAAGGCAATTATATACTCTCATCAATTCGATACCATAATCATACATTATAAATATATACTCAATCCCACCTTAATTGTAATATCCTAAAATTTGAGTATCTTTGGTGTTGGCGTGGGTATGAATTTTTGTGTGTTAGCATAGTCTTGTGAAGGCTTGATTTTATTTAGGAAGCTAGAATAATTTTTAGTATGGGTTATTTAATGAAGTGGATTAAGTGAGCTTGACACTTAAGTTAATTTAAGTGTTAAATTAAGCATATGAGGAGTTAGTGGCAAGGTGGTTATGATGCTTGGATAGTTTCTTGAGGTTAGAGGTTCGAGTAGCATGTTTAGCATTTTGAAGACTTTATTTTTGTGTTCTAGCATTGATGGACGGTCAAACTTTATTTATGATAGGTTGGACTCTTAACTTTTGGTAAGTTGAATATTTGTTTAAGGAAAGCATGAAATTGGGGATAAGAATCTTAAGGTTTTGGTATGATGAGGGGACAAAAGGCATGGAATATGGAGGATGTTTTGAAAAGTATTCCAAGACCTTAGTGCATGTATGTGGACGGCATTTTGGTCTAGGGGAGGGCTTGACCGATTTTTGTTCGTAGCTTTGGTAGATTAGTAGCTAGTTGGCCATTTCTCCTAAGTTTATGATCACCAATTTCTTTTCTCTCCTCAAACACTCCTATAGCCGAATGTGTCTTGGTCATAAGGTGAGTTTTAGGTGTTGTTTTGGCCTTCAATAATTGTTTCGGTGTCATAACCGAAAATCCTTTCTAGTTTTTGCAAGTTTCTCCCTAGTGCATCAAAGTGCATCAAATCCGAAACCATCTTTGTGCTTGGCCAAATTTCTTTTGTTCACAACATCTTTCCCATTCTTTCATACTTGTTCAACCCACATTTCTCCTACTTTCTCTTGGCTGAAACTTCCTTCTCTCCATCTCTCTTTACTTTCTTTCATTTTTGTTCAAAGCCATAAACATTCCTCTCCCATTGAAATCTCTTTCATCTTCTTCCTTTTTCCTTTCTCTTTCTCCACTTAAATCGAATCCTTTTTGTTATTACAAATCAACCATAGCCAAATTTCTTTGACCATTTAATCATTTTGCCGAAACTTCCCTTTCTCTTATTGTTTTGTTTTGGCGGAATATTCAAGGGTAGATTCTCTTTTTCTTTCTTCAATCGATTTTGGTTAATAAGTAAGTATTCTTGGCTGATTTTTCTATTATTTCTTTTCTCCTCTCTATGTTATTTTCTTGTGGACAAAGGCCGAATATTTAGGCATTGGTTTGCAAGGTTCTAACCATTCTAAGAACCGATTTCTTATAGGCTCCTCGGGACGTTGGAAGCAATCAATCTAAGCCTCATATCTTGACTATCGTTTTTGGGTAAGTTTAGTTAAGACTTGGTTTTCGAAATGATAACTCATTGGATTTAGTGGTAGGGCCGAATGGCCTTTGTTTATAATTTAAGTATTGGCCGATTGTAGGACAAGGTGATCTAGTGCGATAGATCGAATCTCCGGAAGTTAGTTCTTGCTTTGGTGAAAGGTGTGTATCTTACACACTTTATAACTTGGTTTATATATGTATTTATGTGTGTTATAACTAATCATATTATGAAAGTGGGAAAAATGATGAGATTTGGATATGATACCATGATGATATGAATGAGGATTCGGGTAAGTCCGTTTCAATATGTTGTAAATACATGTGGATAGAAATCATGATCTACGATTTATGATATATTTGTTATGAGATACGTATCAAAGTATATTAACATGATTTGTTTATTTATTGCATTGGCATGGGCAATATGAGAGGAGGGGGAAGATTGATATCGTGTCTTCGGACACCAGTGGTTTGGCACCACCAGTGATTTGGTATCACATTCGTGTCTTCGAGACACG
The DNA here is from genome assembly GCA_025506655.1 of Gossypium rotundifolium. Lineage (NCBI taxonomy): Eukaryota > Viridiplantae > Streptophyta > Magnoliopsida > Malvales > Malvaceae > Gossypium > Gossypium rotundifolium. The sequence continues at coordinate 84,238,466 of CP106726.1, forward strand.
GTGGTTTAGCACCACTAGTGATTTGGTATCACATTCGTGTCTTGGACACGGAGGTTTGGCACCTCATAGCGACTCGTCCACGTGGTTAATACCACCGTGGGTTGGCCCCACTTTTGAGATATGGGATCGTCGCCCGGTGATTTGGTATCACACGTGGGTTGGCCCCACAGATGGATTATTCGTGACTTTGGTCACGGTGATTTGGTATCACATTTATATCGTGACTTCGGTCACGGTGGTTTGTCACCACCGGTGGTTTGGTACCACATGGGGTAGAAAAGGAGTTATGGATGGCTAGGTTGGGTGCATTATACATATATGTTGCTTTGTTATAATTTGTGTAAGTATGTGGTATTTACCCGGGAGAGGGAATATGCACTGAGTCTTGGTGACTCAGCTTCTCCCTTATCTTTTCAGGTGATTCGTGAGTTTACGGATAAGGAGCCGGATGAACTCGAGGAGGCCATGCAATAAAATTTGGTTTTACATGAACTTCCATTTGGGTACTTTATTTTAATTTGGTTTTCATATTTTATGGATTTGTAATAAGGCTGTTTAATTATGTTTTGGATTATTTTTATGTTTTGAATATGTTTAAAATATGGCTTATAAATTACTTGGTTAATTTAATAATTGAGCCCAAAGTTTTCTAAATTAAAACTCACAATGGTTTTAAAAATCTTACCATCGGGTAACATGAATAGTTCAATAGTAAAAATTACAAGTTAAATGTTTTCAACAAATTAAGTGATTTCCAAAATTCAAGTTTCTATACTCAATTGCAAATGGATTTTCAAAATGATATTTCAAATTTTCTTAAAAAAATATAAATGTTTTCTATCCTATGATTTATCAACTAAGTTTTAAAGTTTTATGTAATTTCGAAGAAAATTTCAGTTTTAACTTATTTTCGACAAATAAAGAATTACAAAGAGTTTTTCACAAAAACTTAATTGTTAATTCGATTCTTTCAAAAATATTTTCCTCAGTGACACACCAGATTCGGTCGTGGCGTATTGACCGGGTTTGGGGTGTTACATTAATCATACATCATTTATTCAAAGCTAATAAGAACACTAAGCTCATATTCGGCTTTAGAAAGAAATTATATACTGTCATCAATTCAATACCATAATCATACATTACAAATCTATACTCAATCCCACCTTAATCATACCTCATTTATTCAAAGCTAATGAAAGAAATTATATACTCTCATCAATTCAATACCATAATCGTACATTATAAATCTATACTCAATCCCACCTTAATCATACCTCATTTATTAAAAGCTAATAAGAACACTAAGCTCATATTAAGCACCCATGAATATATTTTCATGTTACCATTTCACATTAGGTCTTATACCAATGAATATATTTATCCTTACTTAGCAATTGTAATTCATGTAATCAATTTCAATTTAACCAAAATTGCTTAAAACTTACCTCGATAGTTGTCAAATTGAGCTTCCCGGCTACTCATTAAATTTTGTTTTCCCCCGTTCCAAAGCCTTTTCCTTCTTTTTGTACTTGATCTAAATAATTTAAATTGAACTCAATAATTAATTTTTTTAATCATTCAATTTGATCCATAACACAATAATTTAGCAACATTACGAATTTACCCTTAACTTTTACAATCTATACAATTTAGTCCCTAATACAATACTCATAAATTACTCAAAACTTGTCCAATACCCTTTAGGGCCAAATCTTTCTAAGGGTCATATACATCAATACAAAGTAACTATTTAGCGTTATAACCCCTCAATTATTTATTTTAACCTTAATTTCTAATTTACTCTATTTCATCAAAAATGCAAGAATAGAACTTACTAATCTAACACCTAACATTAATATTTCACCATTAATCCATAAAAATCTCAAGCTTTCAACAATGGTATCTCATGAAAACCACAACCATGACATAAATTATTTCATGGGCTATGTAAAGCTCTTAATAACCATCTCAAAAGTGCAAAAATAATCCAAAAATCTAAAACAAACATGCCCAGTTTTCAACTTGAGATGACCGAATAAGAGAAAGCTTATTCTCTTCTTCTTCTCTAATGGTTTCGGCAATGAATGGTAGAAAAATGAGCATGCAAATGATGTTTTCTCTCTTTTATTATTTTAATCTTCCACTTACTAACAAGAATTCAATAAAAAAAATATATAGTGGGCATAATGCCATCCACTTCAATTGCAATTTGTTTAATTTCAAATTTGATCCTCACAATGAAATAATAAGTTAATCTAGCCACTCAATTATAAAAAATAATAATACACCACAAACTAAAAACAATTGATATTTAATATTCATGTAATCATCATGCCGTCCACTACAAACAAAATGGATTATTTGACATGCAAGTCCTTTCTTTCAACCAACACTTAAATTAAACCCTTTTATTTAATGAATGCTACTTTATACTTTATCTATTTAATCCTTTCTCTAAATTCAAGCACATCAAGCAATAAAATTTCCACAATTCAGCACATTCTTACTCAATATCACTACACACGAAAATAAAATAATATTATGAGATTTTTTTGGCTTGGATTCGTGGTCCCGAAACCACCATTCTGTTTAGGGTCATAATCAGATTGTTACAGTAAATATCCTTTACCTCCAAAATGCGACACTTCGTGCGGGACTAAATTGGAACAGAAGGAAAATTATGGGGAAAAATTGAAAACAAAAATGAGTTGTATTAAAAAAATAGAAAACACGGAGGGACCAAAAGTGCAATAAAACCATCGTTTAAAAAACACACGGATCTACCCTCATTCAATTTGGGTAATCGGGTTGGCCTCCCCAAAACGACGTCGTTTTGGCATTTGGGGAGGCCCATGAAAGGACGTCGTTTCTGTTTTCTATAAAAGGCACATTTTTCAATTTTTTTTCATTTCTCCAGTTGCTTAAAAAAAAAAAAACAAAAGGGGTTTCCCTTTTCTCTCAATCCTCTGCTTTCAAGCCTAGAATCTGGCGATGGCTCCGGCCAGTCACTGTCGTTTGCCACCACTATCGGCCACCGCGCACGGTGGCCAAAACCCCAAAAAGTTAAGTTTTTTCTCCTTTTTTTACTATAGTATAAACTTTAATATATGTAAAAAAAAGAAAAAAAGAAACTTAAAAAAATAGATTCGAAAGAGAAGAAAAATAACGAAGAAAAAAAAAAACCTTTGCTCGTCTGTTTATTGATTTTTTTTTTATATTGTATTGTATATATGCATGTGTATTTACATCAAATATATTTGTCCTTTTATGGCCACTGTCAAAATACAAGTTTTGCTATTATTTTTTTCTGGCTATATTCGCGTTTCTCTGTCTTTTCTTTCCTTTTTTATAGATGAACGGCGAGGAGGGGGCGGGATTCACGCACTGATGGCGGCTTGATTTCTGGCGGTGAAGGCGTACATGGAAGCAACGACAGCACCAAGCTATTGGGGTTAGGTTTGTTGAAGTTGTTTTGGTTTTGGGCCCTTTTAGGCTTAGGGTTAGTTGGGTTATTTGGGGTTTTGGATAGTCTATTTGGGCTGTAAATGGACTGTAAAAAGGACTTTATTAAATATTATTTTTTTGGTTTTTGAATGGTATGGGCTCGAGCAAAATGGACCTATTACAGCTGCCCCTCTTTGCTCATTATCGTGTAACGAAAATAGAGAAAAGACTATAAAATGACCAATTTTTTCCAGTCTTATCGAGCCTTTACTTCTTCAAGTAGTCTCTAACCCAACTACAAATTCAAGGAGATTGAATCTATAGCTTTAATCTTATTCTACTACAACTTCAGGGAGATAAGACCTGCTCTTGTAGTTTTAATCCATCCTACTGTAACTTTAGGAAAGTGAGACTAGTATCTTTGATCTTGCTTCACTGCAATATTCAGGAAGACAAGATCTACTATTTTTAGTCTGCTCTGCTGCAAACTCAGGGAGGCAAGCTAAAATCTTTGATCTGCTTCCTGCAACTTCAGGAAGATAAGATATACTGTCTTTAGTATGTTTCGTTGCAACTTTAGGAAGGCAGAATCTGCTATCTTCGATCTGCTCCACTGCAAACTCAAGGATGCCAGACTAGTATCTTCGATCCACTTCACTACAATCTCAGGAAGATAAGATCCGCTAACTTTAGTCTGTTCCACTGCAAACTCAAGGACGCCAGACTAGTATCTTCGATCTGCTTCACTGCAATCTCAAGAAGACAAGATCTGCTATCTTCAGTCTACTCCACTACAAACTCAGAGATGTCGGACTGGTATCTTCGATCTGCTTCTTCGCAATCTCAGGAAGACAAGATCGCTATCTTGATCTGCTCCACTACAAACTTAGGGATGCCAGACTAGTATCTTCGATCTGCTTCAATGCAATCTCAGGAAGACAAGATCTGCTATCTTCAGTCTGCTCCACTGCAAACTCAGGGATGCCAGACTAGTATCTTCGATCTGCTTTACTGCAATCTCAGGAAGACAAGATCTGCTATCTTCAATCTGCTCCATTGCAAACTTAGGGACGCTAGACTGGCATCTTTGATCGCTTCTTGCAATCTTAGGAAGACGAGATCGCTATCTTGACCGCTCCACTGCAAACTCAAGTGATGCCGGACTAGTATCTTCAATCTACCTACTACATTGTCCTCTGGGGACATAACACGTAAAATGGATATATGCTTATGCCTAATAATTAGGATGCCTTGATCGAAATGGGTCAAATGCTCCTATTTAGACATGCTATAATATATGAATGCATAAATGTTATGAGAATGATTCCTATTTCAGGTGTCATCACTCATTTATTCGTCAAAGTTTCATCTTCATTCCTCTTGAAGTATCATATTCTGCTCAAATAATTTGCCCCATGGAAACTTTAAGGCCCACTCCACTTGAACCTTAGGGACACAAGGCTTATACTGCCTTCAAACCATCCCACCAAGAGTACATGATTTAATCCATTCCTACAGGATCTCTTTCAACCTCAATCCATTCCACCGCAATCTAGGGCTTTTGAATCTTTTCCTGTCAATTTGGTTAGTCATATCATTCCCCAAATGTTATGACCCAATGAGAATGCTTACAAAATGATCCTCTCTTAGGATTGATATTGATCACCTCATTATTTTGTCCAATCACTATTTGGACAAAAAATTCAAAGAAATAGTCTCAATCTAGACTTTTTCTCAAGTATTACCAATCCTTACACATGGAAATTTTGTAAACAATTGTCCTGTTTCAGTTTCTTGTATTATCTAGAAGCTTCCAGAGTAATATAAGAAACTCCTTTTATGAAAGTATTATTAGTCCATTAATCGTTATTTCAATATAAAATACTGGAAAAAGATCACAACAATGGACAAGAAAGAAATTAACCAAGAGCATAGCTCGAAATAAATAAATTAATCAAAGATAGCCAAGGTAATAAAAGAAAATTGATTGGGGTATATCTTAAAAAGAATAAAGTAATCAAAGATAGCAAAGGCCATAAAAGACAATTGATTGGGGTGCATCTTGAAAAGAAAAAAGTAATCAAAGAGAGCAAATTCAAAATAGGTAAGATAGAAGCTAGGTGCCCCAGATATCGCAGCCTGAGCTTCTCTGTACAAATTTCTTGAGGACCATTTTGAGCTCAATACATGTTTAGAGGATCCGGAGTAATTTGTCAATACCCCAAGACGTAGCATACTTCCTCATTGTTAATTCAAGCATAGCAAGACTACCACATGCCCTATCTTTGATCAAAATTTGAGCCGCCCTTTTTGGGTTTTTGGCTTAAAACCCCTTTGGTCTCAAAGCGCCCTTTGCGGGTTTTCGCCTTGGCCTCTTTTTTTTTTTTTGAACTCAAGACGCCCTTTGCGGGTTTTTACCTTGGTCTTTCCCCTTTCAAGTAAAATACTTCTTGACTGAACCTAAATTCACTGGATTGAACAAGTCTTTGGCATCTATCTCCGTCAATATCAATGCTCCTCCAGAATAGGCCTTCTTTACAACATAAGGTGCTTCCCAGTTTGGCATCTGCTTTCCTCTGAAATCCTTTTGTACAAGAAAGATCTTTTTCAACATTAGGTTCCCCTCGTGGAATTCTCTAGGATGAACCTCTTTATCGTAAGCTTGCATCATCTGACCGTGATGGACAACTTTTAACCTTTTTTTCTATTAGGTTCAATTGGCAAAACTGTTTCTATTCCAATGTGTTGCCTCAGCGAAGGTTCTAGCCGATGTTTGATAAGACAGAGGATAAATGGTAACTTCTTTATGTCAATCTTTACAAATCTCAGTCATCTTTCTTATGATCCTTGTTTTGTTGTTTTTATTTTTGTTTTTTCCCTCTCTTTTTTTGCTGCCTTTACTGCACTGTGATATGGCGTCTGATCTTTGAACAAACTTCCAAACTTTTGACATTGTCCGTTTTAGCATTCTTTTTCGGCACCTTATTTTTTTTTTTTGAGAATTTGATGACTATCGACTTTGTAACGTTGGCATATGAAGCTACTTCCATCCTCTTAGTGAAGTAAACGACAACCACAACGATGAATCGATGTCAACTAGAAGCTTTTGACGAGATCGGCCCCATAATATCCATTCCCCATATATAGAAAATCTATGAAGAAATAGATGAGCCACATAAGTCTTGTCTTCTTCAATTTGGCATTTACAACATAACTGAAGCAATCTCCCTTTTATGGTGGACCAATAGTACCCGAACCTTATGATTATCCTGGCTAGTGTAGAACCATTATCATGTTCTTTAAACTCCCTTATGGATCTCTTTTAAGATTTTCCCAGGCGTGTCTTGATATGATTGTTCGAAAACATCTTTAAATTCTTGAAAATAACTCAATGATGTCTTGCCTTATTTTTGGGGTGAGATGAGCTTCGATCTTCACCCATTTCCTAGGCTCGCAATGTCCACTGACCCTATGTAAGTTAGGATCTATTTTTCATCTTGTTCTACCATTCTTAACAAATCAGAAGATAGGTTACAATCTCTGTGTAACATCCCAAAAATGGGGTTATTTGGAATTTAATTATTTTTCTCATGTAAGAAGCTGTTGAGATATTATTCATGGAATAATAGAGTTTAATTTAAGGCTTTGTGTTGGCTCGATTTGGTAGGAAATTTTAGTTTTAATTTTTAAGGTAGGAAGCCTTAGCAAGAGGGTGTTATAAGAATAAATGGGGATAATTTGGACATAAAATAAGCCTAGACTAAGTGGCAAAGTAAGCCCACTTAAGTGCTACATGTGACGCCACCAAGGAGCAAGGAGAGCTTGTGTTGAGTCATGAAATCCCCTTTTGTTCTTTATTTTGACGGCACATGGGGGAGAGTTTCTCCTCTCTTTAAACTCTTATTATTATTTATTTATTGATGATAAATAATAAGTTAAAAGAAGGATAATAGGGGATTTTATTTTAAGGATAATAGAGGATATTACATGGATTATTAAGAGATTATTACTTATTATTATTCATTAAATCACATTAGTTTGAATGGGTGGCCTAGAGTGATTCAAGGAAGATTGATGAATCTTGAACTCTTTGTTAAGAGAGGTGGACGGCAAGGACACTAGGGAGGGGGGTGCCGAATTCTTATATAAGCACCTAAAGTGATCACCTTATTTTCTTTTTCCAAGTTTGCTAGCCGAATCTCTAAACCCTCTCATCATATATTCTCTTTTTCTTTTTACATCCTCTCCAAAACCCTAGCCGAAACTCTCATTACTTACCCTTGCCGAAACCTAATTCTTTAATCCCTTCTTCTTTTATTTTCTACTAGCCGAATCCTCCACATCTCCATAGCCCATCTATTTGTTTTCTTCATAGATCAAAACCCCTATTGTCCTACCTCCAAAAAGCCGAATCTAACTTCCATCAAAGTGCCGAAATCCCTTTTTCTTTAAGCTCTACTTGGCGAATTGTGTGCATGAGAAGTAGGCATCTTTTGTTAGCGATTTGGAAGGTAAGGATCTTAGGCGAATGCCTATATTATTGGTATTTCATTAAGTCGACTTTGGTAAAGATAGGTATGGGTTTCGACAATTATTGATTAAGGATACTAATCACAGATTAAATTAATCCATTGTAGGATCTTGGATTTGGAGATAAGCAAGTAAGTTCGCCATGACGTTAGTCAATCAATCTTGATGAGGAGTTACATATAGATTGGTGTTCATTTAAAAGGGTTGTGATTATTTATGTTGACCGATTATAGTTTGTGAATCGATTAAGTGATTTGGGCACCGAGGCTAGTATTCAAAGAGACTAGGTAAGATTTGGGTACAAAAGGTTACCCCTTTAAATTGTTTAATTTGGCCGAATAGGCCATAGGACTAATCCATGGATTTGGCCGAATATAGGTCAAGTGAATCTGTGGTGACCAACGCTTTCTTTCGGGATTTAAGACTATCGTGGTAACAGGTGTGTACATACACACTATATAATATATTAAATATGCTTAACTTTGTGAATGCTCATTTTATGAATGTAGCATTGGAATGAATACCAAATCGGTATAAGTGGTGATTCGGTAAGTACACATTAATGTGATTTATTACTATTAATGCTTTTGGTAAGCATGATGTGTTGACACATGAAATTTAAGAATGTGATGGCATGAAATATATGTATGTTTATCATTTGTGGGATTGATGAGTGGAGGGGCGGTGATATTGTGCCGACGGGCACCAGTGTTTTGGTAACACACCGTGACTATATGTCACCGGAGGTTTGGTACCTCGGAGGTTTGGTACCTCAATAGCGACTTGTCCCGTGGTTAACACCACCGTGGGTTGGCCCCACTTGAGATATGGGATCGTCGCCGGTGATTTGGTATCACACGATGGGTTGGCCCCATCACCCGATTTGTGTCTCACGGACACCGGTGTTTTGGTAACACATTGTGACTATATGTCACCAGTGGTTTGGCACCACCAGTGGTTTGGTACCACAACGGGGTAGACAGTGGCGTATGGTTGGCTAGGTTGGGTACACATTATTTTGCATATTAGATGTTATATTTTGTGTATGAAATATATTTTAAAACGGGGAAGGGTTACATACTGAGTCTTGGTGACTCACCTTCTCCATTAATTTTTCAGGTGATGCTTAGATCGCGGACATGGAGCCGGAGGGACTTGAGGAGGCCATGCGGTGGATTTAAATTTAAATAGACTTTGATTTTTGTTATTTTAAATTTGGTTATTGGGTTGTTTTATTTTGGATGTAATAAGGCCTCATTAAACTTTACTTTGGTTATTTTCTTTTATGTTGGATATTTTTATTTTAATTAAAATTTGAATCACACGTTTTTCTAAGTTAACACGAAAATGTTTTATCGTATAACAGCACATCTGAAAATTTGTGTAATAACTTGACTTAATTAAACTTTCAATTTGGACTAAGTATACTTTCGGCAAGATAACTTAAAATGAGCAGTTTTCAACAAAACTTAAGTGGATTTAGAAAATGGGTTTCCAAAAAAAAAAAAAAAAAAAACTTCTTCTTAGTAACGACCCATATTAGGTCCTAACGATTGGGCGGGTTTGGCTATTACACTCTGTCATCTTTAAAGTCACAGGATCCTTCTAGGCACATATCTTACTCGAAAGGAGACTCCAAGTCGATGTGGCGTTGCTCACATCATTGATATCTGGAGCCTATTGTAGGTTTGAAGGAAGATTTCAAAGATTGATTATTTGTATGGTCATGAATGAAGAATGAAAGAATACTTGAAAGAATGTCCAAAGAGCAAACAAAAGAAAAAAAAAACTAAGAACAATTGTTTGTACAGTACAAAATGGAAAAAAATAAAAGAATATTTGCTCAAAAAGATGCATTTTATTGAAATAAAAATTTCAGACACAAGCCTATTTCACAAAAGGGTTCTTATTGCCTCTAGGCTTAAGGCAACAAGCATGTTTTGAATATTACTCTAGATTAGCTCTAAAAATATAAGGATCTCTTCCATAGTCCAATTATTCAAAACACTCCCAAATATGCAAGGGCTTGGAAACTTCGTTCCCCGATTCCCTCTTCACTTTTGACTTCTTCAAGGAGTAGCAACTGTAACACCCCAAACCCGGTCAATACACCACGACCGAATCTGGTATGCTACAGGGAAAAAGGTTTGAGTGGTTTAGGTTTGAGTTTAAAAGTTTGGGGAACACACTTCGCTAAAATTTTGTATTTGGAGAAAAACTTGAGTAGGTTTTGACTAAAAATTTATGTTGTATTTGAAAACCCAAAGAGCTTTGAAAATTTATCTGAAGTGTAGGTAAATTAATTTATATCGGTTTGATTTTTAAGCTGTTTCATATTATTACCAAAGTATTTTGTCTTAGTAGAAAATCATATTTAAGTTAGAAAAACAATTCAAGTTCATTTTGTTCTAAGTTTTAGTATGATACCCGATGGTATAGTTTAAAACATCGTTTTTGAAGTTTTGAAAACGTTGTCTTTCCAAGTTTTAGCACATTTTAACTCAAGTAGTTTGTTAAAGCATATTATAAATCTAACTTAATAAATAAAGCTAAACATAATTTAAAAGGCCATTTACAACCCCAATAAAACCAAATAGTAATAATAAAACTTTAAGTACCAAATTTCTTAAAAGTCAGAGCAAAGCTTTATTTCAATATGGCATGAGCACCTCGAGTCCATCCGGCTCGTGTCCGCGTCTATGTGTCACTGAAATAGTCAAAGAGAGGGTGAGTCGAGTGACTCGGTGTGTAAATCCGCTCTAGAAGAACAACATGCTAACACACATCATACAAAGCAATATAATTAATGCAACCCGATCCTAACCATCCATATCGCCTTTTCTACCCGTGTGGTACCAAACCACCGGTGGTGCCAAACCACTGGTGACATATCGTCACAATGTGTTACCAAAACTCTTTGGTGTCCCAAAGACACAATTGTGCTACCAAAGCACTGGTGACCGAAGTCACAAATCCAAGGATGGGGCCAACCCATCGTGTGATACCAAATCACTAGCAGACGATCCCATATCTCATGTGGGGCCAACCCACGGTGGTTAAACCACAGGGACAAGTCGCAATGAGGTGCCAAACCTCTGGTGTCCCAAAGACACAATTGTGCTACCAAAGCACTGGTGACCGTAGTCACAAATCTGTTGATGGGGCCAACCCATCGTGTGATACCAAATCACTGGCGTCAATCCCATATCTCACAAGTGGGGCCAACCCACGGTGGTTAAACCACAGGGACGAGACGCTGAGGTACCAAACCTCTGGAGGTGCCAAACCTCTGGTGACCCAAAGTCACAAAGTGTGCTACCAAAGCACTGGTGCTCGTCAGCACAAAATATCACTGCTCCCTCCACTCGAATCACCCATACATGTCATACTGACTCATATACAATATGCAATCATGTAACTCATGCAACCATGTCCAACATCGCATCTCATAGCATATATATATACAGCATAGATCATCATATTCAAAGTATCCATAATAGGACTTGTAATAAAATAGACTTACCCGGATCCGTACACATACCCCATTTGGGTATCCAATTATCCATCATACTGGTATCATTTTCAACAGGCAAACAGGTTTATTAATAACATTACTAGGTATCAGTGTGTTAGTTTACACACAGTAAATCTGAGTCTAGAAATCCCGACAAAAGCAATCTAAGTCCCTCGAGTACCAGCTTCTACAATCGGCCAAAACATAAGGGTTAGTCATCTACACATTCGCCAATACCATCTAGACCAAAAGGGTTTGTCAAAGCCCTTACCTTTCACCGATTTGGTTTCCTACCAAAACGAATCACTCAATGATTCTCCTTAGCAATCGGCTACACCATAAAAGATGAGCAGTTAATCTTTTGTTACCCTTGCCTTAATCGAACTTAAAGAAAAGATTGAAATAATAACAATACCATGTACTTACCCTACTTACCAATCGGTTAACAAAGAATAACGTTTCCCTTGCTTAGATTTCACACTCCAAAGACCCTATAACAAGAGAGATTAGTATCCTTCGGCATGACCCTTTCGCCCTAAATCAATCAACCTTGACAAAGTATAAGAGAGAAAGGGATGACCATTCGACCAAGGACTTACCCACCACCACACGATTGGAACCAAGCTCCCAACACCACCAAATATTCGCCAAAGAACAAAACAAAAGGGAAGGGAAGATTAGGCCAAAATCAAAGAAGGTTAAGCTAACACTCTTAATCCGAAAAGAAGAGTTTAAAAAGAACAACAAGGAAGAAAGAATACTCTCGGTTTTGGATGAAAAAGAAATGGAGAAAAGTGTTTGGGAAGTGAGTTTCGGCTAAAATTGTTTTGGAAAGGAAGAAGATAGAATGATGGATGCTTTTGGTTTTGGAGGAAAAGAAATAAAGAAAAAGGTTTAGGGGAGTGGAGTTTCGGCTTACACACAATGAACAAAAGAAAATAAAAGAAGTAGGAGAGGAGAGTACTTTCGGCAACTAAAGGCCAAAATCGGCAATGGTAGGCTTATGGTAGTTTTCGGTTTAGGTGAAGAAGAAATTAGAGAGGCATTCGGCTTCAAAGAAAAAACAAAAGAAAAAGGATGAAAGCAACAAGTACATTCGGCAACTAGGCTTGACTTCACAAAGGAGAGATGGAGGAATTTCGGCTTGCTATTGAGAGAAGAAAAATTTCGGTTTACCAATAGAAGAAATGGGAAAAGGAAATGTTTCTTTTTGACAAAAAGAGGGGACTTAGCTTACCAAAAATGACCGAAACAATGCACCAAAATGCAAAGGCATATTCGGCCTTCCCCTCTCCCACACCAAGCCGTCACTTCCCCTCCTCCAACTCCCCCCAAATTTTGGCCACAATCCCCCCAAAAGCTCCCATTCACTCATTTGAAATGAGTGGACCAAGTCCTCCTCCCCACTTTGCTCTCCACCATCCAAGTCTCCACTTGACCAAGTCCAAGGTAGAGTTCAAATCATCCACAACTCCTCCCTCCTATGCCGTCCAAAATGGTTGCAAAAGGGGTGGGATTCTTGCGACTTGAACCCCAGACCTCCCCTTGTAGATGACGCCACACACACACCTTCCTTGTGGCGCATGCTTGCCACTTCACCAACTCATCTCTTGTGCTATAATTTCACTTAATTTATTTATAAACCCCAACACCTTCTGCTTCTATCCCCTAAAGCCCAAAAACAAGAATTTCACCACCTACCCAGGCTCACACCTAGCCTACAACTAAATCCAAAACACCAAAACAACATCATAGCAAGCAATAAACATGCAACAATTGCCAGAAATAAATTAACCCTTAACCCGGGATATTACAGTTCTACCCCCCTTAAAATAATTTCGACCTCGAAATTACCTGGTCAAAAGAGTTGCGGGTATTGCTGTCTCATCATATCCTCGGGTTCCCACGTCGCTTCTTCCACGCCATGATTCCGCCAAAGGACCTTAACCAGAGGCACAGACTTCCTGCGCAGAACCTTCACATCCCGATCCAAGATCTGTACAGGCTCTTCCTCTATGGATATATCCGGATTTACTTCGATCTCCTCTACTGTTACCACATGTGATGGGTCGGAACGATATCGCCGAAGCATCGAAACGTGGAACACATCGTGAATCTGACTTAGCTCGGTGGCAACTCGGTGATATGCAACTGGTCCCACTCGTCTTAGTACCTTATATGGCCCAATAAACCTCGGACTAAGCTTGCCTTTCTTCCCGAACCTTAATACTTTCTTCCACGGTGAGACCTTCAGGAAAACCCGATCTCCCACAGCAAACTCAATATCTCTCCGCTTAAGATCGGCATAGGACTTCGCGGTCGAAGCTTCCTTCGATCGAGCCGAATCAACAACCTTGTCTTCGGTCTCAACAACCAACTCGGGTCCCAATAACTGACGTTCACTTAACTCTGTCCAACAAGTCGGTGAACGACACTTTCTACCGTACAACGCCTCATAAGGTGCCATCTTAATGCTCGCTTGGTAGCTGTTGTTGTAAGCGAATTCGGCTAACGGTAGATACTCTTCCCAGCTACCCCTGAAGTCCAAAACACACCCTCGAAGCATATCCTCCAAAATCTGTATAACCCTTTCTGATTGCCCGTCAGTCTGCGGATGAAATGCTGTGCTGAAATCTAACCGTGTACCCAGAGCCTGATGCAAAGCCTTCCAGAACCTTGACGTGAATCTGGGGTCCCTATCCGAGATGATCGATACGGGCACCCCATGCAGTCTCACAATCTCGACACATACTGACCGCCAACCTCTCAAGTGAGTAATCCACCCTCACCGAATAAAGTGAGTGATTTAGTCGGTAGATCCTGATACCAGATGAATCCTTCTTGCTCGGTGTAAGCGGTAATCCACCGAAATCCATAGTTATTCTTTCCCACTTCCATTGTGGAATCTTCACCGTCAAGCAACCCAGACGACAATCGATGCTCACCTTGACTTGTCGACATGTCGACACTTTCCTACAAACTCATCACCTCCTTTTTCAAACCCGCCACCGTAATCGCTCTCTGAGATCCCTATACATTTTGCTACCTCCGGGATGCATAGCGTGAGGCTGCTATGAGCATCTGAAGAATCTTTGCCTCAATTCAGCATCTCTCGGCATACAAGCCTTCCCACGAAACGCAGAACCCCATCTTTGGACAAGTCAGAACCCTTCAAACCATCATTACGCACTTGTGTCCTCTGCTCACTCAAAACCTCATCTAACAACCGCTTCTCTCGATCCGCTCAACCTAAGTAGGCTTAACTTGCGATTCGCGAGAATACTCCGTCATCGTACAAACTCAAGTGGGCAAACAATGCTCTTAAACCGAAACAACCTTACGGCTCAAGCAGCGCCGCCACGGCGTTAGCCTTGCCGGATGATACTCAATTGAGCAATCGTAGTCTTTCAACGGCTCAATCCATCTACTGCCTCTCGATTCAAGTCTTTACGAGTCGGGAGGTACTTCAGACTCTTATGGTCCGTATAGACTACCGATCTTTCTCCGTACAAGTAATGCCTCCATATCTTTAGGGCAAATACTACATTTGCTAACTCCGGATCGTCGTGAGGATAATTTACCTCATGTGGCCTCGGTTGTCGGGATCGTAAGCCACCACCTTCCCTTCTTGCATCAAGACACAACCCAAGCACAGATGTGATGCATCGCAAGACACTTGTGAATTCCTTACTACCAGTTGAATCGAACCGAGCTTCATCAAAATCTTCTTTAACTTATCGAAGCTCTCCTGCCGCTTTCTCGGTCAAATAAAGGAACTCCTTTCTCAACAATTTGGTCATCGGTCTTTGCAATTAACGAGAAACCCTCTACAAATCTTGGTAGTATCCTCGCCAACCCCGTAAAACTCCGAATTTCCGCCATCGACTTAGGCGGCTTCCAATCGAGAACGGCCTCTATCTTTCGAGGATCCACTCTAATCCCTCACCGACACTACATGACCCAAAATGTCACCTCCACGAGCCGAACTCGCATTCTTGAACTTCAGATAGATTTGTTTCTCCCTTAGAATCGCAATACCACATAAATGAGCATCATGCTCTTCCTCGATCCTTGAGTATACCAAGATGTCGTCGATAAAACTACCACGAATCGATCCAGTCTTTGTTGGAACACCCTATTCATCGGATCCATGAAAGTCGCCGGTCGTTAGTCAACCCGAACGGCATAACCAAGAATTCAAAATGCCCATACCGAGTAATGAAATCTTTGTCTTACGAGATATCGCCTCTTTTACCTTCAATGGTGATATCCGGACACGAGGTCAATCTTGAGAAAATCGACGCTTCTTCGGTGATCAAACAAGTCGTCTATCCGAGGCGGTGGATACTTGTTTTTGATCGTCGACTTATTTGGCATGTAGTCTATGCACATCCACATAGTACCGTCTTTCTTCTTTACAAAGATCTGGCGCTCCCCAAGGCGAAATACTTGGCACGATAAAGCCTCGGTCCAATAACTCTGGATTTGAGCCTTAAGCTCCACTAATTCTTTAGGTGCCATCCATGACGGAGCAATGGATCTTTGGGCGATTCCGTAACAGATCAATCCGAACTCTACCTCCGTCCGTGGCAAACCCGGAAGCTCCTCAGGAAACACATCCACAAATTCCCTAACTGTCCGAACAGTCTCCACAGAAGACTCCTTAGCCTCCAAGGCATACACATGCACCACATATGCTTCGCAGCCTTTCCTGACCATTTTCTCGGCTTTCAGAGCAGATACCAAGTTGGACAGATAGTTTCTCCTATTACCGATCAAAACTACTTCATCACCCTCGGCTGTGCTCAGAACCATGCGCTTAGTCCCGCAGTCCAACTTCGCCTGATACTTACCCAGCCAGTCCATTCCGAGAATTAGATCGAACTCCCGAATGGCGCTCCATCGATCGACCTCAAACACTATCCCTTGAGTTCTAGAGGTACGTCTCTATACAGTTTATCTACCACTACAGAGTGACCTAGAGGGCTTATTACGGTCATCTGCCTAGAAGATATCTCAGAGTCTAAATCCATTGTCTCTACTATACTACTGGCAACATAAGAGTGTGTAGACCCCACATCAATTAAAGCAGTATAAGGAGAACCAAAAATCAAAAACGTACCGGTGATGACGTCCGGTGCGCCGCCTCCTCTCGGCGCTCGCAAGATATACCAATCCAGGTGTCGGCCTCGAACTACTGCACCTACTGCGGTGCTCCACGGCCCCACCGTAAGCGTACCTCCTCTCGCCATTACCTCGGCCCTCTGCGGCGGTGGTCTATTATTTGTCTTGATTACGGCCCCGATTCTCGGGTGAATTCTAGCTAACTTGCGGACGGTCCCTCACTCGGTGGTCCAAATGACCCACACTCAAAACAACCTCGCCATCGATCCAGCCTCCCGGTGAGCCTTTCCACAGCAGTTACATCTGCGGCGGTCCACCGCTTAGCGAGAACAAACCTATCCGATCGATTCGGCCCCTCGGTCTAGCCTTTTCTGCTGATTACCCGATGACCGGAAGATCCAAAACTCCGTTTATGGCGGTTCTGTCCATACTACGCCTTTACAGACTCTTTAATGCCCTCGGCAACCTTCGCCTTTTCAAGCGAGCCGCAAATTCACGCTCCTGCTTGGCGCAATCAACAATCTTAACTCGTCCGCGAGCCATCCTCAAACGAACGCACCTTTCCTCTTCAGTAGCCACCATACCCGCATACCGACTCACCTCGTAAACTCGACCTCATACTCCGTCTGATTTGCTCCTGGACTAACCTCGAAATGCTTTCCATTGCTCATTTATGTAATTAGCTCGACGTGCTTCTTCGATAAGCACCGAAAATACTCCCATGTCGATCTTGATTGCGGTATTTATCACGGACCGTGAGCCACCTGGTATGACTCATCCGAGAAGTGATACGATCCCTTTAATTTCTCCTCACCGTTAGGTCCAGATCGTCCATGATCCGTTCTGTCGCTTCTAGCCAGTACTCAGCAGTGCTAGGAGCAACACCAGAGATACCCCGGAAGAATTCAGCCCCATTTGCCCGAAGTCGCTCAGGCACAGATTTCCTAGCTCCTACGCCCCCACCGCTCCAACTACCTCTCTAAGACCAGCGACATCGCTCGTGATATCGCATCATCGCCGATCTGTTCACGGAACTCACCACCCCGGTGGTGGCGGAGCCAGTATCTCATTCTGAACCTCGCCCGAGAACCCACGGGCTGTAAAGCGATCATCCTATCTGCGTCCACGTCCACGACCACGTCCACCCCGGGTACTCATGACTAAATCGCGTCTGATTAAAGAATTTTATGTATCAGTCATTATTCCACTGTGTTTAAAGCAAAGTTTTATGAATATTAAAGAGACTTTGTTTTCGCGAGTCCATAGAATCCTATCGGTTTAGGTCTCTAAAGTAATCTTACTATCACTAGCCATTCAATCATATCAATATCACAACCAATAGTACGGGGTACTTACCTGGGCGAACTGGTGCCGGTGACTCGGTGCCATGCCCTTCAAATCATACTTTTAACAACAATATACTTGAAAATTTTAGTTTTAAAACATTTTGGGCCTCGGGCCCACAGCCGAGCTTTTGAACTTAGCTCTGATACCACAAATGTAACACCCCAAACCCGGTCAATACACCACGAATAGAAACGGTATCTCTACAGGAAAAAGGTTTGAGTGGTTTAGGTTTGAGTTTAAAAGTTTGGGAACACACTTCGCTAAAATTTTGTATTTGGAGAAAAACTTGAGTAGGTTTTGACTAAAATTTATGTTGTATTTGAAAACCCAAAGAGCTTTGAAAATTTATCTCAAGTGTAGGTAAATTAATTTATATCGGTTTGATTTTTAAGTCGTTTCATATTATTACCAAAGTATTTTGTCTTAGTAGAAAATCATATTTAAGTTAGAAAAACAATTCAAGTTCATTTTGTTCTAAGTTTTAGTATGATACCGATGGTATAGTTTAAAACATCGTTTTGAAGTTTTGAAAACGTTGTCTTTCCAAGTTTTAGCACATTTTAACTCAAGTAGTTTGTTAAAGCATATTATAAATCTAACTTAATCGTAAGCGAAACATAATTTAAAAGGCCATTTACAACCCCAATAAAACCAAATAGTAATAATAAAACTTTAAGTACCAAATTTCTTAAAAGTCCAGAGCAAAGCTTTATTTCAAGATGGCATGAGCACCTCGAGTCCATCCCGGCTCCGTGTCCGCGTCTATGTGTCACCTGAAATAGTCAAAAGAGAGGGTGAGTCGAGTGACTCAGTGTGTAAATCCCGCTCCCGAAGAACAACATGCTAACACACATCATACAAAGCAATATAATTAATGCAACCCGATCCTAACCATCCATATCGCCTTTTCTACCCCGTGTGGTACCAAACCACTGGTGGTGCCAAACCACTGGTGACATATCGTCACAATGTGTTACCAAAACACTGGTGTCCCAAAGACACAATTGTGCTACTAAAGCACCGTGACCAAGTCACAAATCCAAGGATGGGGCCAACCCATCGTGTGATACCAAATCACTAGCGACGATCCCATATCTCATGTGGGGCCAACCCACGGTGGTTAAACCACAGGGACAAGTCGCAATGAGGTGCCAAACCTCCGTGTCCCAAAGACACAATTGTGCTACCAAAGCCTTGGTGACCGTAGTCACAAATCATTGATGGGGCCAACCCATCGTGTGATACCAAATCATGGCGTCAATCCCATATCTCACAAGTGGGGCCAACCCACGGTGGTTAAACCATTGGACGAGGACGCCGAGGTACCAAACCTCTGGAGGTGCTAAACCTCCGTGACCCAAAGTCACAAAGTGTGCTACCAAAGCACCTTTGGTGCTCGTCAAGACAAAATATCTTTGCTCCCTCCACTGAATCACCCATACATGTCATAATTGACTCATATACAATATGCAATCATGTAACTCATGCAACCATGTCCAACATCGCATCTCATAGCATATATATATACAAACATAGATCATCATATTCAAAGTATCCATAATAGGACTTGTAATAAAATAGACTTACCCGGATCCGTACACATACCCCATTTGGGTATCCAATTATCCATCATACTGGTATCATTTTCAACAGGCAAACAGGTTTATTAATAACATTACTAGGTATCAGTGTGTTAGTTTACACACCTGGTAAATACGAGTCTAGAAATCCCGACAAAAGCAATCTAAGTCCCTCGAGTACCAGCTTCTACAATCGGCCAAAACATAAGGGTTAGTCATCTACACATTCGGCCAATACCATCTAGACCAAAAAGGGTTTGTCGAAAGCCCTTACCTTTCACCTGATTTGGTTTCCTACCAAATCCGAATCACTCAATGATTCTCCTTAGCAATCGACTACACCATAAAAGATGAACAGTTAATCTTTTGTTACCCTTGCCTTAATCGAACTTAAAGAAAAGATTGAAATAATAACAATACCATGTACTTACCCCTACTTACCAATCGGTTAACAAAAGAATAACGTTTCCCTTGCTTAGATTTCACACTCCAAAGACCCTATAACAAAGAGAGATTAGTATCCTTCCAGCATGACCCTTTCGGCCCTAAATCAATCAACCTTGACAAAGTATAAGGAGAGAAAGGGGATGACCATTCGGCCAAGGACTTACCCACCACCACACGATTGGAACCAAGCTCCCAACACCACCAAATATTCGGCCAAAGAACAAAACAAAAAGGGAAGGGAAGATTCGGCCAAAATCAAAGAAGGTTCGGCTAACACTCTTAATCCCGAAAAGAAGAGTTTAAAAAAACAACAAGGAAGAAAGAACACTCTCGGTTTTGGATGAAAAAGAAATGGAGAAAAGTGTTTGGGAAGTGAGTTTCGGCTAAAATTGTTTTGGAAAGGAAGAAGATAGAATGATGGATGCTTTTGGTTTTGGAGGAAAAGAAATAAAGAAAAAGGTTTAGGGGAGTGGAGTTTCGGCTTACACACAATGAACAAAAGAAAATAAAAGAAGTAGGAGAGGAGAGTACTTTCGGCAACTAAAGGCCAAAATCGGCAATGGTAGGCTTATGGTAGTTTTCGGTTTAGGTGAAGAAGAAATTAGAGAGGCATTCGGCTTCAAAGAAAAACAAAAGAAAAAGGATGAAAGCAACAAGTACATTCGGCAACTAGGCTTGACTTCACAAAGGAGAGATGGAGGAATTTCGGCTTGCTATAGAGAGAAGAAAAATTTCGGTTTACCAATAGAAGAAATGGGAAAAGGAAATGTTTCTTTTTGACAAAAAGAGGGGACTTAGCTTACCAAAAATGACCGAAACAATGCACCAAAATGCAAAGGCATATTCGGCCTTCCCCTCTCCCACACCAAGCCGTCACTTCCCCTCCTCCAACTCCCCCCAAATTTCGGCCACAATCCCCCCAAAAGCTCCCATTCACTCATTTGAAATGAGTGGACCAAGTCCTCCTCCCCACTTTGCTCTCCACCATCCAAGTCTCCACTTGACCAAGTCCAAGGTAGAGTTCAAATCATCCACAACTCCTCCCTCCTATGCCGTCCAAAATGGTTGCAAAAGGGTGGGATTCTTGCGACTTGAACCCTGCACCCCCTTGTAGATGACGCCACACACACCTTCCTTGTATGCATGCTTGCCACTTCACCAACTCATCTCTTGTGCTATAATTTCACTTAATTTATTTATAAACCCCAACACCTTCTGCTTCTATCCCCTAAAGCCCAAAAACAAGAATTTCACCACCTACCCAGGCTCACACCTAGCCTACAACTAAATCCCGAAAACACCAAAACAACATCATAGCAAGCAATAAACATGCAACAATTGCCAGAAATAAATTAACCCCTTAACCCGGGATATTACAGCAACTTTCTTGTCTCCTACTTCAATTATCGCATTTACTGCCTCGTTAAAGTGGTCAGGTTCTGATGAAATGTTGAACTTCACAATTCCCATTTTAATGAACCTTTTGACCAACCTTTTAAATGTAGTACAGTTTTCAATTGAGTGACCCGTTATTCCCGCGTGGCACTCGCATTGGGCATTCTCATTATACTATTTTGGGAACGGAGGCTGCACGGCTTCTGAGTAAGGCAGAGACACCACGTGCACATTGTCGAAACCATTTTTTATTTTAGAAAACGGGGTCGACTTTAAAAAATAGAAATAGAGTTGCCACCAATCCTTTTTGCTTAGGTGTGATCGGATCACCTTATAAAATTTTTTATTTCAAAAAATTAATTTTGCCTACGAAATTCAAGAAAACGGGTTCGGGAGTCGGTTACGTACGAGGAAGGATTAGCACCCTCGTAACGTCAAAAATTGGTACCTAATTGATAATTTCATGTCTTAATGTTGAAAATTCAAAAAGATTTGAAAACATGATTTCTTTAAAAAAAACTTGAACAATTTGAGTTACAATTTGAGATTTCTTTGTTCCGAAATAATACAAACATCACATCCAACACATTAGGACATGATATTTTAAACCCTCGTAACCAAAATCATCTCAAGATTTACAAAATTTATTAAAAGGATATTTAGTTATTTAGTCAAACGGAAAACCGAAACCCAGCACATTAGGGCACTATTCCCCGAATTTCTAAATACAAAACATTGCCTTATTTTCTGAAATCCTTAAATAACAAAACGTCATATCTAGTAAGTTAGGACACAACAATTTTGAATTCTTGAGAATAAGTTTTCATTTAACCTTTCAAAGGAAAGTAATAGGTTCTTTGGACTCGAATGGGAAAATCAAAACCCAGTAAGTTATGGTACGATTTCTTTCGAATCTTAGAACACGGTGTGTTTGCTTATTTTGAAAATATAATGTGATCATAACGAAATGGAAAATGAATTTTAAAATAAAATGTAAAATGATTTACAAGGTCTTGGCTTGTATAACAACATGATGTGACAAAGTATAACAACAATAATAAGAGTAAGAATAAAATACAATAAAGTAAAAGCAAGATAAACAAATGAAATAAAATAAAAGAGAATTGTAACAATAATGGAGGCTATAACAATAATAAAACCATAAAATGATAATAACGGTAAAAAAAAAAAAGTGATAATAACACTAATATATAGTAGTAAATAAATAATAGTAAAAAATATATTAGTAGTAGTAGTAGTAGTAGTAATAATAATAATAATAATAATAATAATAATAATAATAATTGTATTAGTAATAATAAAATAATAGTATGAATATTAAAAAAATAGTAATAATAGTATAAAAATAATAGTAATAGTAAAATAAAAGTATATTAATTATAACAATAATAATATATATTATTATGAGGTTCGGCCTCAAAATTCCTCGTCATCAGCTAGATTGGTGGGTGGAGGCGGCGGTGATATGTGGAGGTGATGATAAATCTGCTGAAGAGTTCCCTCAATGCTTTCGAATCGTCGAGCAGTGTCATTGAATTGTTGAGTACAATACTGCTCGAACTGAATGAGCCATCCAGAAATGTCTGAAAGTGAAGGAGCCACATAAGATGTACGATGGCTCGGTGGTGGCTCCTCATGTGGGTGTGGGACATCGTCAATAATGTCCTCGAGATCCTCCTCCTCAGTAGTAGTAGCTAGTTGATATTGGGGAGGATCGGTCCCACGTCATCATTGGATCATCCTCATGTGTAGCATTGTCTGGATGCCCAGTGGGGACATCTATCCTATCAATGTGAGTGAGGAGACCTGAGCGGCGGTGTTGAGGAGCCCAAAATGTCAAGCCAATCGTGTGATGTACGGGCCCATAGATATAACCCCCTCCTGTGTTGCTCTGTTTGGTGTTGGATGGCACGGGCTATAAAATCTGCTAGGTCGAAAACTTGGCCGTTTTCCATACACCATAGGAAATAAGCGTCGTGAGTGTTGACGATGCCGGTGCTCTCGCGCCTTTCTGTCAGTGTGTGGGCTAGTATGGCATGCAAGTATCGTAGAGATGGGGCGAGAGCTATTGCTTTCGAAAGCTAGGGTCGTATGAGTTTGAACTAGGGGCTATATTATACCAACATCTCGTCGGAGTGTTGTGAAAGTGGCGATGGAGCTCTAAGAGGTCATGTTCCTCCATAAATTCCTCGTTGTAGAGTCCCAATACGGCTCCAATTGTGGTACATTCATTTCTCTCACGATGCCTCCGAGACGAAACTGGATTATGCTGGGGTCATTGTAGTTTGTCATTACCATCTGGAGGTGAAGCGTAGAGCAGAATTCTAGAGTGAGCTCTAAATATGTTTAGGGGATGTGCGGCCATGTGATACCTTAAATAGGGGGTGTGGGACACGGTCTAGGGCCACACTCGTGTTCCCATTTCTTTAGCCTGAGTTTTTTGTGAATTTAAATTTGAGCGTGTTTGTGATGTCTTTTACACTCGTGTTACCTGGGCATGCCTAGCCTTGTTTTGCTTCTCCCACGCCCGTGGTCATGGTCCTACGCCCATGCCCATATATTAGTGTCGTCCACGGTCTTGAGGTCGTTTACTCAGGATCGACCACGGGTTGGAGGAACGGGTGTGTCTCAAGCCCGTGTCTTTTAATCAGTTTCGGCCATGGTCACGTCGCACGGCCGTGCCGTTTAGTCGAAGCCTGTGGCTTGGAAAAATTATTGTCCTGTTTCTACACCATCTTTGCCATGCCCATGTGACTATTCGTGGTATTCACACGGCCACGGCCACGCCCGTGTGCAAGGCTGTGTGGCAGGGAAACCTATAGTTTAGGTGTTATAAATATAATATTAGTGAAGTTAGTGCTCAAGTTGCCTCCCGAGAATCGCTCATTTAGAGTCTTAAGCTAGACTTACCCTGTTTTCATTTCTAAATGAAGATTCACGAAGCCGAAGGTTCACGGAGCCGAAGCTTCTCTCTTATATCCCAAAAATAATTTCCAGTATAAATTTTCAGTCGCTGACCATTTACCTTGAATGTGCCACGAGTTGGATGGGTTACCTCGATTGTGCCATAGGGAAAAATAGTTTTGATCACGAATGGACCTGACCATCTCGATTTAAGCTTTCTAGGGAACAATTTTAACCTTGAATTGTACAATAGGAATAAGTCACCTACTTTGAATTGCTTTGATTGCTTTAAATGAGCATCATGACGTCGCTTTGTTGCCTCCTTATATAAACATGAGTTCTCATAGGCATTAGCTCGCCATCTAACTCGTTCAACTACATCATCCTCTTCTCACCTGGGTTTAAGATTGTAATTTAGGAATTTTATAGCCCAGAAAGCTTTGTGCTCTAACTCAAATGGTAGATGACAACTTTTTCCATAAACGAGTTTGTATAGGGATGTTCCTATGGGGTTTTTAAATGCTGTTCTACATGCCCATAAAGTATCATCTACTTTTACTGCCCAATCTTTCCTATTTGCTTCAACTGTTTTCTCTAAGATGCGCTTAAGTTCTCGATTTGCTACTTCCACTTGTCCACTGGTTTGGGGGTGATAAGGGGTAGCTGTCCTATGGTGTACTCCATATTTCTTTAGGACTTTATCAAATTGAGTATTACAAAAGTGAGTACCCCTATCACTAATAATTGCTTTAGGTGTTCCAAATTGAGAGAAGAGTTTCTTCCGAAATCTTACTACTACTCTAGCATCGTTAGTAGGTAAAGCTTGGGCTTTCACCCATTTTGACACATAATCGACTGCTACTAGAATGAATTTATTTCCAAATGAACTAGGGAATGGACCCATACAATCAATACCCCATACGTCGAATATTTCACATGATAGTATATATGTTTGAGGCATTTCATCGCGTTTAGAGATATTACCTATTCTCTGGCATTTATCGCATGAAGCAACATACTTGTTGGCATCTTTAAATAAAGTTGGCCAATAAAAACATGATTCGAGTGTTTTGTATGCTATCTTAATCCCGCTGTAATGTCCTCCTGAAGGTCCTGAATGGCAATGCTCTAGGATTTTGCTCGCTTCTTCTTTTGTAACACACCTTCGAATCACTTGATCTACACATATTAGGAAAAGAAAAGGATCTTCCCAAAAATAGTTTTTCACATCAGTAAAGAATCGTTTCTTTTGATGATGTGTCAACTTTTTTGGTAGGACTTTAGCAACTAAGTAATTTGCAATATATGCAAACCAAGGTACCTCAGAGTTGGTTATCGAAAAGAGTTGTTCTTCAGGAAACGAGTCATTTATCTCACTTTCGTCGAGTTTTTTGATATGCGGCTTTTCAAGTCTAGAAAGATGGTTTGCTGCGAGATTTTTAGCTCCTTTCTTGTCTTGAATTTCCAAGTCAAATTCCTGTAAGAGTAGAATCCATCTTATAAGTCGAGGTTTTGCATCAGGTTTAGTTAAAAGATAGCGAAGAGCTGAATGGTCAGTATAGACGACAACTTTAGATAGGATAAGATATTGTCTAAATTTATCAAATGCAGAGACTACGACCAGCAATTTTTTTCTGTGGTTGTGTAATTTTCTTGTGCGACCGTTAGTGTCTTGCTAGCGTAGTAAATTGGCTGGAAGTGCTTGTTTCTTCGCTTTCCCAAAATTGCACCTACTGCAAAATCACTCGCATCACACATTAGTTCGAAGGGCAAGTTCCAATTAGAAACAATTACAATTGGGGCATTTATTAATTTATCTTTGAGGGTATTAAATGCGTCTAAACATTCCTGATCAAAATTGAAAGGTACATCTTTTTCTAGTAGTTTCGTTAAAGGTTTAGCTATTTTAGAGAAATCTTTAATGAATCTTCTATAAAATCCAACATGTCCTAAAAAGCTTCTAATAGCTTTAACTAAACTAGGAGGAGGTAATTTTTCAATGGTTTCAACCTTTACTTTATCTACCTCAATCCCTTTACTAGAAATTTTATGTCTTAACACAATCCCCTCTCGAACCATGAAGTGACACTTTTCCTAATTTAAAACAAGGTTCATTTTCTCACACCTTATTAGTACTCGTTTTAAATTCTTAAGGCAAAGATGGAAAGAATTACCAAATACCAAAAATTCGTCCATAAAGACATCCATATTGTCTTCCACAAGTTCATCAAATATGGCTAGCATGCAGCGCTGAAAAGTAGCAGGAGCATTACATAATCCAAAAGGCATTCTACGATAAGCAAGCGTACCGTATGGACATGTAAATGTAGTTTTCTCTTGATCCTCAGGGGCTATTGGGATTTGGAAATAGCCGAAAAGCCTGTCCAAGAAACAAAAGTACATATGTCTGGATAATCTTTCTAGCATCTGATCAATAAAGGGCAAAGGAAAGTGATCTTTTCTGGTTGCGTCGTTCAATTTTCTATAGTCAATACAGACTCTACATCCTGTGACTGGTCTTGTAGGAATCAATTCATTCTTTTAGTTTGCTACAACAGTCATGCCTCCTTTCTTCGGAACGACCTACACAGGACTTACCCAAGTGCTGTCAGAAATAGGATAAGTTATTCCAGCATCTAGAAGTTTAATTACCTCAGCTTTAACAACTTCTTTCACGTTGGGATTCAACCGTCTCTAAGGTTGCACGCATGGTTTATACTCTTCTTCCATTAGAATTTTGTGGGTACAAAATGATGGGCTTATACCCTTAATGTCAAAAAATTTCCAAGCTATTGCCCTTTTATGTTCCCTTAGTACCTGTAGGAACTCATCCTTTTCTTTGGGTTTTAGTTTCGAAGAGATGATCACTGGTAGTGTAGAATTATCCCCGAGGAATGCATATTCTAAGTGTTTTGGTGAATATTTTAATTCTAATTTGGGTGGCTCATCAATAGAGGGTTTTTGTTTTAGGTCGTCAATAATTTCAATACCCTCTTCTTTCGTTTGTCTAGGGGGAAATGTGTCAGGATCTGATTCGTCGGTGTCATCATCTACCCCCTCACCTTGACTAAGACATAGTTCCACCATGTCGTTCTGTATGATTTCCTGCAAAGAATCTTGAATAGAATGATCAATGGCATCAATAAAATAACAGGAATCATCTTGTTCTCTAGAATATCGCATAGCATCGTAAATTTGAAAAATAATTTCTTCGTCGCCTACCCTTAGTGCAAGTTTACCATCTCCTACATCAATAACAGCCCTAGTAGTGGCTAAAAAGGGGTGTCCCAAAATTAAAGGTACCACAGTGTTTTCATCCATGTCAAGCACGACAAAATCAATAGGGAATATAAATTTATCAACTTTTACCAGAATATCTTCGATAATTCCCTAGGATATTTAATATATCTGTCAGCTAACTAAATACTCATCCTAGTGGGTCTAGGTTCCCCGAGACCAAGTTGTTTAGACATTTTATAAGGCATTAAAATAATACTTGCATGTAACATCCAGGGTTTAGAGGTCTGGTATTTCTTTCTAAGTCACATGTATGTGGTAGTGTGCTTTATATGTTGTTTGTATGTGTTTGGGGGTCTCGGGAAATCTTGAGGCTGAGTTTGGACGTTAGGCAAAATTTTTGGGTTAGAGCCTTTAGGGGGAAGCTAGGGGAAGATAGGCCTTAAGAGTTCTTGTGAGGAGTTTATGACACAAGAATCCAGTTGGTAAAGTGGCTTGGAGGCGCCACTTAGAGTACTTGTGGTTGACGTACCAAGGAGTGAGAAGGGCCTTGGTTCGAGTAGCTCTAGTAGCATTTTGGCATTTATTTTGCGTCAAGGGGAGTGAAGAGTTGGGCGGCAATCAGACTCTAAAGGGATGAGGATGAGACTTGGTCAAGATGTTTGAATAAGTGGTGGAGAGCTTTTAGAGAGGTTTGAAACATTCAAATACATTTGAATGAGAGGTGAAGAGGAAAACTAGGAGGAAAAGAGGGGATTTGGGTGAGAGAAGAAGAGTTGGCCGAATATGGGACTTTGGGGGGGTGCCATTTCGGTTGGTGGTAGTGGGATATGTGGGTGCCGAATGTGTGTAGATATTTAGGGGTCATTTTGCCTTTGAGTTTCTTTTCTCCTCTTTTAGCTCATTTTGCCGAAAAGTGGTATACCAAAAACAAGTAAAGTGTGTTCTTTTCTCTCTGTTTCTTAGAGATTAAAACCGAAAGGGGTAGTGACCATTCGTGCATCTTTTCTTTCCTTTACAATTTCTTCTTCTTTTCTCTAATTTCTCTCTAAAATAGCCGAAACAACCATAAACCTTCACCCCTTTCTTTTATTTTCATTTGACTAGAAGCCGAATAACGCTTCTATTTCCTTGAGTGTTGGCCGAATCTTTCAAGGCATCTCTTCTCTTTCTTTTTCACATTCTCCTCCTATCTCTCAAACACTTTCACTATTGGTCGAATCTGTCAGACTCTATTCCATCGGATCTAATAGTTGGTAAGGGTTTCTTCTATTTCAATTTCCCTTCTTTCTCTTTTGGTTGCCAAAAGTTAGATGCCTAACTTAGTTCTTGTGTATTTGGTCGAACATGTGAAGGGCTTGATTCTTGTTTCTTTGTCGTAGCTAGCGTGGTAAGGAGTAGTAGGGATCCTTTGGTTTCGATTAATCAGGTAAGGGGGACTATAACTTTCATTCAGCCGAAGGCCATTTCGTTTGGACCACAAGATGTTAGGCCGAATCTAACATAAGTCATGTAGGGATTTTAGCAACTCTCATAATTAAGTAGGAGCCTTCGAGATTTGAATCTATTTCGATAAGGGTATTCAATTAAGATTTGGTGTTTTCTCATTTAGATTGATTTAATGGGTTAACCGGGTCTTCTGACCAAGACTTTGTTTCATGGAGCCGAATACCAGCCAAGGAGAGAAAGGGGTTGTCCCTACCCCTAAGTTCAAGAAACATTCGCTGTCGGCCGTACGTGATTGGCCACCGGGTTGTGGGCCAGCGTCGAAAAGGGATAAGCAAATCATGGTGATCCCTGCAAGTGAGGGTGTCAGTGAGATCGAGAGTGTCATTCTCCGTGTTTTCAGGTGTGTAACCCCACACCTTTCCCGATAGATTAAAATATTAAATATATGTTAATATGATTATGAATAATCATGGCTAAGGGTACCATTCAATGGAACAGTCCGTTCAGGTACGTTACATCTAACACTCTATTAATAGCGTTTACAATTATTTGTATGAACGCATGTGAATTTTGATATGGGCTTGGGATTAAACATATAGTATGATACCTATAATATTATGTATGTTGCATGGGCACGAGGGTTACAATGAAAAGGGGAAGTGTTCCGTTGGTTTTACCACATTATTCGGTGACTCATGTCACAATATTATGATTCGGTGATGTTGTCACATTATCCGGTGGCTATGCCACGTATTAAGGGCTATGAGCAGTTGACTGCAGCGACTACCTTCGAGGGTGTGTAGCGGATGGAGTGTCGATTTAGTAATCCCTACTAGTGTGATTGGTAGGTGCAGGTGGTGTGTAGAGGTTGGATATCTAGGTGGGTTAGGGTTGCATCATTGTTTTTATAGACATGTGATTTAATATGCTGTGATATGGGCTTATGGCCTGATAATGATTCCGGATGGGCTTCCTGCAAAATGTTATGATAAAGGCTATAATCAATTGGGAACCTGTGTTGGTTGTTACACATTGAGTCTGTTGACTCACCCTTCGTGGGCTAACATTTTGCAGGTGACGCATAGTGCTGTAGACCGGATCGGCAGGGACTATGTGGTGGCCATGCTCAGCAAATTTTGGGTTTACTTATGGTTGAACTCTTTTTTGTTTTCTTTAATACGTTATTCCGGGATTTATTTTAGTTTTTACTATGTAATAAGGCCATTACTTAACTGCTTAATTTCGCGTATTAAATTTTATTTCCATACGATAATCAACAAACAAGTAATTAAGTATTTTTCTCAAAGTAACATCAAGGTTTTAACATTCAATCAATCTAACGGTTTTTTTCAAAGGAACTCTAAAATCTGACAAACCCTTTTGAGTATGAAAGAAATGATTTTAACAAAAAAAAAAAAAAACTCGAATGGCAACTTGGTTTCCAACTCGTTAAAATTTTGACCTGGTTTTGAATTGACTTATTTTATATGAAGATAAATGAAATTAAGCTAAGTTTTTCTTAAGGAGCATGTCAGATCCGGCTGGGCCTTATGGGCCAGGTTTGGGGTGTTTCAATTTGGTATCTGAGCCCGGTTCAAAACTCGGCTTTGAGGGTTTTGGGCCCCAAATGTTTTCCAAAGATGGGTTTTTCTAAACCATGGATTTCTATAAACAAATTTAGGTTTATTCTGGCATGGCACTTGTGTCTCCGGCCCGAAGTCCACCAGGTAAGTACCCCTAATCATTGTGTGATTTGTATGTGGAAGAAATGGGTATTACGGGATCGTAGATTAGTAGATTAGGAGCTATTGAACCCTAGGATTAGCTTACTCCAACACAAAATTACATAAGACTTAAAGATCAATCAAACAAGCCCGTGAGTAAGTCGCCGAGTTAAGGGTGTGGCAACAGTTGTGTGCATGTCTAGGCATGGATTCCGAAGGAGCTTGGTATTTAAGCAGTCCTAGCGACTCACCTCCTCTTTTCTGGAATCCTACCTGGTGCGCAGTGATTGTTCACCTCAACCGCGAGGACTTGTTAACGGGCCAAATTTATAAATAAAACTCGAAAGGGACCAAACACCCGATTTTGCAAAATAATCAAATTACCCCGATTTACAAAAATTATCGAAATACCCCGACTTGTGAAAATTATTAAAATACCCCCAGTTTATGAAATTACCATATTACCCTCAATTTTTACCAAAATACCCCTATTTTGCAAAAATACCAAAAACCCCTATTTTGCAAAATTACAAGATACCCCTGATTTGGAAAATTACCAAAATATTCCTATAGGATAAATTACGAAAATACCCCTGGGTTGGAACGGACGAAAATGTTCAAAGTGGTGAACATGTGTAGTGGATAGTATTGATGAATGAATGAGATTTTCTGAGTTAGGGTGGAAGACTTGGGACAAAACATTGAATGATCGAAAGAACTACTATTAAATGTCTCTGCATAAAATTTTGTGTGGATAATCAGTGGAACAATAAGTTAATGCATAAAATTTCTTAAACAGATTAAAACATGTAGATATGAGTACTAGGGGACGTGGTCGCTATACGCGCAGACGTAGCAGAGGCTGAATCACTGTGTCTGAACCAGCAGGGTCTGGACATGGGTCTGGGAATGAAATACCGTTACCACGGTTGGAGAAGCAGAATTTCAGGACCATACTGGAGGAGATGACGCAATATCCCAGGCGATGTTGTGAGTGTTGGAAAGAGTTGCTCAAGTAGGTCTAGGTGGAGGGGCTCGGAAGTTAGTGCCTGAGCGACTGCGAGCAAACAGAGTTGAGATGTTCAGGGGGGTCTTTGGGGTGGCCCCAAATGTTGCCGAATATTGGTTGGAAGCAGTCGAAAGGATTATGGACGACCTGGACTGCACGACTGGGGAAAAATTGAAAGGGGCAGTGTCACTACTTCGGGATGAGGTGTACCAGTGGTGGCTCACTGTTAGAGAGGGTGCCCAGGTGGACCAGATTGATTGGGAGTATTTCAAGACGATGTTCCAAGGGAAGTATGTAGGAGCAAGTTATGTGGATGCTCAGAGGAAGGCGTTCTTGAATTTGGTACAAGGGGACAAATCCGTAGCTAAGTATAAAGCAGAATTCCTTCGTTTGAGCTGATATGCCCAGGGAATCGTGTCGATCGATTATGAACGCTACGTACGGTTCGAAGATGGGCTTCGAGATGAGTTGAGGGTGTTAATAGCTCCACAGTGAGAGAGGGACTTCGCAGTATTGCTTGAAAAAGTAAAAATAGTCGAGGAGGTGAAGCGTACCAAGAGGCAGAACCGGGATAGAGGTCAAGGTAAAAACAAGAGGAGTTATGGATCATTGGGGTCATCTGGAAGTTTCCAGAAAATACCTAGAGTTGATGGGCTGCGAGATCGGCGAGAGTCTACCGTGGGAGGTCGAAGATCGTACGTGTGCTCAATGTGGAAAGATGCACCGGAGGAGTGTTGGAAGAAGACGGGGATGTTTTAAGCGTGGGTCTAAAGACCATGTGATTAAGAGCATCCATTGAAATGGACAGAGCCACCAACAAGTCGTGGTTTTAATCAGTGGAAGAGGTGGACAGCAATGGCCGAGGGTCGTGGTCCGATTGGTGAGGTAATGGTTTCGTAGAGGTCGTAGGACACCAGGCAGAGGTGTTGGTAACGCGGAGGCGAGACAGCCGAGTCTGGTGTATGCAGTTCGTCGGAGGGAGGATGGTGACGCACCTGACATCATAACTGGTACGTTCCTTATAGCTGACAAGCCTTTCTTTGCTTTAACTGATGTTGGCTCGACCCACTTATATGTTGCATGTAGAGTAGCTGAAATAGTAGGTGTAGCATCTGAACTGTCTGTTAGGAAGATGACTGTAGTGAGCCCGTTAGGTCAAACGGTAGTGGTGAATAGGATATTCCGGAGTGTGCCTCTAGAGATTCAGGGAGTGGTATTTCCTGCCGACTTGATGGAACTACCTTTCGGGGAATTTGATCTCATTCTAGGCATGGATTGGCTAGTGGACATCATGTTAAATTTGATTGCGCAGCTAAGCGAGTGGAGTTGAGGATTAGGAGAATGAGGAGATAATTATGATAGGAGAAAGAAGAAACTATTTGTCTAACGTAGTCTCCGCGTTGAAGGTCGATAAGATGGTTCAAAAGGGTGTAAGGCATTTTGGCCTTCATTAGTGCTCGGATGCAAAAGAAGAGGGGTTAGTGGAGTTAGAACGAAGAAGTGAATTCGTGGATGCCTTCTTGAGGAGTGCCGAGGTTACCCGGACGTGGAGGTGGAGTTCTAATTGATTTACTACCAGGTACAGCTCCTGTGTCAATATAGGATGGCACCAAAAGAGTTGGTAGAGCTTAAAGCTTAGATCCAAGAGTCGTTGGATCATGGGTTTATTCGACCAAGTGTATCTCCGTGGGGCGCCGGTAATGTTCGTGAAGAAAAAGGATGGGACTATGCACATGTGCATAGATTACCAGTAGTTGAATAAGCTGACGATAAAAAACAAGTACTCGTTGCCGAGGATAGACGACTTGTTTGATCAGCTCAAGGAGGCTGCGGTATTTTCAAAAATAGATCTAAGGTCGGGATATCATCAGCTTAAGGTGAAGGAAGTAGATATCTATAAGACGACTTTTCAGACTAGATACGGACATTATGAGTTCTTAGTAATGTCGTTCGGATTGACGAACGCCCCAGCTGCGTTCATGGATATGATGAATCGGGTTTTTCAATCCTACTTGGATCAGTTCGTCGTTGTGTTTATAGACGACATCCTGGTATATTCCAAGTTTGAGGAAGAGCATGATGCGATCTCGGGTAGTCTTGCGGGTTCTAAGGAAAAGAGGTTATATGCCAAGTTCAGCAAATGCGAATTCTAGTTAAAGGAAGTTGCGTTTTTGGGACATGTGGTATCTGCGAAAGGGATAAGGGTAGATCCTTGGAAAATTGAGGCGGTGCTAGATTGGAAACCACCTATGTCTGTGGCAGAGGTTCGCAGTTTCTTGGGGTTAGTAGGCTACAACAGGAGATTTGTTGAAGGGTTCTCGTCGATAGCATCACCTTTGACGAAGTTGTTGAGAAAGGAGGTACCTTTCGTGTGGGCAGATAAGTAGCAGGAGAGTTTTGAGAAGCTTAAGAGAGTATTGACAGAGGCTCCAGTTTTGATTCAGCTTGAAGCAGGGAAAGACTTTGTGGTGTATTGTGATGCTTCTCACACAGGATTGGGATGTGTTCTAATGCAAGACAGGAAGGTGGTCGCTTACGCATCTCGGCAATTAAGGCCACATGAGGTTAACTATTCGACGCATGACCTGGAGTTGGCTGTGGTAGTATTCGCTCTAAAAGTGTGAAGGTACTATTTGTATGGAGAAAGGTCGGTGATCTACACGGACCACAAGAGTCTGAAATATTTGTTAACTCAGAAGGAGCTGAATTTGAGCCAGCGAAGGTGGGTGGAGTTGTTGAAAGACTACGACTGTTCAATAGAGTATCACCCGGGTAAAGCGAATGTGGTGGCAGCTGCCCTAAGTCGGAAAGTAGTGTCGAATCTGAGGGCGATGTTTGCACATCTTAGTCTTTATAAAGATGGAAGTTTGCTAGCGGAGTTACAGGTGAAGCCGACGTGGTTAAGTTAGGTAAAGGAGAAACAGTTGGTAGATGACGATCTGAGTGCTAAGCTCACGCAAGTGCAGAATGGGGAATCAGAAGACTATGGTGTAAACATGGTGATTTGAGTGTTGTGTTTTTAGGGCAAGGTCTGTATGCCAAGGATGAGGAGTTAAGGTAGAGAATTCTTCGGGAATCGCATAGTAGCCCTTATACTATGCATCCTGGAGGAAGTAAGTTATATAGGGATCTACGGGATCAGTTTTGGTGGCCTGGTTTGAAACGAGAAGTTACAAAATTTGTGGGGAAGTGCTTAACGTGTCAGCAGGATAAAGCTGAACACCAAGTACCTTCGGGGTTACTTCAACCAATAAAGATTCCATAGTGGAAGTGGGAGAGGATCACTATGGACTTCGTTAGTGGGCTTCTTCTTACGCCCACTAAGAAAGATTCAGAATGGGTGATAGTGGATCAGTTGACAAAGTCTGCACATTTCATACCGGTGCGGGTTGACTATGCTCTGCAGAGGTTGGCAAAGTTGTATGTGGCAGAAATTGTGAAGCTGCACGGGGTGCCAGTGTCGATTATCTCGGATAGGGATCCGAGGTTTACGTCTCAGTTTTGGAGAGCACTGCATCAGGCATTGGGCACCAGGTTGGACTTCAGTACGGGATTTCATCTGCAGTCAGACGGCCAGTCTGAATGGGTAATTCAAGTGTTAGAGGATATGTTGAGGGGTTGCGTGATAGGTTTCAGAGGAAGCTGGGAGGAGTTCTTGCCTTTAGCGGAGTTTGCATACAACAATTGCTATCAAGCAAGTATTCGGATGGCACCGTATGAAGCACTGTATGGACAGAAGTGTCGCACTCCTACATGTTGGACATAATTGGGGGAACATCATGTTTTGGGTCCAGAGATTGTGGCAGAATCAGAAGAAAAGGTTAAGGTAATTCGGGCATGGTTGAAGGAGGCATTTGACAGACAAAAGTCGCATGCAGATCTTAAGTACAAGGAGATAGAGTTTGTAGTGGGAGATCAGGTGTTTCTAAAAGTTTCGCTATGGAAGAAGGTGATGAGATTTGGTCACAAGGGTAAGCTGAGTCCCTGGTTTATAGGGCCTTATCGGGTTTTGAAGCGGGTTGGACTAGTGGCGTATCAGCTGGAGTTGCCTTTGGAATTAAAAGAGATGCACGATGTGTTTCATGTTTCGATGTTACGTCGTTACTAATCAGATCCATCTCATGTAGTGCCAGTTGAAGAAGTGGAATTGAGACCAGATTTGTCCTATGAGGAAGAACTGATTCAAATTTTGGAACGGGATATGAAGGTGTTACGGAGGAAATCAATTCCTCTAGTCAAGGTGTTATGGGGAAACCATGGATCGGAAGAAGCTTCATGGGAGCCGGAGGAGGCAATGAGACAGCAATACCCTCACCTATTTTAGCCAGGTAATTTCGAGGCCGAAATTATTTTTAAGGGGGGTAGAACTGTAACATCCAGGGTTTAGGGGTCTAGTAATTCTTTGTAAGTCACATGTATATGGTAGTGTGCTTTATATCTTGTTTGTATGTGTTTGGGGGTCTCGAGAAATCTTGAGGCTGAGTTTGGACCTTAGGCAAATTTTTGGGTTAGAGCCTTTAGGGGGAAGCTAGGGGAAGATAGGAGTTCTTGTGAGGAGTTTATGACACAAGAACCAGTTGGTAAAGTGGCTTGGAGGCACCACTTAGAGTACTTGTGGTTGACGTACCAGGGAGTGAGAAAGGCCTTGGTTCGAGCAGCTCTAACAGTATTTTGGCATTTTTTTTGCGTCAAGGGGAGTGAAGAGTTGGGCGGCAATCAGACTCTAAAGGGATGAGGATGAGACTTGGTCAAGATGTTTGAATAACTGGTTGAGAGCTTTTGGAGAGGTTTGAAACATTCAAATACGTTTGAATGAGAGGTGAAGAGGAAAACTAGGAGGAAAAGAGGGGATTTGGGTGAGAGAAGAAGAGTTGGCCGAATATAGGACTTTGGGGGGGTGCCATTTCAGTTGGTGGTAGTGGGATATATGGGTGCCAAATGTGTGTCGATATTTAGGGGTCATTTTGCCTTTGAGTTTCTTTTCTCCTCTTTTAGCTCATTTTGTCGAAAAGTGGTGTACCAAAAACAAGTTCTGTTTCTTAGAGATCAAAACCGAAAGGGGTAGTGACCATTCATGTATCTTTTCTTTCCTTTACAATTTCTTCTTCTCTTCTCTGATTTCTCTCTCAAATAGCCGAAACACCTATAAACCTTCACCCTTTTCTTTTATTTTCATTTGCCTAGAAGCCGAATAACCCTTCTATTTCCTTGAGTGTTGGCCGAATCTTTCAAGGCATCTCTTCTCTTTCTTTTTCGCATTCTTCTCCTATCTCTCAAACACTTTCACTATTGGCCAACTCTGTCAGACTCTATTCCATCGGATCTAATAGTTGGTAAGGGTTTTTTCTATTTCAATTTCCCTTCTTTCTCTTTTGGTTGCCGAAAGTTAGATGCCTAACTTAGTTCTTGTGTATTTGGCCGAGCATGTGAAGGGCTTGATTCTTGTTTCTTTGGCGTAGCCAGCGTGGTGAGGAGTAGTAGGGATCCTTTGGTTTTGATTAATCAGGTAAGGGGGACTATAACTTTCATTCGACCGAAGGCCATTTCGTTTGGACCACAAGATGTTAGGTCGAATCTAACATAAGTCATGTAGGGATTTCGGCAACTCTCATAATTAAGTAGGAGCCTTCATGATTTGAATCTATTTCGGTAAGGGTGTTCGATTAAGATTTGGTGTTTTCTCATTTGGATTGATTTAATAGGTTAACCGAGTCTTCTAACCAAGACTTTGGTTCATGGAGACGAATACCAGCCAAGGAGAGAAAGGGGTTGTCCCTACCCCTAAGTTCAAGAAACGTTCAGTGTCAGCCGTACGTGATTGGCCACCGGGTTGTGGGCCAGCGTCGGAAAGGGATAAGCAAATCGTGGTGATCCCTGCAAGTGAGGGTGTCAGTGAGATCGAGAGTGTCGTTCTCCGTGTTTTTAGGTGTGTAACCCCACACCTTTCCCGATAGATTAATAATATTAAATATATGTTAATATGATTATGAATAATCATGGCTATGGTACCATTCAATGGAACAAATTGCTCAGTATCGTTACATCTAACACTGCTAATAGCGTTTACAATTATTTGTATGAACGCATGTGAATTTCGATATAGGCTTGGGATTAAACATATAGTATGATACCTCTAATATTATGTATGTTGCATGGGCACGAGGGTTGCAATGAAAAGGGGAAGTGTTCCGGTGGTTTTACCACTCGGTGTCTCATGTCACAATATTATGATTCGGTGACACTGTCACATTATTAATGGCTATGCCACGATTAAGTGGTGATGAGCGATTGATCGCAGCTGATCGCCTTCGTGGGTGTGTAGCGGATGGAGGGTCGATTTAGTAATCCCCACTGGTATGATTGGTAGGTACGGATGGTGTGTAGAGGTTGGATATCTAGGTGGGTTCGAGTTGCATCATTGTTTTTATAAACATGTGATTTAATATGCTGTGATATGGGTTTATGGCCCGATAATGATTCCGGATGGGTTTCGCCCAAAATGTTGTAATAAAGGCTATAATCGATTGGGAACCTGTGTTGGTTACACATTGAGTCTGTTGACTCACCCTTCGTGGGCTAACATTTTGCAGGTGACGCATAGTGCTGTGGACCGGGCCGGCAGGGACTATGTGGTGGCCATGCTCAGCAAATTTCGGGTTTACTTATGGTTGAACTCTTTTTAGTTTTCTTTAGTATATTATTCTGGGATTTATTTTGGTTTTTACTATGTAATAAGGCCATTACTTAACTGCTTAATTTCGCGTATTAAATTTTATTTCCATACAATAATCAACAAACAAGTAATTAAGTATTTTTCTCAAAGTAACTTCAAGATTTTAACATTCAATCAAACTAACGGTTTTTTCAAAGGAACTCTAAAATCTGACAAACCCTTTTGAGTATGAAAGAAACGAATTTAACCAAAAAAAAAAAAAACTCGAATGGCAACTTGGTTTCCAACTCGTTAAAATTTTGACCTGGTTTTGAATTGACTTATTTTATATGAAGAGAAACGAAATTAAGCTAAGTTTTTCTTAAGGAGCATGTCAGATCCGGTCGGGGCTTGTGGGCCAGGTTTGGGGTGTTTCATTGCACCTAGATCAGCTAGTGCTTTCTCTATGGTTAAACTACATATTAAGCAGGAATAGTGAAACTTCCCGATCATCAATTTGGTTGGTAGCTTATTTTAGAGGATGGTGAACATTCTTCATTAAGTTCATTGTCGATATCTCTTCAAACTTCCTTTTATTTGTTAGAATTTCTTTTAGAAATTTCGTATGTCAAGATCTCGTGAAATAACTTCAACAAAAGGTAAGTTGATATGTAACTATTTAAAAAGTTCAAGAAATTTATCGTATTGTGCGTCTAAGCGGTCTTTCTTCAAATTTTTCGGATATGGGATTGATGGTTTAGATTCTTCGCATATTGGTGTTACATTCTCAACTTCTTCGCCCT
This sequence comes from Gossypium rotundifolium, assembly GCA_025506655.1. Lineage (NCBI taxonomy): Eukaryota > Viridiplantae > Streptophyta > Magnoliopsida > Malvales > Malvaceae > Gossypium > Gossypium rotundifolium. The sequence continues at coordinate 84,277,649 of CP106726.1, forward strand.
TTGCCTTATCAGTTTCACGTGGCATCTTCTTCTTTGTTTCAACCAACTCTTTTCCACTCCTTAGTGTAACTACCCTTACATGCTCTTTTTGATCAGTTAAACTTTCTGGTTGTCTAATAGAAACTAACTTAGTTAGTTGTCAGATTTGATCCTTCAGCCCTTGGATTGATGCTTGTTGATTAGTCAATATCGTTTCAGTATTTTTGAAATGGATTTGTAACACCCCAAACCTAGTCAATACGCCACGAATGAATCTGGTATGTCACTGGGGAAAACATTTTGAAAAGAATCAATTACAATTTAATTTTGTGAAAAACTCTTTGAAATTCTATATTTGTAGAAATCATGTGTATAATAAGTTTAAAGCGATAATTTACTTTGTAATTTCATAAATAAAACTTTAAAACTTAGTTGATAAATCATAGGTTAGAAAACATTTATATCATTTTAAGAAAACTCAATTATTACTTTGAAAACCATTTGCATTTTGAATGTAGAAACTTAATATTTGGAAATCATTAAAATTGTAGAAAACACTTAATCTATATTTTACCATCAAACGATTTATATTACCCGATGGTAAGATTTTAAAACCATTACGTTTTTATTATTTTAGAAAACTTTGGGCTCAATTATTAAATTAACCAAATAATTTATAAGCCATATTTAAAACATATCCAAAGCATATAAATAATCCAAAACATAATTAAAGAGGCCTTATTACAAACCCAAAATAAAACAAAAACCAAATTAAAATAAATAAAAGTACCCCAAATCAAGTTCATGAAAATCAAATTTTATTGCATGGCCTCCTCGAGTTCATCCGGCCTCATCCGCAATCTCACGAATCACCCGAAATGATAAGGAGAAGGTGAGTCACCAAGACTCGGTGCATAAATCCTTCCCGATTAATGCAACAATCTTACACAAATTATAATCAAGCAACATATATATAAATATATAATGCACCCAACCTAGCCATCCTTAACTCCTTTTCTACCCCATGTGGTACCAAACCACCGGTGGTGCTAAACCACCGTGACCCAAAGTCACGATATCCAATAATGTGATACCAAATCACTTTGGTGACCAAAGTCACGAATAATCAAGTTGTGGGGCCAACCCACGGTGATACCAAATCACCGGGCGACGATCCCATATCTCAAAAGTGGGGCCAACCCACGGTGGTGCTAAACCACAGGGACAAGTCGCTATGAGGTGCCAAACCTCTAGTGTCCCAAAGACACAAATGTGATACCAAATCACTGGAGGTGCCAAACCTCTAGTGTCCAAAGACACGGATATCAAATCCTTCCCCCTCCACTCATATTCCCAAACCAATGTATTAGGAGTATCAATCATGCCATCATACTTTGATATGATCATATAACATATTTAAAGAATAGATCATGATATCAATCAACATATATTACCATCATATTGAAACGAACTTACCCGAATCTTTGCACATACCCATCAAGGTATCTTATCAAAAATCTCATAGATTCCCACTTTAATAACATGTTTAATTAATATATATATATATATATAAATATATAACCCGAATTATAAAGTGTGTAAGATACACACCTGACACTAACGCAAGTACTAAAATCCGAAGATCCGATCTACCACACTAGATCACCTTGTCCTACAATCATCCAATACTTAGATTATAAACAAAGGCCATTCTGCCAAACCACTAAATCCTAAAAGCCTATGGCTTTTCAACCATCAAAAGAGTTGAAGAACCGACAAGAGTCCTTACCACTTGACTTACCAACTTTTGATTGTTAGAGAGGTAGGGCTTAAATCAAATGCTTCCGAAGTCCCAAAGAGCCTATAAGAATGATCGGTTCCTAATAATAGTTAGAATCTTGCAAACAATGCCCAAAAGTTCGGCCTTAGTCCACAAGAAAATGGCATAGAAAAGAGAAAAGAAATAATAGAAAATTCGGCCATGAACACTTACCTATCTTCCAAAACCGATTGAAGAAAACCAAATGAAATCCTACCCTTGATGATATTCAACCAAGACAATTCAAAAAGGATATGAGAAGTTTCGGCTATGGTTTTTGAATGAAGAAAACAATTGATATTCTACTCAAAAGAGATGAAGAATTAGTATGGCAAAGAAAATGAAAAGGAAGAAAGATGATTTGGCTTTAGCAACCAATGAAAGAAAAATCAAGGAGAATGGGGAAGAAAGAGATTCGCCAAGAAGAAAGTAAAAAAAATGTTGCAAGTGTTAACAAGTATGATAAGAAAAGAAAAGGAAAATGAGAACAAAAGAGGTTCTTTTGGTTAGAAAGAATTAAAAGATAGGAGGGAAGTTCCAAATAAGTTTCGGCCAAATACCTAAAAGGAAAAATCAACAACACCTAAGGGCATTCGGCTATGGTTCACTATGGTGCACAAGAGAGGAAAATTGGTAAGGTTCAAAGGGGTTTCGGTTTTGACACAAAGCAAAGGTTGAAAGCCTACCAAGCTAGCCGAAAATGACTTTTAACTAAAGAGAAATTCGGCACTAACTAGCTACCACCAAAACCAAAATTTGGTCACTCCCCAAAGACCCCAAAACCGTCCAAATACATGGACTTCTAAGTCAAATCTTTTCACACAATTCTTTCCATAACAAGGCACCCTACATCATGCCTTATGTTCTCCCATTAGCCTTAAAACCATTGATTTCTTTCCCAAACATCAAGCTTACCTTAAACTAATATTCAACTTACCATAAAACTTAAAGTCCAACCTATCATAATTAAAACTTGACTGACACTTAATGCTAGGATACATAAAAAATAAAATCTTCAAAATGCTCTCCAAGCAACTCGAACCACTTCCCTTAAGTAACTCTTCCTGCGCCCTAACCATCTTGCTACTAGCTCATCATGTGCTAAATTTAACACTTAAATTAAGTGTCAAATTCACCTTATCCACTTCACTAAATTTTTAATACTAACAATTATTCTAGCTTCATTAATAAAAACAAGCCTTCACCATACTATGCTAAACACACAAAATTCATACCCAAGCCAACACAAATAATAAAATAATATTCTAATTTTAGGATGTTACAATTCTACCCCCTTAAGAAAATTTCGTCCTTGAAATTACCTGATCAAAAGAGTTGAGGGTACTGCTATCTCATAACATCCTCCGGTTCCCACGTAGCTTCTTCTACGCCATGGTTCCACTATAAGACCTTCACTAAAGGAACCGACTTCTTACACAAAACTTTTACATCTCGATCTAGAATCAGACTTTGGTTCCTCTTCCCATCACAACTGACTCACCTCTATTTCCTCCATCGCCACGACATGGGATGAATCGAACGATAGCCTCTAAGCATGGAGACATGGAACACATCGTGAATCGACTTCACTCGATGGCAACTCGAAATGATAAGCTCTGGTCCCACACGTCTCAACACCTTATACGGCCCAATGAACCTTGGACTCAACTTGCCTTTTCTCCCAAATCTTAACACTTTCTTCCATGGCGAGACCATCAGAAAGACCTTGTCTCCAACAGCAAACTCTATATCCCTCCACTTGAGATCGGCATAAGACTTCTGTCTATCCGAAGCTTCCTTCAGATAAGCCTGAATCAACTTAACCTTATCCTCGGCCAAAGAACCAACTCTGGTCCTAACATCTGACGCTCACCCAACTCTGTCCAGCATGTAGGTGTGCGACACTTCCTACCATACAACGCCTCATATGGTGCCATCTTAATGCTTTCCTGATAACTATTGTTGTATGCGAACTCAGCTAATGACAAAAACTCTTCCCAGCTGCCTCTGAAGTCCAAAACACAACCTTTCAACATATCCTCTAAAATCTGAATGACCCTTTCCGATTTCCCGTCAGACTGTGGATGAAATGCGGTACTGAAATCCAACCGCATACCCAAAGCCTGATGTAATGCTCTCCAAAACCTCGAGGTAAATCTAGGATCCCTGTCCGAGATGATCAACACTGGCACACCGTGCAACCTCACTATCTCTGCCACATACAACTTAGCTAACTTCTGAAGTGAGTAATCCACCCTTACCGTAATGAAATGAGCTGACTTAGTCAGATGATCCACAATCACCCAAACTGAGTCCTTCTTACTAGGTGTAAGAGGTAATCCACTGACAAAGTCCATAGCGATCCTTTCCCACTTTCACTACGGAATCTTCATCGGTTGAAGCAACCCAGACGGCAATTGGTGTTCAGCCTTGACTTGCTGGCACGTCAGACATTTACCCACGAATTCGGTTACCTCTCGCTTTAAACCTGGCCACCAAAACTGCTCTCTTAAGTCTCGATACATTTTGCTACCTCCAGGATGCCTAGCGTATGGGCTACTATGTGTGTCCCGAAGAATCCTTTGCCTCAACTCAACATCTTTTGGCATACAAGCTCTCCCTTGAAAACACAACACTCCATCACTGGACAAACTATAATCCTTTAAACCACCATTCGAACTCAGAACCTCCGATCATTCAAACCATCATCTTCTAACTGCTTTTCTTGATCTCGCTTCTAACCCAGTCGGCTTGACTTGCAATTCTGCCAAAAGACTCCCATCATCGTATAAACTAAGATGAGTAAACATCGATCTTAAGTCTGATACAACCTTTCGGCTCAACACGTCTGCCACCACGTTAGCCTTGCCGGGATGATACTCAATCGAACAGTCGTAGTCCTTCAACAATTCAATCCATCTGCATACGCCTCAAATTCAAATCCTTCCGAGTCAAAAGATACTTTAGACTCTTGTGATTCGTGTAGACTATCGACTTCTCTCCGCATAAATAGTATCTCCAAATCTTGTATGAAAACCACTGCAGCTAATTCTAAGTCATGCGCCGATAATTAACTTCATGTGGTCTCAACTGCCAAGATGCATAAGCCACTACCTTCCTTCCTCAGACGCCACACATCCCAAACCAAGATGTGATGCATCACAAGAATGATGAATTCCTTGTCGCCTCAAAGTTGAATTAAAACCGAGCTTGATGTAATCTTCTTCAACTTGTCGAAACTTTCTTGTTGCTTCTCGGTCCACACAAATGGAACTCCTTTCCTCAATAACTTGGTCATCGGTCGCTATCAAAGAAAATCCTTCCACAAATCTTGGTAATACCCCGCTGCACCTAGAAAACTCCTAATCTCACCACTAACTTAGGTGGCTTCCAATCCAACATCGCTCGATCTTCGAGGATCCACTTTAATCCCTCACCGATACAACGTGACCCAAGAAAGTCACCTTTAGCAAAAAGCTACTTTTCCTCAAAATCTGAAAGACTACTCGTAAATGCGCATCATGCTCCTCCTCTGACTTAGAGTATACCAAAATATCGCCTATAAATACCACGACAAACTAATCCAAAAGCCTGGAATACCCGATTCATCATGTCCATGAATGTCGCCAACAAGATTAGTCAACCCAAACGGCATTACCGAAACTCGAGTGCCCATACCGAAAAGCGTAAATGCCGCCTTATGGGTATCACCTCTTTCACCTTTAACGATGATATCCGGACCTTAAATCAATCTTGGAGAAAATCGCGCCCTTTAAGTCGATCAAACAAGTCATCTATCCTCGATAAAGGATACTTGTTTTTGATCGTCGATTTATTCAATAGCGGTAGTCTATACACATCCGCATCGTACCATCCTTCTTCTTGATAAAAAGAAGAAGTTGCTCCCCAGTGAAACACTTGGTCGAATAAAACCTCGATCCAACAACTCTTGAATCGAGCCTTTAATTCCACCAATTCCTTGATTGCCATCCTATACTGAGCTATAGACACCGGCACCGCTTTGAATAACAGATCTATACCGAATTCAACTTCACGATCCGGAGGCAATCCGAAAGTTCTTCCGAAATACGCCAAGATATTCCTTCTGATTCGGACATTCCCTACAAGAGATTCCTTAGCTTCCAACATACAAACATGGACTACATATGCCTCACGTACCCTTCCCGACCATCTTCACGACTTTCAACGCAGATACCACGTTGGATAGATAATCTCTTCTATTACCTATCATAACTACCTCTTCTCCTCATTTGCCTTCAAAACCATGTGCTTAGCAAATGCAATCCAATCTTGCACGGTACTTGACCAACCAGTCCATCCTAAGAATCGATCGAACTCCCCAAATGGCGCTCCATCGGATCACTACAAACACTACCCTTGGAGTTCTAGGGTACATCTCTATCTGACTTATTTACTTCTACAGAGTGACCTAGAGGGCTAATCATCGTCGTCTCCCTGAAGTAGTCTCGTAGTCTAAGTTCATGGTCTTTACTATGCAACTAGCAACATACGAATGCGTCGAACCCACATCTATCAAAGCAGCATATGGTACACCAAACATTAAGAATGTACCGATTATGACATCCGGTGCGTCACCCTCCTCTCGACGCCTCGCTGCATACACCAATCCAGGCCGTCTTGCCTCGGTGTTACTTGTACCTCGTCCGATGCTCATGACCTCGACTCGTAACCATTACTTCTCTACCATTACCACGACCTCTCTGTGGTGACGGTCCCTCCTTTCTGAACTGAGTACGACCTTGACCCTTAGACTGATTTCTGGCTAGCTTACGTGGATAGTCTCTCACATGATGATCTAGCGAGCCACACTCAAAACATCCTTTCCCTCCGGTCCACCATTCACCCCAATGATATTTCCCACATCGATTACACTGTACTGGTCCCTGATTAGCAGTAATAGGCCTCCCAGATTGATTCGGCCCATTCTGCCTAGCCCTCTTCTGAGAATTACCGGCTGACCCAGATGATCCAAAACTTCTCTTATGTTTGTTCCTGTCGTGATTCTGCTTTACAAATTCTTTTATCCCTTCAGCTATCTTAGTCTTTTCAACTAGCATAGCAAACTCTCACTCTCGATGTGCAAAGCAATTAAGCATCTCACTGTCTCTCAATCCATCCTCAAATCGAACACATCGCTCGTGCTCTGAAGCCACGATACCTCCAAAGATATCGGCTCACCATAAAATTTCGCTTCATATTCGTCACGGACTTACTCCTTGGACCAAACTCGAAATGCCTTACGTTATGCATCAATGTAACTAGACCTAATATATTTCTTCCGATCACGCCTTGAAATAGTCCCAAGTAAGATCTTACGCACACAGACTGCTCTCACCGTGAGCCACCACCGATATGACTCATCTCAAGAAGTGACACTATCCCTTCACTTTTCCTCAAGATTCGTGTCCAAGTCATCTATGATTCGCTCCGTCGCCTCTAGCCAATATTGATTCGCACTAAGAGCTACACGAAACACCTCGAAATACCTCGGCTCCATTGGCTCGAGTCGCCAGTACCGATTTTCAAGCTCCGCGTCTCCACCTATTCCATTACTCTCTCAAGAACTCGCAGATTGCTTGAGACACTGCGTCAATCCCTGCTTGATCCTCGAAACTCAACTCCAACAAGTGGTGGTGGGGTGGTGGTACCTCATTCTCGGATCCTTGACTCGACCTCACCGCTCGCACACGCCCATCCTACCCCTACAAGCGTCCACGCATAACACGACCCTACCTTGAGTGCTCATGTCTAAAGTCTTGACTTAGGTGATTTAAAAATTTTATGTATTAGTCATTATTCCACTATTTTTAAAACACAGCTTTAAGAAAAATTTTAATAAGAGGTTGTTTCATGAGTACATCCAACCTATAGTTTTGAGTCTCTAGAGTAGTTCCTATGACTATACAAATCATACCATCATCATCATATCATCAAAATCAATAGTTTGAAGTACTTACCCAGGCGGATTGGTGCCGGAGACTTAGTGCCATGCCTTTCAAATCATATAATTTTCAAAAACATTGTAAGACCATTCTTTAAAACATTTTGGGCCTTGGGCCCACAGCCGAGCTTTTGAACTTGGCTCTGATACCAATTTGTAACACCCCAAACCCGGTCAATACGCCACGACCGAATCTGGTATGTCACTGGGGAAAACATTTTGAAAAGAATCGAATTACAATTTAATTTTTGTGAAAAACTCTTTGAAAATTCTATATTTGTAGAAATCATGTGTATAATAAGTTTAAACTGATAATTTACTTTGTAATTTCATAAATAAAACTTTAAAACTTAGTTGATAAATCATAGGTTAGAAAACATTTATATCATTTTAAGAAAACTCGAATTATTACTTTGAAAACCATTTGCATTTTGAATGTAGAAACTTAATATTTGGAAATCATTAAAATTGTAGAAAACACTTAATCTATATTTTACTATCAAACGATTTATATTACCCGATGGTAAGATTTTAAAACCATTACGTTTTATTATTTTAGAAAACTTTGGGCTCAATTATTAAATTAACCAAATAATTTATAAGCCATATTTAAAACATATCCAAAGCATATAAATAATCCAAAACATAATTAAAGAGGCCTTATTACAAACCCAAAATAAAACAAAAATCAAATTAAAATAAATTAAAGTACCCAAATCAAAGTTCATGAAAAATCAAATTTTATTGCATGGCCTCCTCGAGTTCATCCGGCTCCTCATTCGCGATCTCACGAATCACCTAAAATGATAAGGGAGAAGGTGAGTCACCAAGACTCAGTGCATAAATCCTTCCCCCGATTAATGCAACATTCCTACACAAATTATAATCAAGCAACATATATATAAATATATAACGCACCCAACCTAGCCATCCTTAACTCCTTTTCTACCCCGTGTGGTACCAAACCACTGGTGGTGCCAAACCACTGGTGACCCAAAGTCACGATATCCAATAATGTGATACCAAATCACTGGTGACCAAAGTCACAAATAATCAAGTTGTGGGGCCAACCCACGTGTGATACCAAATCACTAGCGACGATCCCATATCTCAAAAGTGGGGCCAACCCACGGTGGTGCTAAACCACAGGGACGAGTCGCTATGAGGTGCCAAACCTCTGGTGTCCCAAAGACACAAATGTGATACCAAATCACTGGAGGTGCCAAACCTCTAGTGTCCAAAGACACGGATATCAAATCCTTCCCCCTCCACACATATTCCCAAACCAATGTATTAAGAGTATCAATCATGCCATCATACTTTGATATGATCACATAACATATTTAAAGAATAGATCATGATATCAATCAACATATATTAACATCATATTGAAACGAACTTACCTGAATCCTTGCACATACCCATCAAGGTATCTTATCAAAAATCTCATAGATTCCCACTTTAATAACATGTTTAATTAATATATATATATATATATATAAATATATATAACCCGAATTATAAATTGTGTAAGATACACACCTGACACTAACGCAAGTACTAAAATCCAAAGATCCGATCTACCACACTAGATCACCTTGTCCTACAATCAGCCAATACTTAGATTATAAACAAAGGCCATTCGGCCAAACCACTAAATCCCAAAAGCCTATGGCTTTTCAACCATCAAAAGAGATGAAGAACCGACAAGAGTCCTTACCACTTGACTTACCAACTTTTGATTGTTAGAGAGGTAGGGCTTAAATCAAATGCTTCCGAAGTCCCAAAGAGCCTATAAGAATGATCGGTTCCTAATAATAGTTAGAATCTTGCAAACAATGCCCAAAAGTTCGGCCTTAGTCCACAAGAAAATGGCATAGAAAAGAGAAAATAAATAATAGGAAATTCGGCCATGAACACTTACCTATCTTCCAAAATCGATTGAAGAAAACCAAATGAAATCCTACCCTTGATGATATTCGACCAAGACAATTCAAAAAGGATATGAGAAGTTTCGGCTATGGTTTTTGAATGAAGAAAATAATTGATATTCGGCTCAAAAGAGATGAAGAATTAGTGTGGCAAAGAAAAATGAAAAGGGAAGAAAGATGATTCGGCTTTAGCAACCAATGAAAGAAAAATCAAGGAGAATGGGGAAGAAAGAGATTCGACCAAGAAGAAAGTAAAAGAAATGTTGCAAGTGTTAACAAGTATGATAAGAAAAGAAAAGGAAAATGAGAACAAAAGAGGTTCTTTTGGTTAGAAAGAATTAAAAGATAGGAGGAAGTTCCAAATAAGTTTCGCCAAATGCCCAAGAGGAAAATCAACAACACCTAAGGGCATTGGCTATGGTTCACTATGGTGCACAAGAGAGGAAAATTGGTAAGGTTCAAAGGGGTTTAGGTTTTGACACAAAGCAAAGGTTGAAAGCCTACCAAGCTAGCCGAAAATGACTTTTAACCAAAGAGAAATTCGGTACTAACTAGCTACTATCAAAACCAAAATTTGGTCACTCCCCCAAAGACCCCAAAACCGTCCAAATGCATGGACTTCTAAGTCAAATCTTTCCACACAATTCTTTCCATAACAAGGCACCCTACATCATGCCTTATGTTCTCCCATTAGCCTTAAAACCATTGATTTCTTTCCCAAACATCAAGCTTACCTTAAACTAATATTCAACTTACCATAAAACTTAAAGTCCAACCTATCATAATTAAAACTTGACCGACACTTAATGCTAGGATACATAAAAAATAAAATCTTCAAAATGCTCTCCAAGCAACTCGAACCACTTCCCTCAAGCAACTCTTCCTGCGTCCTAACCATCTTGCTACTAGCTCATCATGTGCTAAATTTAACACTTAAATTAACTTAAGTGTCAAGTTCACCTTATCCACCTCACTAAATTTTTAATACTAACAATTATTCTAGCTTCATTAATAAAATCAAGCCTTCACCGTACTATGCTAAACACACAAAATTCATACCCAAGCCAACACAAATAAGAAAATAATATTCTAATTTTAGGATGTTATAGGGTTTCTGAAAATTCTATAAATTTTTCTAGTGTCTCTTCAAGGTTTGGCTTCCTTTCCTGTGGGTAGAGTTGTTGTCTTTGATTGTGGTGGTATCTCCATCTTGGATTGTAAGGTGGATATTCTGTATTGTTCATCCATCCTCTATTCATATTGTACTTCATAACTAAATGTACCTGCAAAGAATCACATAGACCATCAATCTTCTTATTAATTATTTCTACCTAATTTAATAGCATTGTAATTGCGTCGAGATTGAAAACTCCGGCTGCTTTAGTTGGCTTTGTCCTTGTACTTTGCCACTGATATTTATTCATGACATCTCCTCTATGAATTCATAAGCCGCTTTAGGAGTTTTGTTATTTAAGGTTCCACCGGTTGCAGAGTCAATTAACTGCCGGGTTGAGGGGTTCTGTAACATCCTAAAAATTTGAGTAACATTATGTTGCTTGGTGTTAGCTCGGGTATGATTTTATTATGTGCTAAAAATAGTCTTGTGAGGGCTCGGGTTTACTTGGAATTTGAATAAATATTAGTAAAGAGTACTTTAGTGTAAAGAAATCAGGTGACCATGAAACTTAAGTTGATTAAGTACTAAAAGATGGCATAAGATGAGTAATTGGCAAAGTGGTGATGGTGCCATAAGTTGGACTTGAGGGAAGAGGTTTGAATCTCCTAGCATGCAATTTGGGAGTTTTTATTTTTACTTTATCCTAGCATGTGTCGGTCATGGATAAGATTAGGATGAGTTGGATTAATTATTTTTGGTAAGAAGACTAAAGGTTATGGTAAGCTTGAGTTAAGGGATAGAATGGCTTGAATAGGGGGATAATGTTTCTCAAACTTAAGGAAAAGGGAGGATGATATGGCTTGATACTAGGATGATGTTTTATAACTCTTTCATGGCCTTTTGACCATGTATGTGGACTGCATAGGGGTTAGGGGATGGCCGTTTGTTGATTGGCTTGGTAGGCTTGGGTGTTGGAGGAGCACTTTCTTTTTGGTCATTTTTGGCTTTGGCAAAACACATTTCTCTCCATCTATTTTCTCTCTAATGAATTTGCCAACAACTTTGAGTAAACAACTCATTCTTTTGCCATTTCTTTTGACCATTTCGGATTAGTTGCTCTCTTTCTCTCCAAATCTTTTCTTCTCTTTGTGACCGAAATTCACATAAGCAAACAAGGATTTCTTCTTTTCTTTTCTCATTTTTCCTCCCCAATGCCGAATGCACATTTCTCCTAAACTCAATTCTCTTTTCTTTCTCTTTTCTTTCTCCTTTCTTTCTCTTTTCTCTCTTGAAAATCGAATCATCATCATCTCCCTCTTTCATTTTTTTAACTTTCTTTTCAACCATATTTTTTTCATTGTTTTCTCTTATGGCCTAATGCTAGATTGTTTCCTTGCCGAACCATTTTCATTTTCTTTGTTTAGTCATAACCGAATCTTCCATTAGACATAAGTATTATTCTCACGCATTTCTTTTTCAACCGTGGAAAATAGTGTGATTTTTGGAGGGCAGAAACTCAAGTGCTCGTGAGTATCGTGAATCGTTGGAATCGATCTTAAGAGTTAAGGTAAGGAGTTTATTCAAGGATTCTAATATTACTCATCATATTGGTATAGTTGGTTTGATAATCGATTTCATTTTAGGGGACGTTATCGCTCGATTGTCAACTTGTGGAACAAGGATAATTGTAGAAAGCCAATCTCGTTTTAAAAATCGTTAGTCATATTTCGATAATTATTAGTCGGACTAATGATCTTATGTCATTAAAAATATTCAAGATAGAGGCGTAAAAGGCGGTGAATAGTGTTCAAAAGAGGGTGGTTCCGCTTAATCCCCAAGTATAAACGAAGGGTCGCTTTGAGAATCGAGATTTTCCAGGTTCATGGACCTCATTCGAGGAGAACCAGTTGTTTGAAGTCATTTGTACTCCGAACCTTTGTTCGCTCGTGGATTCTCATTGGGCAACGAACCAACAATCGGGAGAAACCAAAATAGAAGTGGTTCAAATCACGAGGGTAAAGATTTAGATCGCTTATCAATAGTGTAGTTTTAATAAATAATAGTATTCTAATTTATCATGTTACATTTAGGTATTGACGAGTGGGAAAGTCTAGTACTCACAATAACCAGGTGTGTAACTTCACACTTATCTCGGGTTAGATGCTATACCGTAAGTATTGAGAAAATCGTAAAGATGACAAAATTGGAAAAAGTGCGTAATAATTAGTATTTTGTGAAAATACATGAAAAGCTATTAAAGTTGTAAAATTTCTAAAACGCCTCAATGAGTAATTGGTAAATTGTAAATTTTATGTCTCTTGTTAAATGGGCCAAAAAATCTACTTGATCATTAAATGGGCCGAAAAATTTGCTAGATTGTTAAATGGGCCAAAAAATCTGGTAGATCGTTAAATGGGCCGAAAAATCTGCTAGATCGTTAAATGGACCAAAGTGTTAGATTGCTAAATGGGCTAACTGTTATTTTGTATTATGGGCCATAATAAAAACTTGAAATATTGATTTACATGTAAATTGGGCTTTTGCTAAAATATCATATGTATATAGACCGTTATGCATACATGTTTACATGGGTTGGGAAAATGATGAAGAGAAGAAAGGCTGCTGCCAAAATCTAGTTCGGTGGCTCGCCACAAATATTTCAATGGCTTAATGCCTCTAGTTCGGTGACTTTGTCATAATCTAGTTCGGTGGTGCACCACAACCTTATTAAAATGGCTTTATGCCTATAATTGGTGTGTTGGCGGGGTGGGTTGACTTGATCTCACAGTGTGATAGTTGGTACGGTGGTGTATAGCGGATGGAAATTAGGTTTGGTTGGGAAATTTCATTTTGCATGAATTTCATTTATTATATTGTTAAATCTGTTGTTGGGCTCAAGCCCAAAATAATGATTTGATGATCTGCCTGATGGATATGGTAAGTGAGTTATACACCGAGTTCTCGAGTAACTCACTCCTTAAATTTTCCATCATGTAATGGAAATTGACGTGGACTTGGGCCGAGAATGACTTCGTGGAGGCCATCGCAAACATGGGTTTTATAAACTTTGAACTTTTATTAAGTACTTTCTTTAAATTGCTATTTTGGATATGATGTAATAAGGCCTCTATTAATATTTTATGGATTTTTATGTATGGATGGATTTAAATTTTATTTTGATATTTAATATGGGTTTATGTTAATCCTATAATGATCTTTAAAATGTTTTTTTAAAACATATGAGATTCTTTAACTATTTTTATTTTCAAATTCTTTTGAAATTTTTTATTTCTTTAAGGTTTTTGATAATTAAATACTAAATGACAATATTTCAACTAATGTTTCTTAAATTCATCGAATTTAAATCATTTCTCTTGGTTTTTATTAAACTTTATTTTCAAAAGGTTTTGTAGTACCGATTCACCTAAATCATTAGAAAGATTAAAAGAATGTTCGATCTGTGTGACAAACCAAATCTTGTCTTGACGCATAGACCTAGTTTGGGGTGTTACATTTAATGGTATCAGAGCTAGTTTCAAAACTCGACTGTGGTTGGGTTCAACAAATAACTTTTGTATGAAATTATTTCAATTATGTTTTAAAGATTAGTATGGCACCACAAGCATCCAAAGACCAAGTCAAGTAAATATTTATTCTCGAATGATTATTATGATGATATGATCATAGGAACACTCTAGAACTTCTAGTTTTAGATGTTGAAAATCGTAGAGATTGAGACTATAGGATGTGTTTGCGAAAAATAACTTTATCTCTCGAATCTCACAAAACATCATTAATAAACACTGAAATAATATTCTGATTCATAAAATTGTAATCAGATTAAATCAAATTAGACATTATGAGCTCTAGAGGACGTGGTCGTGGACACGGTAGACGTGGCCGTGGTAGAGGACGAGGTGCTGCGTCTGAAGCACCAAATCATATGCCGAAAATGGATGCACTTGCGTCACTTGAAAGTGAGATGGGAACACATAATCATATGGAAGAAGATAATGCTTTGACGCAAGCAATGCTGCGAGTCCTGGAAAGGGTCACTGGAACTAGAGCTGGGCCAACAGCTCGTGGGTCGATATCGAAACGACTCAGGTCTAATGGTGCATAAGTTTTTAGAGGTGTCTCTGGTGTAGCTCCGAATGTGGCAGAATATTGGCTCGAAGCTGTGGAGCAGATTATGGATGATCTGGAATGTACCGTCGAGCAGAAACTGAGAGGAGCCGTGTCCTTGCTAAGAGACAAGGCATATCAATGGTGGTTTACTGTCCGAGAAGGCAATCAAGTCAGTATTTGTTACTTGGAAATTCTTCAAAGCGCCTTTCAAGGGAAATATGTAGGAACAAGTTATGTGGACGCTCAAGGAAGGAATTCTGAATCGATTCAAGGAAATAAGACAAAGGGCGCAGATGAGGTCGAAGTTTTACGCTTGAGTCGCTATGCTCGGACAATAGTGTCAACGGATCATGAGCGTTATGTACGCTTTGAGGATGGGTTGAATGATGAGTTGCGAGTTCGATAGCCCCACAACAAGTTAGAACTTTTACCACGCTTGTGAAAGCCAAGATAGTCAAGAGGCTAAGAGCTCGTAACGCCGAATCGGAAAGAGTTAAAGGCAAGAGGATATAAAGTATTGGGTTCTTCAAAAGGTTTCGAAAGAGACCTCGGAATGATAAGCCAGCTCAAGGTAGAGCACCTGTAACTATTAATCAGAGTCTAGATTGTACTGAATGTGGGAAACGGCATTTCGAAAAGTGTTGGAGGAAAACTGGTGCTTATTATAAATGTGGTTCAATGGATCATCAATATAGAAATTGCCCTCGACATATGGATATGACTCAGAAAGTTCGTAATACTGATGCACAGTCGGCAAGAGGAACTCATCAGCCACCGAGAGGCCGTGGACCAGGTCGTGGTGGTAATGGGGCTGGAAGTGGTCAAGGTGCACCGGGTCGAGGCAATGGTTCTAGAGGTAACACGGATGCAAGACAGCCAGGACTGGTCTATGCAGTTAGACACCGCGAGGATGGCAATGCACTTGATGTAATAACTGGTACGTTTTTCATCTATGTTGTACCTGTTACTACTTTGATAGATATTGGTTCTACCCACTCGTATGTTGCTAGCGCCATATCTAGAAACTTGAATTTAGAATCTGAAATTACCAATAGTGAAATGACGGTAATTAGTCCTTTAGGACAGTCGGTAATTGTAAATAAACTGTTTAGAGACGTGCCCTTAGAAATTCAAGAAGAAATATTTTTGGCGAATTTGTTGGAATTGCTTTTCGGCGAGTTCGATCTCATTCTGGGCATGGATTGATTGGTTAAGCATTGGGCGCATTTGGATTGTGCTGAAAAGTGGATGTCAATAAGAACTTCAGGTGATAAAGAAGTAATAATGATAAGTAAACGAAGGAATTACTTGGCAAATGTGGTATCTACGTTGAAGGCAGAAAAATTACTGCGGAAAGGGTATGGAGCATTCCTAGCTTTTATTTGTGCTTTGGATGTCAAAGAGTTATCTGTGAATGATGTGAGTATGGTGAAGGAATTTCCAGATGTATTTCCCGAAGAACTTCCTGGTATACCTCCAGATCGGGAAGTAGAATTTGGTATTGAGCTTTTGCTCGGGATGGCTCCAGTGTCCATTGCTCCTTATAGAATGGCACCGAAAGAGTTGGCGGAGCTTAAAGCTCAAATTCAAGAATTGTTGGATCGGGGATTTATTCAACCGAGTGTGTCTCCGTGGGGAGCACCAGTATTATTCATTAAGAAGAAGGATGGATCGATGCGTATGTGCATTGATTACAGGCAATTGAATAAATTGATGATCAAGAATAGGTATCCTTTGCCGAGAATTGATGACCTGTTTGATCAATTGAAAGGAGCTTCAGTTTTCTCCAAAATTGATTTGAGATCGGGTTATCACCAACTTAAGATGAAAGAAGCAGATATTTATAAGACAGCATTCCGAACTCGTTATGGACATTATGAGTTTTTGGTGATGTCGTTTGGGTTAACCAATGCACCAGTCGCATTAATGGACATGATGAATCGAGTCTTTCAACAATATTTAGACCGATTTGTGGTAGTTTTCATAGATGACATTTTGGTTTATTCAAGAAATGATGAGGAGCATGACACACATTTATGATAGTATTGCGATTACTTCGTGATAAGCAACTTTATGCCAAATTCAAGAAATGTGAATTCGCTAAAGGAAGTGACTTTCTTGGGTCATGTGGTATCAGTCGAAGGAATAAGAGTGGATCCTCGAAAGATTGAGGCTATATTGGATTGGAAACCACCAAAATTGGTAGCTAAAATTCAGAGTTTCTTAGGTTTGGCTAGTTATTATAGACGCTTTATTGAGGGGTTTTCGTTGATTGCTGCACCCCTAACTAAACTGTTGCGAAAGGAAGTACCGTATATTTGGACTGAAAAACAACAAGAGAGTTTCGAGAAATTGAAGAAGATTTTGACGGAAGCACCAGCTTTGATTCAGCCTGAGCCTGGAAAAGAATTTACCGTTTACTGTGATGCGTCTCACACGGGTTTGGGTTGTGTGCTAATGCAAAATGAAAAGGTGGTGGCTTATGCTTCTCGACAGTTGAGACTGCACGAAGTAAACTACCCTACTCATGATTTGGAGTTAGTTGCAGTAGTGTTTGCTTTAAAAATTTGGAGGCACTGTCTCTACGGTGAGAAGTCTATCATCTATACGGATCACAAGAGTCTTAAGTATCTTCTTACTCAGAAGGAGTTAAATTTGAGACAAAGAAGATGGGTGGAACTATTAAAGGATTATGATTTCTCAATCGAGTATCATCCTGGGAAGGCTAATGTGGTAGCTGACGCGTTAAGCCGTAAGGTGGTATCTGATTTGAGAGCAATGTTTGCTCATTTGAGTTTGTATGAGGATGGTAGTTTGTTAGCAGAACTTCAGGTGAAGCCTCTGTGGTTAGAACAAATCAGGAAAAGCAGATATTAGATAAAAAGTTGGGATCCTTATTTCAGCAAGTTGGAAGGGGTGAAATAGAGGATTTTAGCATAAACACGGATGGAGTGCTGTGTTTTCGTGAAAGGGTTTGTATGCCTAAAGACTCGATTTGAGGCAAATGATTTTGCGAGAGGCACATAGTAGCCCTTATACTATACACCGGAGGAAATAAGATGTATCGGGATCTCCATGAATGTATTGGTGCTGTGGTTGAAGCGTGAGATTTTTGAGTTTGTAGGAAAATGTTTGACTTGTCAACAAGTGAAGGCGGAGCATCAATTGTCGTCAGGTTTATTACAACTGGTAAAGATTCCTCTTTGGAAATGGGAGTGAATAACAATGGATTTTGTTAGTGGGTTACCGTTAACACCTACTAAAAAAAATTCCGTATAGGTAGTAGTTGATCGATTGACGAAGACTGCTCATTTTCTTCCAGTTCGTACAGATTACTCATTACAAAAATTGGCTAAGCTGTATGAATCTAAAATCGTGAGGTTGCATGGGGTACCAGTGTCTATTATATCAGATAGGGATCCTAGATTTACATTACTATTTTGGAAAGCTCGCATGAAGCCTTGGGAACGGTTAAACTTCAGTACGGCTTTTCATCCTCAGTCAGATGGTCAGTCGGAAAGAGTAATTCAGTTATTGGAAGACATGTTAAGGGGATGTGTGATTGACTTCAGAGGTAGTTGGGAGGATTTTCTATCATTTGGCGAATTTGCGATAACAATAGCTATCGGCCTAGCATTCAGATGGCATCCTACTGGGCATTGTATGGTCGTAGGTGTCGTACTCTACTTGTTGGGTGAATTGGGCGAACGGCGGATGTTGGGTTCGAGTTGATATCCAAATGTAAGAAAAGGTAAAAGTTATTCGAGCACGGTTAAAGGAAGCTTGGATAGTAAGTCGATGCGCACTGAAGCGTAAGGATATCAAGTTTCTTTGTGGCGTGTCTTTCGAAGGTCTCACCTTGGAAGAAAATTTTCAGATTTGGAAAGAAGGGCAAGTTGAGCCCTAGGTTCATTGGGGCATATCGTGTGATGAGGCGTGTTGGTCTAGTGGCTATCGATTGAATTACCTCTGGAGTTGAGTCAAATTCATAATGTTTTCCATGTTTCCATCCGAGACGCTATAGATCGGATCCATCTCACATAGTACCAGAGAGGAAGTGGAATTGAAATCGACTTGTCTTTTGAGGAAGAACCAATTGGAAATTTTAGACCGAGATGTTAAAGTGCTAAGAAAGAAGACCGTGCCATTGGTCAAGGTTTTATGGCGTAATCACGGAGCGGAGGAAGCTACGTGGGAGCCTGAGGATGCATTTTGGCAACAATATCCTCACGTCTTTTAATCAGGTAAATTTTGAGGACGAAATTTTCTTTAAGGGGGTAGAATTGCAAGATCCTAAAAATTTGAGTAACATTATGTTGCTTGGTGTTAGCTCGGGTATGATTTTATTATGTGCTAAAAATAGTCTTGTGAGGGCTCGGGTTTACTTGGAATTTGAATAAATATTAGTAAAGAGTACTTTAGTGTAAAGAAATCAGTGACCATGAAACTTAAGTTAATTAAGTACTAAAAGATGGCATAAGATGAGTAATTGGCAAAGTGGTGATGGCGCCATAAGTTGGACTTGAGGAAGAGGTTTGAATCTCCTAGCATGCAATTTGGGAGTTTTATTTTTGCTTTATCCTAGCATGTGTCGGTCATGGATAAGATTAGGATGAGTTGGATTAATTATTTTTGGTAAGAAGACTAAAGGTTATTGTAAGCTTGAGTTAAGGGATAGAATGGCTTGAATAGGGGGATAATGTTTCTCAAACTTAAGGAAAAGGGAGGATGATATAGCTTGAGACTAGGATGATGTTTTGGCAACTCTTTCATGGCCTTTTGGCCATGTATGTGGACGGCATAAGGGCTAGGGGGGATGGCCGATTTTGTTGATTGGCTTGGTAGGCTTGGGTGTTGGAGGAGCACTTTCTTTTTGGTCATTTTTGGCTTTGGCAAAACACATTTTCTCTCCATCTATTTTCTCTCTAGCCGAATTTGCCAACAACTTTGAGTAAACAACTCATTCTTTTGTCATTTCTTTTGACCATTTCGGATTAGTTGCTCTCTTTCTCTCCAAATCTTTTCTTCTCTTTGTGACCGAAATTCACATAAGCTAACAAGGATTTCTTCTTTTCTTTTTCTCATTTTTCCTCCCCAATACCGAATGCACATTTCTCCTAAACTCAATTCTCTTTTCTTTCTCTTCTCTTTCTCTTTTCTTTCTCCTTTCTTTCTCTTTTCTCTCTTGAAAACCGAATCATCATCATCTCCTTCTTTCATTTTTTACTTTCTTTTCAACCATATTTCCTTCATTGTTTTCTCTCATGGTCGAATTCTAGATTGTTTCCTTGTAGAACCATTTTCATTTTCTTTGTTTAGTCATAACCGAATCTTCCATTAGACATAAGTTTTCTTCACGCATTTCTTTTTCAACCGTGGAAAATAGTGTGATTTTTGGAGGGCAGAAACTCAAGTGCTCGTGAGTATTGTGAATCGTTGGAATCGATCTTAAGAGTTAAGGTAAGGAGTTTATTCAAGGATTCTAATATTACTCGTCATATTGGTATAGTTGGTTTGATAATCGATTTCGTTTTAGGGGACGTTATCGCTCGATTGTCATCTTGTGGAACAAGGATAATTATGGTAAGCCAATCTCGCTTTAAAAATCGTTAGTCATATTTCGATAATTATTAGTCAGACGAATGATCTTATGTCATTAGAAATATTCAAGATAGGGCAGAAAAGGGCGGTGAATAGTCTTCAAAAGAGGGGTGGTTCCACTAATCCCCCTAAGTATAAACGAAGGGCTATTTCGAGAATCTGAGATTTTCCATCGGGTTGCGGACCCTCATTCGAGGAGAACCAATTGTTTGAATTCATTCGTACTCCCGAACCTTTGTTCGTTCGTGGATTCTCATCGGGCAACGAACCAACAATCGGGGAGAAACCAAAAATAGAAGTGGTTCGAAATCCTGAGGGTAAAGATTTAGATTGTTTATCAATAGTGTAGTTTTAATAAATAATAGCGTTCTAATTTATCGTGTTACGTTTAGGTATTGACGAGCGGGAAAGTCTAGTACTCACAATAACCAAGTGTGTAACTTCACACTTATCTCGGGTTAGATGCTATACCGTAAGTATTGAGAAAAATCGTAAAGATGACAAAATCGAAAAAAAGTGCGTAATAATTAGTATTTTTGTGAAAATACATAAAAACTGTTAAAGTTGTGAAATTTACGAAAATGCCCTCAATGAGTAATTGGTAAATTGTAAATTTTATGTCTCTTGTTAAATGGGCCGAAAAATCTGCTAGATCATTAAATGGGCCGAAAAATCTGCTAGATTGTTAAATGGGCTGAAAAATCTGCTAGATCGTTAAATGGGCCGAAAAATCTGCTAGATCGTTAAATGGGCCGAAAATATGCTAGATCGTTAAATGGACCAAAGTGTTAGATTGCTAAATGGGCTAAATATTATTTTGTATTATGGGCCATAATAAAAACTTGAAATATTGATTTACATGTAAATTGGGCTTTTTGCTAAAATATCATATGTATATAGACTGTTATGCATACATGTTTACATGGGTTGGGAAAAATGATGTAGAGAAGAAAGGCTTGTTGCCAAAATCTAGTTCGGTGGCTCTGCCACAAATATTTCAATGGCTTAATGCCTCTAGTTCGGTGACTTTGTCATAATCTAGTTCGGTGGTGCACCACAACCTTATTAAAAATGGCTTTATGCCTATAATTGGTGTGTTGGCGAGGTGGGTTGACTTGATCCCCACAGGTGTGATAGTTGGTACGGGTGGTGTATAGCGGATCGAAATTAGGTTTGGTTGGGAAATTTCAGTTATTATATTGTTAAATCTGTTGTTGGGCTCAAGCCCAAAATAATGATTTGATGATCTGGCCCAGTGGATATAGTAAGTGAGTTATACACTGAGTTCTGAGTAACTCACTCCCTTAAATTTTCCATCACAGGTAATGGAAATTGACGTGGACTTGGGCCGAGAATGACTTCGTGGAGGCCATCTGCAAACATAGGTTTTATAAACTTTGAACTTTTATTAAGTACTTTCTTTAAATTGCTATTTTGGATATGATGTAATAAGGCCTCTATTAATATTTTATGGATTTTTATGTGTGGATGGATTTAAATTTTATTTTGATATTTAATATGGGTTTATGTTAATCCTATAATGATCTTTAAAATGTTTTTTAAAACATGACAATATTTCAACTAATGTTTCTTAAATTCATCGAATTTAAATCATTTCTCTTGGTTTTATTAAACTTTATTTTCAAAAGGTTTTGTAGTACCGATTCACCTAAATCATTAGAAAGATTAAAAGAATGTTCGATCTGTGTGACAAACCAAATCTCGTCTTGATGCATAGACCTGGTTTGGGGTGTTACAGGTTCACACCGTTGTAAAAAGTTTGGACCTGTAACCACAAGGGTAAACCATGGTGTGAGCACTTTCTCAACAGATCTTCGTATCTCTCCCATGGGTCGTATAATGTTTCTAAATCCATCTGCACAAAAGAAGAGATATCATTCCTTAATTTGGCCGTTTTGGCCGGTGGACAATATTTTAGTAAAATTTTTTCGGTCATTTGGTCCCATATAGTGATTGATCCTCGTGGAAGAGAACGTAACCACTGTTTGGCTTTATTTCTCAAAGAAAAAGGGAAATAACAGAAGATGAATGGCATCATCAGAAATGCCATTTATTTTGAAGGTATCACAGAATTCGAGAAAATTAGCTAAATGAGTATTTGGGTCTTCGTCCTGCAAACCATCAAATTGAACAAACTATTGAATCATTTGTATAGTGTTAGGTTTTAATTCAAAATTACTAGCGGCTATAGCCGACCTAACAATACTCGATTAAGCTCCTGTTAAATTAGGTTTAGCATAATCATATATAGTTCAAGGAGCATGATGGTCGGCCATATCTTGATGTGGCAGATTATTCTCGGCCATTACTTCGGTATTATCAGCTTCGTCCTCTTGCTCTCCTTGTATGTAATTTAAGCTTCGCCTTGGTTCTCTACGATTTCTGCATACGGTTCCTTCAATATCACTGTCGTAAAGTAGTGGTCCTGTTGGGTTCTTTCTAGTCATAAACTAGAGGTACCTGCTAGGAAAAGAGAAAAGAAAAGAAAATTTAGAAAAATAAAAAATAAAAATAAATAAAATTTAGTTGAAAAATAAAATATGGCTAAAGTAATAAAATTTGAGCGTTCTTAATATTTTAGTTCCCCAGCAACGGCGCCAAAAACTTGATCGTATCTGTTGAGTCTTAAAAATTAATAAAAAGAATGATCGAACCTGGAAACTAACTAGAACAACGATGAAGGCAAGCGCACCTATCGAACAGTAGTATAGCTAGTGACAAGACCGGATTGTCGAACCCAAAGGAACCAAAAGTACTAATATTAACTATCATTCTATTATTTAGCCTACGAATTAAGAGAATTTTTTATCTACTCTAAAATTAACTAATTAACTAAGCTAAAGGTGCGAAGAAAAAGAAGAAATTAGGAAAGGACTTGAGGGAAAACCGATTGATTTGGACAATACCTGAGAAAGAATCCACCTAGACTTCACTTGTTATCTAACTCTGAACCAGACGATTTATTCACTTGACTTGATCCGTAGGATTCCTTAATTTATATTAATACCTCTCTCGAGGCTACTAACGTCTAACCCTAAGTTGATTAATTGAAATCTCTTGCTAATTAAAATACCTAGAATTGCATTAACTCGATCTATGGACTCCAATATTAGGTTTGACCCTAATTCGGTAGATTTTCATCACCCTATCTCTAGGCGCGCGAGCAACTCCGCTTAACTATGCTAGATCTACTCTTAGACAGGGCCTCTTCCTCCTCTGCCTAAGCACATCACACTTGAATCAATATCCCGGAAATACCAAAATAAGAATTAAGAACACATAGTTAAGAACAAATCAAGTATTTATCATACAACTTAGATAACAATAACAAGATCCATCTTAGGTTTCATCCCCCTCAAGTATCTGAGGGTTTAGTTCATAATTGTGAAGGAAAACATCTCAGAAGAAAAGATAAAACAAAACATAAGAAATCCCTAAAACCCCCTGAAGGAATTGAAGGAGAGATCCTCCGTCTTGAGTATGATTCTAAGTTCTTGAGATGAATCAACTGGCTTCCTTCGAGTAAATCCCTGAATTAAATGCTCTGGCTCAGCTCTTTGGCCTAGCTGAATGCCCCCTAAAGGTTGGCCTCTAGGGTCTTTACATAGGCTTTTGGAATATGTTTATTTGCCTCTAAGTACCCTAATCCGAATAGAATTCTTCTTATCTGCGGCAGGGACACGCCCATGGCACACACCCGTGTAAATCGTGGCCAGGCCGTGGTCGAGCCTGTTGATGAGGCACGACCGTGTTTTTTGGGGTTTAGGCCGTGGTCGACTCTTCTTACGGGGCACGGTCGTGTGGTCTTGGGCCCAGGTCGTGTGGATTTTGTACTTTGATCCAATTTCTCCATTTTCGGCCCGTTATTCGTTCTTTTCATCCTCCGGTGCTTTCCTGAATATAAAACATGAAAACAAATGATTAGGAGCACCTATTTCCATAATTAAAGGGACAAATCATCCAAAAACGTGCTAAATGTGGGATTAAAATATGTTACTATTACGGTTTATCAAGAATAACACCCTAAAATTATTATTCTTTAAAAGCAATAATAAAATCAAGATTGTGTACAATTGATTTCTTGATAAAGTAAAATAAAGAAATGAAAGCGACAAAGAGAAGGTTGATGAGTATCAAATAAAGTTTAATTGAGAAGTATGTTGTGGTACACTAAATTAAAGTAAGGACTAAATCTTAAAGATGTAAAAAGTTTTAAGGTTCAAGTACAATTATTCAAAATTTTAAGGGTTGAAGAATAAATATAAGAAATTTAAAGGACCAAAAGTGAAAATAACCCAATTTTTATGACATGAAATCATAAGTAAAGTTTGGGTGTTTAATGCCTCAAGACCCTAAATACTTATGTATTTTATCTTGGGTTGTACTGCATTCATATAAGGGAGTTGACACACATGGGGGGAGTATCATCGAGACTCTGGGGATCGAAAGAGAAGGGATCTCTGGGAGTAATACTTCGGTTATTTTGGCTTCGTCTTTTTCCTCAAGTGTTTGTTTTAGACATCGATAAATGTAAATAGGAAGTAAGTGAGGAAAAGAAGAGAAGAAAAGATTACCTTTAGGAAATATGATATTAAAGACGATAAATACAAAAGGACTAAGCAAAAAAGAGATTAGGGATTTAAAATGATTCAACAAAAGTATTAAAGAAATGCTTGAGTCTCTATTTTATAGAAGCAAACGTGTGCAAGAAGTTTATTCTGATTTTATTCTGTAAAAAAGGTAAGTATGTAACGTTCGAAATTAAAGGGTTAACTACCAAAATTCTGATTTTTTTCCAAAGAGGTAAGCCGATGGCAATCTCTTACTAAGGTTTTCAAAGGTGTTAATGGGAGGAACAAATTTTATGATTAAGTTGGGGAAGTTTGCCTAATTGGTGACGCGAAATTGGCTCGAACAAATAGTTTAAGTTAGGTATTTGGAATTCTTTGAAGTTAAAATTTCAAGGATGAATTTTTTGTTAAGGGGAGAAAAGTTATAACATCCAATATTAATGGTCTAATGTAGTGGCGCATAGGTGTGAAATAATTTGTTTGACGAGGTGTTATCCACCTGATTGACTCATTTGGCATATAGAATGGGCATATAGTAGTTTTAGGGTTGAAAGTAAGGACTTATATTAGAATGTGTTGTTATGCGAAGATGAAGAAGTTGGTAAGTGTAAAGGGGCAAATATGATTTGAGATAATGCCATATTTGTTTTAGTTACTATGCTAGTTACGTCGTAAGTATTTTGGTTAGGAATCAACTTGATAGACTAATATGATATTTATTATTTTGTATTCTCATTAATGTTACTCTCAAAATTTGTAGACTATTAAGTAGGACAAACTTTGAATTTAAATAATAATTATTGAATTATAGAAGTGAGTTAAGGCTATATATATATGTGGAAGGGTTGATATGAGTTTTCTACTTTCAGATTATGCTATTCTCTGGTTCTTTTACTATGATACAATGGTATTTCTTCATCTACAAACAGAAAGCTCAAGATTTAGATCTAATTAGTGGTTATTCCATTCCTGGGTAAACATTACCATTTTGCATGTTAAATTCCAAAAGAGTAAGTCTGTAAGAGGTGCATGAATAGTAGGATGTAAGTATAAGGTTTTGCATGGAAGTTTTCAATGCCTGAGTTGATGGTAAATTGGATACGAATAAGTTTTAATGATATTCCTATAGTTTGAAAGAAGTAGTTGTTGTTGTTTCGTGATGGATGTTTAGATCTGGAGTTCAAGCTGCTTTAGGTGAGTTATCAGGTGAGTTTCTACTTTGACTCTTGCATTTATATTGTTCATACTAGAGTATTTCTAAATGAAAATGATCAGGCTACGAATCAGAAATCATGGATAGTATAGTATGAATATGATACGATATCGACTATATGAACGAAGGTATGTTAGAATTGATTGATATTGAATATGAATTTAAGTACAGTTCAAGATTGGAAGGTAAGGATATTGTATCGATATATGAATTAGTTTGGTAAGTTTTATCATGCTTAAGTCCCTTTGTGATGTCTCGGTAGGGTAGTCATATTGCTAACAGATTGGCAAGTCACAGTATGAACGAAAATGAAAGACCATGTGGTTATGACCCATGACACTTTTTGATATGAAAACATCCATAGCGTTGCCTTCAATAATCTAATGACTGAACTAGTAGATCGCAATATGTGATTTGCGCAAGTCCATGTGGCTAAGACCCATGGCAGAAAATGATATGAAATGATATGATATGAATGTTCATGGCATAGCCTTCGATAATGAATGAATCCAATTGGTAGATTGCGATACATGAATCTCCGAATAAAACCATGAGAAAGAAACCATGGCACCTCAATGAAGTCCGCCAAGATAATAAACACGTGACTCTGTATGTAGCTCTATTGGTGTATTTTGAATGAAGGCCTTATGGCATATTCTGTAAATAGTATGTTTGCTTTTGAAGTATATTTTGGGTATAGCTTGAGAGTATATTATGCTTGATTCTCTGAAGTGCTCGGTTTCATAGTATGGACTAAAATGATAAACCACTGTATGGTAAGTTTAGTATAAGTTTGGTCAAATGATGCAAAGGATGAGATAGTTGGAATGGAATGAGAGCAATACATTTGTGAGTAAATGGTACAATATAGAATAAGATGTTTATGAACAACAATGGGTATTTCATATATGTAAAAAGAGTATCCGCCATATCTGAATAAATTGGGTATAACCTTGGAATTATAGAATCTGAGTAGTCTCCATCCTTCGGCATATATTGATACTTTAATTTGGATGATGTTTCGTCTAAAAATAGCAAGTACTGAGAATTAATTTACCGATAATTGATCGAGAGTTGATGGTATATGAATTATAGAGCTATCGCTTAAGCGTGAAAGTGTCCACCAAAGTTTTGTATTTGTAAATAGTCATTTTGAAAGAAGTGTATGTGAGAGGATATGTTCAAGATGTATTAGACTATAAAAAACCCTTGTTGGAATAATAGGAAAGGGAAGAGTACGAAAATAAAGGAAAAGATTATGACTCGGTTTAGTAGTATAAGAATTGGTAAGAGGAGAAGTACATGAGTTGGCGTATAAGTGTGATTCTGACTCTTTGAGGGTATTCACCAGAGCAAGTGAATGAATCAATTGAGCAGACTCCAGACGATATTACAAAAATATAAGTATTTATCAATGTGTATTGTTTTGTTACTCACTAAGTTTTTTGAACTTACTTATTCTTTCTTTATGTTTCAAGTATCGATGTTGAGTACGCGCTTGGAGGGACGACACTAGAACTACGCCATAGAAGAGGCGTAATGGGTTATTATGCATACAGTGCTGCTATAGAGTTGTTATGTAGTAGTTTAATATAATGAGATTGTATCCGCCAAATAATTGTGTTAGAATGAATTATTTTGTATAATTATATTTATTTAGATACCTTATTGATTTGTTGAAATTTAGTCCTGGAATGTAACTTAATCTAGGATAATTTGTAATAATGTGTTATTCGCCAAAGTTTAGTGTTATAGGTTATGTGTTTGGTGTGGTAACACCCAAGATCCGGATTCGGTGAATCGGATTGGGTTGATGGTGTTACGGTAAATAGTCATTTTCCAATTAAGATAATTATCATGAAACATCACAATTATTATGGATATTGATGTTGAATTTTAATAGTTAAGGAATTGGAAAAAAAATGAAAAGAAAACATTGTTAATATTTTCCATCATTCATGTTTCACCATCAATAAGAAGAAGAAAGTTTGCTTTCTTTACAATTTGGTCTTTTTATATAAAAAAAATCCACCATTTTCACCTAGAAATCAAAGGAGAAAAATGATATAGAGACCATGGAAAGTAAGAATATCAATTTAGATTCAAGAAAATTGAAGTTAGAGGAGAGAGAAAATAAGCTAAAGCTTGATTCCAAGAGAACAAGTTATGAATGTTAAGGTTTCATGTTGTTTTCAAGTTTAATTTATTAGAAAAGTAAAGAAAAGATGTTAATGTGAAGATTACTTATGGTAAGTTTCATGTTATGATATGATGGTGAAGAAAAAATTGAAACAATGAATCAAGTGATAAGGAAAAGTAAGAGCAAGTGATTTGAATTTGGAAAAAGGTAAGTACCCATAAATTATCTTGTTATTTAAGGATTAAAATGTATACTTAGCAAAGCTTTATGGTAAATTAGTAAAATAAAGTGTAAAGCAATTTAATATGTGAATAAGAAAATTATGATAAAAGTTTAATGAATGTGTTATGAGATGATTAAATATGCATAAAATATTGTAAAAGTGAAATTGTGGAAAAGTATGGAATTTTTATGATGACAAGGACTAAATTGTCAAACTTGAGAAAATATCTGGATGAAATAATAGAAGTGAAATACATAAAAATTGATATGTGAAACAAGATATTGAGATAAATTATGTGATTAAAGTGTAACAAGAAAGAAAATTGATTTAATATGATTAATTAGTGAATATTGAACTTTTATGAAAAAAGGGAATAAATTGAAAGTTTATGAAAGTTTACAAGAAAATATTTGATAAGTGAAGAATGTAGTTGAAAATGGAAAAAAACACATAATTATTGTAATTCAAATTACATTTTCTTTAATTTGTGGAAAGATAAGGATTAAATTGAAAAAAGTGTAAATTATAGTTAAATCGTGAAATATTATATTTGATAAATAGAATGTCTAAGAAAGTGTGATGAAATAGTATATGTATGAAAAGTGAAAGTGAGATTGGATTACAAAGAATAGTGAATCTCATGATAAAAATGATTAAACTAAAATAAGTTCTAAGTAAGCAAATTCTATTATGAAAATGAGAAAATATAATTGACTCTGATATGGTTGCCCAAGTAGACAAGATAATAATTAATAGGATTTATATGGAATTCCATTAAGGAAAAACTTAGTGCGCTCTCTGTTCTGAATACGCACTTCAATGCTGTCCTGTTCTAACATAGCACTCTGGTGGTACTCTGTTCTGTTATTTCACTTCGGTGCATTACTGTATTGTTTTCGTATATCCTATGCGTTCTGTTAAGTCTATGTTGGGTCTCTATTGAATAATAAAATATAATGATAAAATAAATAGTTATGTAAGTAAGTTCTAATGAAAATTTCCTGTCACACAGTGAGATGACAAGTAAAGGATTCTAGTAACAATTTTTGTTAAACCGTGAAGTGATAATGTAGTGAATTAGACTAGTAAAAGATTTGTTCTTGTCAATCCATGAAAATATAGAAGTAGTAAGTTATGGTAATAATGAATCCTATAAATATGGAATGATCTGTTGATTATTAAGATATATTCAGTAATTGTACTAGTAATAATATTTTTAATATATAAAAATCAAGGTAAAAATGAGATTTGGATTCAAGTAGATCAAAGTGAAATATAGTATTTAATTTTTTTTCCTTTAATGCTTATTGGTGTTCCAAAAGTTCCTTTTTGAAATCCTAGAGAGGAAAATGCAGTTTGGGTTGACGTATAGTGCAACTTGTCAAATATATTTGGTCATATGAGATTCCCCCGTTCTCTTGCCCAATCGAGATATCCTCTGTTTCGCCCAAAAAAAGATTGATTGAATTATCAAAAATATGTAGCGTGAAGTGTAGTGAACAATTAGAGATCCATTTCATTTTTTTTTGGGGGTATCCAGATTAATATTTTCAATTAGAATGATTTATGGTTGGCTTGGTTGGCCGATAAAATGAAGCATCTAGGTTCCATTTAGCAAAAAAAACCCATTTGGTAATACATTTATGATTACCATCTATATCATAATAAAAAATCCTTTTTATTTACAAATTCGAAATAGAAATAAGAACGATTTCAAACTATTAATCAATCGAATAATATGAGGAATACGTTGAATATTTGGTGGAAAACATGAAAGAAAAAGGAATTAAATTAAAATAAAAAAGGAAGTGAAATCATAGCAAAAAGATATGGTATTGGGTCATTTATCCTATATGTACAAATCAAAATTGGGCGGATCTTTACTCCGAGTAGAGCATAAACCTAAAAAAATTCAATAAAAAAATTGATGAAACCCATTCAGGAACAAGAAAATGACATTGTGATTTGGATTGAATCCCAATGAAAAAAAATAGATCAATGAAAAGTTTGTGCAATAAGTTCAGAGAAATTTTTCTATATTATAGATTATAAGAAAACGGTGGGTACTTATTAAGCTTTCACGAGTTTAATGCGTGTTTTAAACGCGTAGGTGAAAGATCGGATTGAAGTACTCATTTGAAGTAGCACGACCTCGACTCATCTCATCACATCATCAAAGCTTGGGAGGAAATGATATGAAATAAATTTCATGGTATAGAGTATGACATGTACATAGGTGAATTAATGAAGTAATAAAAGAAAGTGTCTAGTTGTTTTTTAATATTTGAGTTTAATGTGTTTAATGAGTTTAATGTATTTTTATGTATTAATTATGTGTTTATTCTGAGTATGATCTTTCTAATTTGAGCTATTTATGATCTTTTATCTCGTAGGGACTAAATTGGAGGCAAAAGTGAAATTAAGGGCCAAAAGCATGAATTTAGAGATAAAATAGGCCAATATGCAATATAGGGAAAAGTTGGTGCCAAAAGTGCAAGCATGGAGGACACAAGGGTTGAATGCAAAAGAAGAGATTTTATTCTATCAAATTCTATTTTAATTATATTAGGATAATTAATATTAAGATAATTATTGAAGATTATTTAATTTTAGGATTTTATTTTATTTATCTTCAATTAAATGTATTTATCTTTTGGGAGTTTAAGTAGGATTAGACTATCTCTCCTAGCTATAAATAGGGGGTGAAGTGTCTCAAAATGCATCCATCTTTTTCTATAAACACTTTCCCCTCAAAAGTCTAGGCTTTTGTTCTTTCCATATTTTCTTTCAATAAAATTTCCTTTTCCATTTTTATAATTATTTTCTTTTACACCACAATCATGAACCACTAAACCCATCTAGCTGAAGGTTGTCAAATTCCCCAAAAAGGTTCTTGAGACTTAGAATCCGTACTTAACTTTTTCACCAAGTATTCATCGTTTCTCCGCACTACGGGGCTAACGCTTCCGTCCATGTCCCTTAAGAAGTAACTTTTCAACGTATGCAAAGGCGGCCGCTTTGTATGTTTTGGAAGGATTGCACCTTGGTTCGTTAACTTACTGCATCAGAGGTTGGCGAGCCCAAGAGACAAAATGGCGTGGGATTCGCCATTGAGAAGCGTTGATCTAGCATAGACGATCCCACAAAAGCAATTGCAGGCTAGAGTCAGGTTCCTTAAATTCGTAAGTCTAAATTCTTGGAGCTGGTGGTCATAGGCATCCTCTTCCACTATAACTGGCTTACTTGGGTTGAGAAGGGTCATTTAAAAGCCGAGGATTGAACCCAAGGTAGAACGAGACAACCGGAGGCTAGAATCTCGCCACATAAGAAACTTACTCTTCCCTAAACTCTTTTTATTTTCATATTCCTCATTTTAATTTCTGCAATTTATTTAATTTAATTTCGTAATTTCAATTCACTTTAAATTCTTTTTTTTTTCTAGACAGAAATTTTTAATTCTGCTTTTTTATTTTTCAGTCACGCAAGTTTCCTTGGTCAAGAAATTGTCCAGGATTTCAAGAAACGAGCATTCGTACAATCCGGTCCTTGAGGATTCGACCCTACTTCCCTTTTATCGTTATTTTTACTATTTTGCAAGGAATATGATATTTTGGTCCTTTCAATGACGATCGATTTTGTAATTTCCCTACTTAGCCCATGCTTGCCCTCAAGTATGGTTCTTATCTATTGTGAAAGTTAGATTCTTCTATAAAAGAAATACCACTCCAAAGTTTTATAAAAATTAGTCAAAATGCATATGAAAAATAAAGAGAACCCTAAGCTTGCTTTAAGTAAAACAGAAAAAGTTTTCAATTAATACAGACATTAACATCAACTTGAATTATTTCATGGAAATTAGGTAAATTACTAAACCTACCAAGACACCCTCTTTGTTTCTTCCTTTAGTCCCAAATTTTATTTACACATATTTTTTCTTTTCCATTTTTTCCTTTTTCTTTTTTATTAATTAATTAATTAATTAATTATTTGCTTAGAAATATATTGCTATTTTTGGTTAGCGGAGTTTTATCCGTCACGTCACACAACCTTTTGACGTGAAGTAGAATGACAACCCAAGCACCCTACCCCGATTACTCAATCAGTTACGTTCTGGGCTACACTCATAACCTTGACTAGCGGAGTTTTACTTGTCACGTCACACAACCTTTTGACGCGAAGTAGAATGACAACCCAAACATCTTACCCCAGTTACTCAGTCAGTCACGTTCTAAGCTGTACTCATAACCATGGAAAATTTTTTTAACAATTAAACGAAATTTAAATTTTTGAGAACTTAGGAAAAACAATTTAAGTGTCAAGAATAAGTTTCAATAATCACCTAATATCCATGGACATAAATTAAGCATGCAATCATTTTAAGTGTTCACTTTATATTAAATTTGATCAATTTCACGAAAAGTAAGATAGAATTAACTCTATTAATCACAATTGTTTTCAGCCTAATAAAAATAAAACAGTGGAGATGGCATCAATTATGGGACAAATCATAATTTCCTCAAAAGGAAAGAATCATGCTTGTGGGGCAAACTGTAGCAAGTCGTGGTCAAACTCTTGGGCATGAAAAGAGGCAGGATATTCTAAAAAAATAGATATGGACAAAATAGGGCCTCAAACAGAAACATCAAAAAAAACACGGCAGCAACAACAACCAAAATAAAAAAAATTCATAGAAACAACGAAGAGTTCCTCCCCCTACTTAAAACACATTGTCCTCAATGTTGACTAAAAGAGATAAATAAGTAGAAAGGTTTAGTAAAACTCCCCGTGTAGTTACCGTCGATCGGTGCTCGCGGTAGAGAAGAAGAAGAAGATGGCGAGGATGGGTCGTGCAGAGGAGAGGAGGACAACGTGGTGTGTAAGGAGGAGAGGAATAGAAATCGACGATGGGGATTTTAAGGAGAGTTGCGGCTACTAGTAGAAGAAGAAAGGGAAAAAAATTAAAAAATATCTTAGGGTTTTGGGGGTTATTTGTGTATGAAGGTGGGTGTTTGGTTGCAGAGATATGGGTATTTGGTTGCAGGGATATGGGTATTTGGTTGCAGGGATATGGGTACTCAGTGCGGAATACTGGATTGGATAAAATGTTTGGTTCCATTTTTCTAATTTGTTACTTTTTTCTTTGTATTTTCGCTCTGTTTCACCAAGGCAAAAGAAGAGAAATTTATTAATATTCAAAAAATAATAAATAAAATAAAATATAAAAATAAATAAAGTTAAGAAAATAATAAATAATAATAATAAAATAAAAAAATAAAAAAAATTGGGTTGCCTCCCAACAAGCTCTTGTTTAACGTCGCTAGCTTGACGCCTCTACTAGTATTGGAGTTGTTCCAACTGAATTCTTTCGTCTGTATGGGCTCGAAAAATTCTCCTTTTTTAACACATCCACCATATTTGGCTTTAACCGTCTTTGCGTGCCTTTCAAAGGGTTAATCCCTTTTAAATCAGCTATGGTCTCATCATTCGTTAAAAATGTGCACTTGAGATGCTCGGGAAGTGGTTTTAATTCTAGATCTGGTGCCTGCACAACAGAAGGTAGAAGTTTAGTATCCTTAGGAGCCAATAATTTATTAATAGAAAAATCATCAAACATCATTTTAGATTTATCTCCATAAGATGACTCAAAAGTTTGTTCTACTAATGAGTCCATTATGTCAACATGGTTTACGCTCAAGATTTCACTTGGATGACTAATAGCATCGTAAACATTAAACTTCGCGATCTCCCCATCAAACTCCATCGTGAGAGTTCTGCTTCGTACGTCAATATTAGTATTTGCAGTACTAAGGAAAGGTCGCCCCAATAAGATGTCTAAAGACCCAAGAGCTTTATCCTCCTCCATTTTTATCACATAAAAATGTACAGGGAAAATAAGCTCATTAACATTCACTAATACGTCCTCAAGGACTCCTTTAGGATGCACAACAGACCTATCCGCCAACTGTATAGTAACACCTGTTTTCGTCAAAAAACCCGCGTTAAGTGATTCATAAATAGAAAAAGGCATTACATTTATGGAGGCCCCTAAATCACACATAGCCTTTTTTATTCTCAAGTGGCCTATTTTGCATGGTATTGCAAACATGCCCCTATCTTTACATTTCATCAGCATTTTTCGTTGTAACACTGCAGATACATTTTCACCAACATTTACCCTTTCATTACCTGTTAATTTCCATTTGTTGGTGCAAAGCTCTTTAAAAAACTTGGCATAATGTGGAATTTGTCTGATGGCATCCAATAGTGGTATATTGATCTCGACATTTCTAAATGTTTCGAGGATCTCCTTGTCCTCTTTACCTCTTCGACAGTGGTAAAACCTTTTGATAAATAGTAAAAGTAACATATTTTAATCCCACATTTAGGATGCTTTTGGATGATT
Organism: Gossypium rotundifolium; assembly: GCA_025506655.1. Lineage (NCBI taxonomy): Eukaryota > Viridiplantae > Streptophyta > Magnoliopsida > Malvales > Malvaceae > Gossypium > Gossypium rotundifolium. The sequence continues at coordinate 84,312,778 of CP106726.1, forward strand.
TATCCTTGATTTATGTAAAAAAAGGTGCTCTTAATTCTTTCTTTTCATGTCTTATACTCAAGAAAGCACCCAAGAATAAAAAGAATGAGAAACGGGCTTAAAACAGACCAAATTGGGCCAACCCAAGAAGACGACACTACTGGCTTCATGTCACATGTAGTGCGTTTTGCCATCCATCTAGAACACTACTGTCCCGATTTACCGACGTTCCTCATCGACAAAAAGCCCAACACGACCTAGGCACGGTTTGCATGGCCGTGCCCCAATCGACAGACCTGAAGCATGGCCTGAACCCCGATTTGCACGGTCGTAGCTCAATCAACAGAATAGAGACACGGCCTAGAAGATGACTTACACGGGCGTGCCCTGGCAGTGCCCCTGCCACGAGAGAGAGCAATTTCAATCAGATTTGGATGCTTGAAGCCAAAGAAACATACTTCTAAGTCTACTTAAAGACCTTAATAATAATTCTACTTGAAGTAGATGCTTAGGAGTCAAGTGAGGCATCCAAAAAGCCTATATAAACAAGCCAAGGCAGTCATTCTAGGGGGTGGAAGTTGAGCAGAGTTTTCTACCCAAGCTTTTCTCATTCAGGGATTTACTCGAAAATAGCCAATTAATCCATCTCAAAGAGCTAAGATTCTACTCAAGACGGGGGATCTCCTCTTCAATTCTTCAGGGGGTTTTAGGGATTTCTTATGTTTTGTTTTATATTTTCTCTTGAGATGTTTTCATACTTTGTTATGAACTACACCCCTTAGATACCTGAAGGGGATGAAACCTATGATGGATTTTGTTATTTAATTTTTGGTTTATATAGTAAATACTTAGTTTGTTCTCAATTATGTTGCTTAATTTAATCTAATGTGCTTAGGTGGAGGCAGAATAGACCCTGCCTAAGAGTAGATCTAGCATAATTAAGCGGAGTTGATCAAACGCCTAGAGATAAGGTTACGAGATTTTACCGGATTAGGGTGAAACCTAATATGGGAGTCCATTGATCGATTTACTACTTCCTTAGGGGGTTATTATAAGAGAACGAGAGTTCCACTAATTAACCTAAGGTTAGACGTTATTAGCTTCGAGAGAGGGTTTAATATAGGTTAGAGAGTCTCACGGATCAAGCTAAGTAAAGAAATCATATGAATTAAAGGTTAGATAACAAGTGAAGTCTAGGCGGATTCTTCCTGAAGGTATCGTCGTAATCAATTGAGTTTTTTTTTCACAGTCTTTTCCCAAAGTTTAGTTCTTTTGTCTTTGCATTTAGTTTAAAATATTTCATTAGTTTTAGATTAATAAATCAATCGCTCCATATTTCAGGTTGAATAATAGAAAGAAAGTGAGTAGTAGTACTTTTAGGTTCCTTTGGGTTCGATAAGATATTTTTGCCTAAACTATACTATTGTTCTATAGGTGTACTTGCCTCTATCGTTGTCATAGTTAGTCTACAGGTTCGATCATTCTTTTTATAAATTTTAAAAGTCGACTATTTGACACGATCACCTTTCTGGAAATGGAGGTTGAATTATGGGCAATGGGGGTTTCGTTTGGACCTATTCATCGTTCTTGGGCTTTTCTTGGGCAGAATCTTGGCCAAGATTTCTGCCAAGAATTGGTTCCAATACCTTTCCACTTTGCAACGTCACTGCATTTGCGTTTTGTCTTGGATTTGGTTCTGTTTGTGACGGTAACTTCCCTTGAGAGTTCATTTTCTCAACTGATATGGTCAATTCTCTTATTGACGCCTCATTTTTCTATTGAAAATACTTCATTTCTCTTTGGAAATTAAGAGTTTGCTGTTGAAAATCAAGGACATTAGCTGCTAATTTATTGACCATGGTTTCTAAGAAATTACCTAAATCTTGAGGCTATTATGGAAGCTAATTTTCGTATGGCTGGTTATACCGTGGGTTGGTCCCATAACTCAAGTTGGGATGGTCCCTCCATCCTAGGTTGTAAGTATTAGTGTAGGGGTCATATCGCCTCTGTGGTGGCCCAGGAAAATTTCCCACGGCATCTAAATGAGCCATAGTGTCATCATACAAACTGGGACATGCGTCAGTTGTATGTTCAGGTGTAGCACATATTCCACATAGCTGAGCTGGTTTCGCCTTTTTTGCAACAAGAGAGCTCACAATATTAGTAAGTGTATCTAGTCTATGTTCTATAGTAGAATTACTTAGCTGGTGAACCCTTCTAGGGGGTTCAGGATTGGCTCGAAATTGCTGAGAATTTGTAGCCATTGTAGAGATTAAGTCTCTTGCTTGTTGGGGAGTCATGTTGACCAACGCTCCTCCACTAGCAGCATCTACCATATTCATCTCCATGGGTTTCAAGCCTTCATAAAAGTATTGGAGGAGAGATTGCTCGTTATACCATGTGCGGGAAACTTGTACACAATTTCTTAAACTGCTCCAATAGTCATAAAGAGTCTCTACTTCTTTTTTCCTTATTCCCTCGATCTCTCTTCTTAGCTCAACTGCTCTAGATGCTGGAAAGAACCTGTTGAGAAATAAACGAGATAAATCAGCCCAAGTAGTTATAGATCCAGGGGGTAAATAAAATAACCATTTCCTAGCTGAATCTGCTAGGGAAAAAGGGAAAGTGTGCAATTTAATTTGATCCTCAATTACGCCTTGAGGTTTCATACTCAAACAAACCATATGAAACTCCTTCAAATGTTTATGGGTGTTTTCATTTTGTAACCCTCGAAAAGTTGGCAACAACTGAATTAACCCTGACTTTAATTCAAAATCAGTATCCACATTAGGATACGCAATGCATAACGGTGGTTGTTCTGTCAGAGCTTCAGACAGTTGCAAAATTGTTTGAGCCATTGGTTGACGTGCCAAATTTGAGTTTTCGTCAACCCTAGCGTTAAGCACTTCTTCTGGGGAATCGACTCCTACTTTTGTAACACCCCAAACCCGGCCTATGCATTTAGCCCGAATTTTGGCATGCCACACAAATTAAACGTACATTCAAATCATTTAACGATGTAGGAATCAAATTCCAAAACGATTAAGAGAGCGACTTTATCAAAAAATCGAAGTTCATTGAAAACCATAATTAAAAACACAAGAGTTTATCATTTGATCCATAGAGTAGTAATTCATTAAAACTTTGGATTTATTTAGTCAAAATATTTCATTGAAAAGTTTTAAAATAATTTCCTATGTTTGATGATATTTAAGAAAACCTTTATTTTATACGAAAGTTTTGGAAAAACATTTATGAAAACTAAATCAATCCAACTTAGGAAAACTAAAAACATAATAAACCCATCCCAATAATAAAATCCATAATTTAAAGAGGCCTTATTACATCGCCATAAAAAAATAGTACTTAATAAAATTTATTAAAGAAGTCTTAAAGCTTTATAAACTACCATTTGTAGTATAGCCTCCACACGAAGTCATCTCCGACCCAAGTCATCTCCGACCCAAGTCTCCATCAATTGGGGTGAGTTACTTAGAACTCAGTGTGTAACTCACTTACCTTAGTCCACTGGGCCAAAACCATTTAAGCATTTATTTGGGCCTAAGCCCATTACAATTATAATAATTTAGCACATATGAAATGCAAGCGATATGCAATTCCCAAAACCAAACCTAAATTTCCATCCGCTACACACCACCGCATTCAACCAAAGACACCTGGGGAGCTTTAGTCACCCACCCCGCCAACACAATCAAGTAGGCATTAAGTCAGTATTTCAAATTTCGTAGACAAGCCACCGAATTCACAGAGTTTACATGGCATTTTCCATTTTTCAGAATTGTGGCAGAGCCACCAAAATATTGTAGCAAAGCTACTAGAACTTCTCTTCGTCAAATAGCCCAACCCATGCAATCATGTATATAATATGCATAACAATCCATTCATATAATTATTCCAACATAAGGCCCATTATAAAAGTTATTACAATCTGACCCATTTCACATTTTGGCCCACGAAATCTCATATCACATATGGCCCATTTATCAATTATCATATATGGCCCAATTATCAAATATCACATATAGCCCATTTATCGATTATCACATATGGCCCATTTATCATTTCTCACATATGGCCCATTTATCAATTATTACATATGGCCCAAATTGTCCAATTATCAAATATCACATATGGCCCAATTAACAAATATCACATATGGCCCAATTATCAAATATCACAGATGGCCCAATTATCAAATATCACATATGGCCCAATTATCAAATATTACATATGGCCCATTTATCATTTTTATCGAATTAGCCCATTAAGGGCAATTTCATAATTTTCTTGATCTTAATACCAATTTCAAAACATCTATCATTAAGGTGATAAATATGATATTCTTCCCGATTTCACTAACTTGTGATTTCATCCACCGATTTATACAATATAGTCATTTAACCCATGAGATACGGTGTGAGATTACACACCTGATTATGGTGAGAACTACACTTTCCTGCTCGTCGATATCTAAACACATATCACGATGGATTAGAACACTAATATTTAATATAAAACTATTCTAATTTTAAGCGATCTAGATTTTACCCTTGATATCTCGAACAACCACTATTTGCAATTTCTCTCCGATCAAAGGTTCAGAACCACAAGTAAACAATGGTTCGGGAGTACATACGACTTCAAATAATTGATTTTTGCCGGATGAGGGTCCACAACCTGGTGGAAAGTCTCAGATTCCCGAAGCAGTCCTTCTCTTAAACTTAGGGGGAATAGCAGAACCACCCCTCTTTCGAACACTATTTACTGCCCTTTTTGTCCCTATCTTGATTGTCTCTATTGACAAAAGATCATTAGTCTTAACAATATATCAAAAATCTTAAGACTAAAGACTTAAAGAGTGAAATCGGCTTACCTTAATATTCCAAAAGATCTCAAGAGAATCCTTTGTACGTTATTATCAAATCTTAAATGAACTTCAAGATTACTCCGAAAAGATCATGATTCGACCCTTCCACTATTTCACTAAGAATAACGAAAGAAAACGTTTGAATAAAGATTGGTTATTCGGTTAAAAAGTCTCTTCCAAAGACATTCTAACATTCGGCCATATTGACCAAATATCAAAAGAAAAGACAAAGAATTGATACTTACCGATTATCCAAAAAAAAAAAAAAGATGTTATGGAGAATGGAAGATTTGGCTATGCTAAAACAAAGTAGAGAAAGGAATGATTCGGCTATGGAGGTAGCCTAACATTTGGCCAAGGGAAAAGAAAATGTTGAAAGTATGTTTGAAAAGAAAGTTAAAATGATGAAAGAAAGAAAATGAGAATAAGAGGTTTATGATTAAATTTTTGAAATAATGAAAAACAAAGGATGAGAGTTTGAACAATGGTGCATTCGGCCAAGAGAAGGGAGAAGAAAATATTGTTTGTATTTGATGTTTTAGGCACTAGATGAGAACACCAAATGGGCTACTTGAGTGATTAGCAAAAATGACCAAATGGTCAAAAAGGATAACCAAAAGAAACAAAGCAAAGATGGTTTTCCTCTTAATCATAAGCACATTAAGCCATTAGGAAAAGATGAGAGAAAAATTTGGTTTTTGGGAGAGCAAATGACCAAAATGAAAATTCTCTCAAGCTACCCACTTTTCCAAAACTTACTACCAAAATTTTGGCTCCCTCTTTAGTCCACAAAACCGTCCATGTTCATGGACAATTGGCCATTCAAAGCTTCCAAAACAAAGCTCTTGATTCATGCCTTATGTCCCCTTATCACCTTAAATCATGAGATTCTTTTCCTTAAACTTTTACTTACCTTTTCCTTTGGTCTTCTTGCCAAAATGTTTAATCCAACTCATCCTAATCCTTATCCATGACCGACACATGCTAAGGAAAAGAAAAAATAAAACTTTCAAATTGCATGCTAGGAGATTGAACCTCTCCCTCAAGCAAACATACATGCCTAACACCACCTTGCTACTAGCTCATCTTATGCTAGTTTTTGACACTTAAATCTACTTAAACCTCAAAGTCACTTGATCCACTTCAAATAAATACTCATTACTAAAATTTATTCTAATTACGAATAGTTCTCAAGTCTTCTCAAGACTTACTAAACATTCAAAATTTAATTATATACAAGTTAAGCACCAAAACATGCAACATATCAATAATCAAATTTTAGGATGTTACAACTCTACCCTCCTTAAAGAAAATTTCGTCCTCGAAATTTACCTGACTAAAAGAGATGAGGATATTGTTGTTGAATCGCATCCTCAAGCTCCCATGTAGCTTCCTTCGCTCCGTGATTACGGCAAAGAACCTTAACCAACGGCACAGTCTTCTTTCTTAACATCTTAACATCGCAATCTAAGATTTTCACTGGTTCTTCCTCGAAAGACATATTTGACCTTAATTCCACTTCTTCTACAGGTACTATGTGCGATGGATCCGATCTATAGCGTCTCAGCATAGAAACATGGAAAACACTATGAATCTGACTCAATTTTGGAGGTAAATCAAGTTGATAGGCCACTGGTCCTACACGCTTCATCACACAGTACGGTCCAATGAACCTAGGGCTCAACTTGCCTTTCCTCCCGAATCTGAAAATCTTTTTCCATGGTGAAACTTTCAAAAAGACCTTATCTCCCACTACAAACTCAATATCTTTACGCTTCAGATCTGCGTACGACTTTTATCTATCCGAGGCTTCCTTTAATCGCGCTTGAATCACCTTTACCTTTTCTTCCGTCTCAGATATCAGTTCAGGACCCAACAACTGTCGTTCCCCCAATTCAGTCCAACAAGTAGGAGTACGACATCTACGACCATATAACGCTTCAGAGGGTGCCATTTTGATACTGGATTGATAATTGTTATTATACGCGAACTCTGCTAATGGTAGATATTCCTCTCAACTACCTCTGAAGTCGGTCACACAACCTCGTAACATGTCTTCCAAAATCTGAATTACTCTTTCCGACTGACCATCTGACTGAGGATGAAAAGCCATACTGAAGTTTAACTTTGTACCCAGAGCCTCATGCAAGCTTTCCAAAACCGTGATGTAAACCTAGGATACCGTCCGATATGATGACACCGGTACCCCATGCAACCTCACGATTTCAGATACATATAGTTTAGCCAACCAGAACGAGTAATCCGTTTAACCGGTAGAAAATGAGCGGTCTTCATTAATCGATCTACTACCACCCGCATGAATCTTTCTTAGTAGGTGTTAAGGGTAACCTACTAACAAAATCCATTGTTATCCACTCCTATTTCCATATGGGAATCTTTACCAGTTGCAACAAACCCGATGGTAATTGATGTTCCGCCTTCACTTGTTGACAAGTCAAACACTTTCCCACAAAATCAGTAATCTCCCGCTTTAATTTTGGCCACCAAAACTGTTCACGGAGATCCCGATACATCTTACTTCCTCCGAGGTGTATAGCATAAGGGCTACTATGCGCCTCAAGAAGAATCATTTGCCTCATATCCGAATCCTTGGGCATACAAACCCTTCCACAAAAACACAGTACACCATCTTTGTTCAAACCAAAATCCCCTATTATACCACTTTCAGCTTGTTGCATTAAAGGACCCAACTTTTCATCGGATAATTGCTTTTCCTTAATTTGTTCCAACCACAAAGGCTTCACCTGAAGTTCCACTAGCAAACTGCATCCTCATACAAACTGAGATGAACAAACATTGCTCTTAACTCCGATATAACCTTTTGACTCAATGCGTTTGCTACAACGTTAGCCTTTCCAGGATGATACTCGATTGAGAAATCATAATCCTTTAACAGCTCCACCCATCTCCGTTGTCTTAAATTCAACTCCTTTTGGGTAAGGAGATACTTAAGACTCTTATGGTCCGTATAAATAATTGACTTCTCACCGTAGAGATAATGCCTCCAAATCTTTAATGCAAACACCACCGCAGCCAACTCCAAATCATGAGTAGGATAGTTGACTTCATGCAGCCTCAATAGTCCAGAAGCATAAGCTACCACTTTTCCACTTTGCATCAGTACACATCCTAAACCCGTGTGTGACGCATCACAGTAAATAATAAACTCTTTTTCAGCCTCTGGTTGAATCAGTACTGGCGCTTCCGTTAGAATCTTCTTCAGTTTCTCAAAACTTTCTTGTTGTTTATCGGTCCATACATACAGTACTTTCTTCCGCAATAGCTTAGTTAAGGGTGTAGCAATCAACGAAAACCCCTCAACAAAGCGTCTATAATAACCAGCCAAACCCAAGAAACTTCGAATCTCAGCTATTGACTTCGATGGTTTCCAATCCAACACAGCCTCTACCTTTCGAGGATTAACTCTTATTCCTTCGGATGACACTACATGACCCAAGAAAGTCACTTCCTTTAACCAAAATTCACACTTACTGAATTTGGCATAAAGTTGCTTATCTTGTAAAATTTGCAATACAGTGCGCAAATGAGAGCCATGCTCTTCTTTATTCATCGAATAAACCAAGATGTCATCTATGAAACACTACTACGAACCGATCTAAGTAGGGTTGAAAGACTCGGTTCATCATGTCCATAAATGCAGCTGGTGCATTAGTCAAACCAAACGGCATCACTAAAAACTCATAATGTCCATAGCAAGTTCAGAATACCGTCTTATGAATATCTGCCTCTTTCACTTGGAGTTGATGATAACCCGATCTCAAATCAATATTGGAGAAAACTGAAGCGCCTCTTAATTGATCAAATAGGTTGTCAATTCTCGGCAATGGATACCTATTCTTGATCGTCAATTTATTCAACTGCCTATAATCGATGCACATACGCATCGACCCATCCTTTTTCTTGACGAACAAAACTAGTGCTCCCCACGGAGACACACTTGGTCTAATAAATCCCCGATCTAGCAGTTCTTGAATTTGAGCTTTAAGCTCCACTAACTCTTTCGGTTCCATTCTATAAGGAGCAATAGACACCGGAGCCATTCCGGGCAAAAGCTCAATGCCAAATTCTACTTCCCGATCTGGAGGTAGACCCGAAAGTTCTTCGGGAAAGACATCTAGAAATTCTTTCACCGTTCTCATACCTTATACCGATAATTCCTTGGCATCCAAAGCACTGATGAATGCTAGGAATGCTCTATTCCCTTTCTGCACCAACTTTTCTGCCTTCAAAGCAGATACCACATTTGCCAAAAAGTTTCTTCTTTCGCCTATCATTATTACCTCCTCATCATCCATAGTCCTTATTGACATCCGTTTTTCGGCACAATCCAATTGCGCCCGATGCTTCACCAACCAATCCATTCCCAAAATAAGATCAAACTCACCGAAAGGTAATTTCATCAAGTCCGCTAGAAATACCTCTTTTTGAATCTCCAAGGGCACATCTCTAAATAATTTATTCACTATTACTGACTGTCCTAAAGGACTAATTACCGTCATCTCTCTATCAGTAATCTCAGATCTAATATTTAGGTTTCCAAATATGGCACTAGCAATATATGAGTGAGTAGACCCAATATCTATCAAAGTAGTAGCAGGTACATCAAAGATGAAGAACGTACCAGTTATCACATCAGGTGCATCATCGTCTTCGCGACGACTGACAGCATAGACCAATCCTGGCTGTCTTGCCTCCGTGTTACCTCTAACGCCATTACCTCAATCCGGTGTACCCTGTCCACATCCGTTACCATTACCACCACGACCCGATCCACGACCTCTTGGTGGCTGCTAAGGACCACTAGCTGGCTGATTATCAGGGTTACGAGTTCCCTGAGTCGTATCAGTCCATCAGGGGCAATTCTTAAACTGATGATCCTTGGAACCACATTTAAAATAGGCTTTAATTTTTCTCCAACATTCTTCGGGATGTCGTTTTCCACAATCGGCGCATTCTCGACTCTGATTAGTAGTCACAGGTGCCCTAGTTTGAACTGGCTCATCATTCCGTGGCCTCTTTTGAAACCTTTTAGAAGAACCAGAGTAATTAAAATCCCTTTGCCTCGACTTTTCCGATTCGGCGTTTCAATTCTTAGCCTCTTCTACTATCTTAACTTTTCTACAAGCGAGGTAAAAGTCCGTACTTGTTGTGGGGCTATCAAGATCGCAACTCATCATTCACCTATCCTCAAAGTGTACACATACCATGATCATCAAGACTATAGTACGAGCATAACGACTCAAACAAAGAAATTTTGCCTCGTAGTCGCCACGCCTTACTTTCTTGAACCAAATTCAAGAATTCCTTCCTTCGGTATCTACATAACTTGTCCCGACGCATTCCCTTGAAAGCGACTTTAAAGAAATCCCAATTAACCAATGCAGCCTCGGTGCCTTCTCGAACAGTAAGCCACCATTGATACGCCTCGTCTCTTAGCAAAGACACGGCTCCTCTCAGTTTATGTTCGACGGTGCACTCCAGATCATCCATAATTCGTTCTACAGCCTCAAGCCAATATTCTGCCACATTCGAAGCTACACCGGAGACACCTCTAAAAACTACTGCCACATTCTGCCACATTCTGATATTGATCCGTGAGCTACTAGCCCAGTTCTAGCCCCAGCTACTCTTTTTAAAACTCGCAACATTGCTTGAGTCAAAGCATTATCCTCATTCGCATGATCATGAGATCCGGTTTGCCTCGAATGATGCAGGTGCATCTATTTTCGGTATATGACACGGCGCTTGACGCAAAGACTCGTCCCTCTACCACGGCCACGTCTACCGCGTCCACGACCATGTCCTCTAGTGCTCATAATGACTAATTCGCTTGTAATCCGATTACAAGTTTTATGAGTCAAAATATTATTTCAGTGTTTATTAACGATATTTTATGAGATATAAGAGATAGGGTTGTTTTCGGAATTAGATCCTATAGTCTCGATCTCTATCATTTTCAACACCTAAAAATAGAAGTTCTAGAGGGTTCTTAAGGTCTCATCACAATAATAAACATTTAATAAATAAATACTTACTTGACTTGGTGCCGGATGCTCGTGGTGCCATACTACCTTTAAAACATAAAGTCTAGAAATTTAAATAGTTTTTAAACAGAAATCATTGTTGAACCCAAACCACAGCCGAGTTTTGAAACTGGGCTTTGATACCATAAAATGTAACACCCCAAACTCGGCCTATGCATTTAGCCCGGATTTTGGCATGCCACACAAATTAAACGTACATTCAAATCATTTAACGATATAGGAATCAAATTCCAAAACGACTAAGAGAGTGACTTTATGGAAAAATCGAAGTTCATTGAAAACCATAATTAAAAACACGAGAGTTTATCATTTGATCTATAGAGTAGTAATTGATTAAAACTTTGGATTTATTTAGTCGAAATATTTCATCGAAAAGTTTTAAAATAATTTCCTATGTTTCAGTGATATTTAAGAAAAACCTTTATTTTATACGAAAGTTTTGGAAAAACATTTATGAAAACTAAATCAATCCAACTTAGGAAAACTAAAAACATAATAAACCCATCCCAATAATAAGATCCATAATTTAAAGAGGCCTTATTACATCGCCATAAAAAAAAATCGTACTTAATAAAATTTATTAAAGAAGTCTTAAAGTTTTATAAACTACCATTTGTAGTATAGCCTCCACACGAAGTCATCTCCGACCCAAGTCTCCATCAATTATTATTACCTAAGGGGGGTAAAAAAAATTGGGGTGAGTTACTTAGAACTCAGTGTGTAACTCACTTATCTTAGTCCACTGGGCCAAAACCATTTAAGCATTTATTTGGGCCTAAGCCCATTACAATTATAATAATTTAGCACGTATGAAATGTGAAACACCCCAAACCCGGCCCAAAAAGCCTGTGTAATACCCCAAACCCGGTCTATGCATTAAGACTAGATTTGGTTTGTTACATGAATCGAGCTATTTTTTAAATCTTCAATAAGTTGAAAGCTACAATATTATTTACGTGATTTAATAAAATTAGAAGAGTATTTGAATTTGATAAATATTAGAAAACATTAGTTGAAAATCATTGTATTATCAAAACCTTTAGGTAATTTATTAAAGAGTTAACAATAATAAAATATTTATAAAAGAATTTCATATACTTGAAAACCCAAATTTATTTTAATAAAACATCATATAATCATAGCCCATATTTAAAAGTCCAGAGTATAGTTTAAAACCAAACACACATAAAATCCATAAATTATTTATAGAGGCCCTTATTACAATAACCCAAAATAGTAAAAATACTTATTACAAAGTTCGAGTTTAAATAACCCATGTTTTGCAAGATGGCCTCCACGAAGTCATCCTCGCCCAAGTCCACGCCAATTTCCATTACCCGAGATGGAAAAATTAAAGGGGTGAGTTACTTAGAACTCAAGCAGTGCAACTCACTTACCACCATTATTGGGCCGATCGTCAATATATTATGTTGGGCTTGAGCCCAATTACGTAATTCAACAATATATCATAAAATGAAATAAAATAATTTAAAAATGCATGTAAAATGAATTTCCCAACCAAACCTAATATCCATCCGCTAACACCCCTGCACTCAACCATCACACCTATGGGGATCAAGTCAACCCACCCCGCCAACACACCAATCGTAGGCATTAAGCCTTTTTATAATTGTGGCAAAGCCACCGAACTAGAGGCAATAAGCCATATTTGTGGCAGAGCCACCGAACTAGAGGCAATAAGCCATATTTGTGACAGAGCCACCGAACTAGAGGCAATAAGCCATAATTATTTTTGTGGCAAGGCCACCGAACTAGATTTTTGGCAACTGGCCATTCTTCTCTTCATATACCCCACCCTATGCAATTATGCGTATATAACAAAATATAGTCATATAACAATTTTTATTTAATCCATAACATTGGTGGGTTTATCATTAAACATTTCATTTGGCCCAAAAAATAATTTAGCAATTTGCCCATTTAGCAGTTTAGTGGGCTTTGGCCCATTTATCAAACTAGAGTATTTTGACCCACTTTATCGAACTAGAGTATTTTGGCCCAATTTATCGAACTAGAGTATTTTGGCCCAATTTATCGAACTAGAGCATTCTACGGCCCATTTTCATGAAACATACAATTTTCGTAATAACAAGTAATTTCTCGAGGGCGTATTAGTAATTTTCACGATTTTAGTTGTTTTCACGTATTTTCGTCAAAATATCAGTTATTACATTTTTTTACCGATCTAGTCATTTTTATGATTTTACTTCAATACCGAAATTGACATCCAACCCGAGAAAAAGTGTGAAGTTACACACCCTGCATCGAGAGTACTAATCCTTCTCGCTCCTTGGCACCTAAAACATATTTCGATCCGTTAGAACACTATTTCAGATAAACATACGTAATCGATAATAGATCCAAAATCTTACCCTCTTGATTTTGAATCACTTGATTTTCGCTTCCTCGCTTATTGGTTCGTTAATCGCCGAGAATCCACCAACGATAATGGCTCGGAAGTTCGCATTCACTTGAATAATTGACTCCTTCGAAGATGGTCCGCACTCCGGTGGAAAATCCCGACCGCCGAAACCGCTTCTTCGCTTAAATGGGGATTTACAGATCCGCCTCTTAACGTGACTAACCAACGCCTTTTCTTCCCTATTTTGAAAGTCTTCACGATCAAAGGAATATTAGTTAAATCTAAAATAATATCGAATAGTACTAGAGGCTTTAAAAGATGTGATTTCCTTACCACAATAAATCGATTCCAACGTTTCTACGATTCCCCGATCACTTGAGTTTCGATCTTCCGTTATTGCACTATATAATAACGAATGAAGCGTTATTAGAACTAACGCTTATTTCGATCCAAAAGGCCTTCATAACACCATTAATATTCGCCATAATACTATTAATAAATCGAAACGAAAAGAAGAACCCTTACCTATTTCCACGATTGAAAAGAAAGGGTTGAGAAAGTGTTTGTGTTGGATGAAGATTTCGCTATGTATGATCAAAGAAAAGAAATAAAGATTCGGCTAAGGGCACTCTAGCATTCGGCCATGAGAGAGTTTGATGGAGAAACTTTGATTGAAAAGAATTAAAATATGAAAAAAAAAGATGGTAATGATGTTGTTTGATTTCAAAGAGAAGAGAAGAAAAAGATGGATTTTAGGAGCTAGTACATTCTACCATGGTAAAAGAAAAGAGAAAGGATGGTTCTTTTGGTATAGTTGATTTCGCACTCAAAGAAAAGACACAAAGCAATGGCTAAAGAAATAATAAAAAAAATGACCAAATGATCACAAAACTTGAGCTTTACCAAATGCACAATTTGGCCAAGATGAAAAGTTGAGAAGAGAAAACAAAAATTCTGCACAAGGTGCAAGGAATGACTAAAGAGAAAATGCAATTCTTAGCCAAACTAACACAAAAATTGGCTCCCCCCTATACCAAGTTGTCAGTCAAAACATGGTCAATTGGCCATGATTTTGTTTACAAAATTTTCCTTGATATGTGCCTTATGTTCCCCTATCTTTCCTTAAGTATTTGATTCCATGCCATAAGTTATCTATTTCCTTAATCCTTTGATACACTAACCAAAAATAACATGGTCAACACTTACCATATATGTTCTTGGCGGACACTTGCTATACATGTGCGAAAATTAAAATAAAATTCATCTAGATGCTAAACAAGGGATTCGAACCTCTCCCTCATGCTATAACTCATGCGCCAACACCACCATGCCATGTACTCAACTTATGACACTCATTAACACTTATTTTAACTTAAGTCTTAATGACATTTGCTTTCTTCAATAAATTCTCAATTATTAAATTTATTCCTTATCCAAATTATGCTATACTCCTCTTTAGGACTTCAATAAGCACTAAAATAAAAGAAAGGAATTTTCCTTTAAAATCTAAACATCAATTCATGCAATATATAAACACTCGATTTTTAGGGTGTTACAACTCTACCCTCCTTAAAGAAAATTTAGTCCTCGAAATTTACCCGATTGAAAGAGGTGAGGTATTGTTGTTAATTGCATCCTCTGCTCCCACGTAGCTTCCTCCACTCCGTGGTTACGCCATAGAACTTTGACCAATGGCACGGTTTTCTTTCTTAGCACCTTGACATCTCGGCCTAAGATTTCCACCGGTTCTTCTTAAAAGTCAAATCAATTCACCAATTCTTTTACCTAGTATAATGTGCGAAGGATCCGATCTATAACGCTCAACATGGAAACATGAAAACATTATGAATTTGATCCAATTCCGAGGTAACTCAATCTGATAAGCCATCGGACCAACACGCTTCAAAGACACAGTAAAGGTCCAATGTATCTAGGACTTAGCTTGCCCTTCCTTCCTAATCAAGATCTTTTTCCAAGGAGAAACCTTCAAGAAAACCCGATCCTCCACATCATACTCAATATCCCTTCGCTTCAGTGTCCGCATACAACTTCGCTTCATCTCGAGGCTTCTTTCAACCGTGCTCGAATAACTTTTACCTTATCCTCTCGTCTCGATATCATCTCAGACCTAACATCTCGTTTTCGCCCAACTCGGCCCAACAATAGGAGAACGACACTTACGACCATACAATGCCTCGTAAGGTGCCATCCGAATGCTAGATCGATAAGCTCGTTGTTATACGCTAATTTCGCCAGTGGTAGATAATCCTCCCAACTACCCTCAAGTCGATTACATCCCCTTAACATATCTTCCAATATCCGAATTACCTCTCCGACCGACCATCGATCGAGGATGAAAAGCCGATCGAAATTCAACTTTGTCCCCAAGGCTTCATGCAGAGCTTTCGTAATCGTGATGTAAACCTAGGGTCCCTATTCGATATAATAGATACAGTACCCCATGCAACCTCACAATTTTGGATACGCATAGCCGCTTAACTTCAGAATGAATAATCCGTATTTAACCGGTAGGAAATGAGCAGTCTTCACAACCGATCAACAATTACCCACACGTAATTTTTCTTAGTAGGTGTTAAAGGTAACCCACTAACAAAATCCATGGTTATCCGTTCCCATTTCCAAAGAGGAATTTTTATCGGCTACAACAATCCAGATGGTAATTGATGTTCTGCCTTCACTTGCTGACAAGTCAAACATTTTCCCACAAATTCTGAAATCTCACGTTTCAACCCCGCCACCAATACTATTCACGGAGATCTCGACACATCTTATTTCCTCCGGATGCATAGCATAAGGGCTACTATGCGCCTCCAGAGAATCATTTGCTTCGTGTCCGAGTCCTTAGGCATACATACTCTTCCTCGAAAGCAAAACACACCTTCCGTGTTTATTCCAAAATCCTCGATTTCACCATTTTTAACTTGTCAAGTAAAGGTCCCAACTTCATCCGATGTCTGCTTTTCCTTGATTTGTTCCACCACGAGGCTTTATCCAAAGTTCGCTAACAAACCGCCATCCTCGCATGCACTCAAATGGGCAAACAATGCTCTCAAATCGACATCGCCTTACGACTTAACGCGTCGCCTACCACGTTAGCCTTTCCAGATGATATTCGATTGAGAAATCATAATCCTTTAATAATTCTACCCATCTTCTTTGTCTCAAATTTAACTCCTTTTGGGTAAGGAGGTATTTAAGACTCTTGTGATCCGTGTAGATTATAGATTTCACCATAGAGATAGTGTCTCTAAATCTTTAGAGCAAAGACAATGGCGACTAACTCCAAATCATACGTAGGGTAGTTTACTTCGTGTGGTCTTAATTGACGAGAAGCATAAGCCACCACTTTTCCATTTTGCATCAACACACAACCCAAACCCGTGTGAGACGATCACAATAAACAAGGATTCTTTTCCAGCCTCCTATGAATCAAAACCTGAGCTTCCACAGATCTTCTTCAATTTCTTGAAACTCTTATTGCTTTTCATCCAAATATATGAAGCTCCTTTCGCAACAGCTTTAGTTAGGTGCAAAGAATCAACGAAAACCCTCTACAAAACGCCTATAGTATCCACCAAACCCAAGAAACTCCGAATTTCAGCCACCGATGTTGGTGGTTTCCAATCCGTAATAGCCTTAATTTTCCGAGGATCCACCCTTATTCCTTCTACCGATACTACATGACCAAGGAAAGTCACTTCCTTTAGCCAAAATTCGAGATTTACAAAATTTGGCATACAATTGTTTATCACAAAGTAGTCAGAATACTATCCGCAAATGTCGGTCATGTTCCTCCTCATTTCTCTAATAAGCCAATATGTCATATATGAACACTACCACAAACCGGTCTAAATATGGTTGAAAGACTCTGGCTCATCATGTCCATAAATGTAGCTGGTGCATTGGTTAGTCCAAACGGCATCACTACAAACTCATAGTGTCCGTAACGTGTCCGAAATGCCGCCTTATAAATGTCCGCTTTAACCTTGAGTTGGTGATAACCCGACCTCAAATCAATTTTGGAGAAAATCAAGCTCCTTTAAATTAATCAAACAGTCGTCAATTCTATGCAGAGGATACCGATTCTTGATCGTCAATTTATTCAATTGTCTCGTAGTCAATGCACATACGCATCGATCCATCCTTCTTCTTGACGGAATGTAACCGGTGCTCCCACGGAGACACACTTGGTCGAATAAATCCTCGATCCAGAATTCTTGAATTTGAGCTTTGAGTCACCAACTCCTTCTGCACCATTCTATAAGGAGCAATGGACACCGGAGTCGCCCCTGTGTAAGCTCAATGCCAAATTCTACTTCCCGATCCGAGGTATACCGAAAGTTCTTCGAAATACATCGGAAAATTCCTTCACCGTCCTCACATCATCCACAGATAACTCTTTAGCATCCAAAGCACGATAAAGGTTAGGAATGCTCTATATCCTTTCGCACCAACTTCTCCGCCTTTTAATGCGTATACCATATTTGCCAAATAGTTCCTTCGCTCGCCAATCATTATGACTTCCTTATCATCCGAGGTTCTTACTAACATTTGTTTTTCAAAGACAATCCAATTCATGCCCGATGTTTAACCACCAATCCATGCCTGTAATGAGATCGAACTCACCGAAAGGTAGTTCCATCAAGTTTGCTAAGAATATCTCCTCTTGAATTTTCAAGGGCACGCCTTTAAATATTTTATTAACACTCACCGATCGCCCTAAAGGACTAATTATCGCCATCTCACTATTGGTAATTTGATTCTAAATTCGTGTTTCCAGATATGGCACTAGATACATATGAATGGGTAGAACCAATATCTATTAAGGAAATAACAGTACATCAAAATGAAGAACGCATCAATTATCACATCGGTGCATTACCGCCCTCGCGGCGCCTAATCAGATAGACCGCCTAGGCCGTCTTACATCCGCATTTCCTCTAGGACCATTGCCTCGACCGGTGCACCTTGACCACGCCCAAATTTCATTACCACCACGACCGGTCCACGACCTCTCGGTGGTCGCTGACACCTCCGGTACAGTGCATCATTATTACGAACTTTTGAGTCGATCCATACGTCGAGGACAATTTTGTACCGATGATCCATTGAACCGCATTTGTAGCATGCTACCGCTTTTCCTCCAACATTCTCCAAAATGTCTTTTCCCACACTCAAGGCAATCTCGACTCGATTATTTGTTACCGGGTTCTACCTTGAACCGGTTCATCATTCCGAGGTCTCTTCGAATCTCTTTGAAGAACCGATCACGGTCTCTCTCTTGTTTCGTAATTTTTCTGCTCGCTGCTCAATTCTTAGCCTCTTCGCTATTTTGGCCTTCTCCACAAGAGTCAAAAATTTCTAACTTGTGTGGAGCAATCGTAACCCTCACCATCATTAAGTCCATCCTAAACGCACACAACCTTCGTGATCTATTGCTACAATTGTCCTGCATAACGGCTCGACGTAAAAACTCACTTCATATGCTGCCACGGTCTTACTTCCTTGGACAAGATTCGAAATTCTTTCCTTCGAGCGCCTACATAACTCGCTCCAACGTATTTTCATTGGAAGGCAGCTTTAAAGAATTCCCAATTAATCGCAGACTTTGGTGCCTTCTAACAAAGTGAGCCACCACCGATATGCCTCATCTCTTAACAAGGATACAGCCTCTTAGTTTTTGCTCGACAAGACATTCCATATCATCCATAATCCGCTCCACGCTTCGAGCCAAGATTCACCACATTCGAGCTACACCGAGACTCCTCTAAAACTTCGCATTATTTGACTTAAGTCGCCTCAAATTGACCCATGAGTTGTTGACCCAATTCTAGTTCCAAATGATTCTTTCCAAGACTTGCAAGATTGCTTGAGTCAATACATTATCTTCTTCCATGTGATCGCGTGATCCCATCTCACTTTCAATTGACGCAGTACGCCTACTTCCTAAGATATGATTTGGTGCTTCAACAGTAGCACCTCGGCCTCTACCACGGCCACGCTCATCGCGCCCACGACCACGCCCTCTAGTGCTCATGATAGCTTGTTCGCTTTTATCTCGATTACAAGTTTTATGAATCGTAAAATTTGTTTCGTGTTTATTAACGATATTTTATGAGATTTGAGATATAAAGTTGTTTTTCGCAACATATCCTATAGTCTCAATCTCACGGTTTTTCACATCTAAAACTAGAAGTTCTAGAGTGTTCCTATGATTATATCATAGTAGTTATTAAGCAATAAATACTTACTTGACTTGTTGCTTGGATGCTTGTGGTGCCATCTTGATCTTTAAAATTTGAACGATTTCATACGTAAATTATTTGTAACCAAAACCACGGTAGAAGTTTTTGAAATTGGCTCGATACCACTAAATGTAACACCCCAAACCCGGCCTATACATTAAGACTAGATTTGGTTTGTTACATGAATCGAGCTATTTTTTAAATCTTCAATAAGTTGAAAGCTACAATATTATTTACGTGATTTAATAAAATTAGAAGAGTATTTGAATTTGGTAAATATTAGAAAACATTAGTTGAAAATCATTGTATTATCAAAAACCTTTAGGTAATTCATTAAAGAGTTAACAATAATAAAATATTTATAAAAGAATTTCAAATACTTGAAAACCCAAATTTATTTTAATAAAAACATCATATAATCATAGCCCATATTTAAAAGTCCAAAGTATAGTTTAAAACCAAACACATGAAATCCATAAATTATTTATAGAGGCCCTTATTACAATAACCCAAAATAGTAAAAATACTTATTAAAAGTTCGAGTTTAAATAACCCATGTTTTGCAAGATGGCCTCCACGAAGTCATCATCGCCCAAGTCCACGTCAATTTCCATTACCTGAGATGGAAAAATTAAAGGGGGTGAGTTACTTAGAACTCAGTGTGCAACTCACTTACCACCATTATTGGGCCAGATCGTCAAGATATTATGCTGGGCTTGAGCCCAATTACAGAATTCAATAATATATCATAAAATGAAATAAAATAATTTAAAAATGCATGTAAAATGAATTTCCCAACCAAACCTAATATCCATCCGCTAACACCCCCGTACCAACCATCACACCTGTGGGGATCAAGTCAACCCACCCCGCCAACACACCAATCGTAGGCATTAAGCCTTTTTATAATTGTGGCAAAGCCACCGAACTAGAGGCAATAAGCCATATTTGTGGCAGAGCCACCGAACTAGAGGCAATAAGCCATATTTGTGGCAGAGCCACCGAACTAGAGGCAATAAGCCATATTTGTGATAGAGCCATCGAACTAGAGGCAATAAGCCATAATTATTTTGTGGCAAGGCCACCGAACTAGATTTTTGGCAACCGGCCATTCTTCTCTTCATATACCCCACCCCATGCAATTATGCGATATAACAAAATATAGTCATATAACAATTTTTATTTAATCCATAACATTGGTGGGTTTATCATTAAACATTTCATTTGGCCCAAAAAATAATTTAGCAATTTGCCCATTTAGCAGTTTAGTGGGCTTTGGCCCATTTATCAAACTAGAGTATTTTGACCCACTTTATCGAACTAGAGTATTTTGGCCCAATTTATCGAAATAGAGTATTTTGGCCCAATTTATCGAACTAGAGTATTTTGGCCCAATTTATCGAACTAGAGTATTTTGGCCCAATTTATCGAACTAGAGTATTTTGGCCCAATTTATCGAACTAGAGTATTCTACGGCCCATTTTCATGAAACATACAATTTTCGTAATAACAAGTAATTTCTCGAGGGCGTATTAGTAATTTTCATGATTTTAGTCGTTTTCACGTATTTTCGCCAAAATATCGCTTATTACGTTTTTTACCGATCTAGTCGCTTTTTACGATTTTACTTCAATACCGAAATTGACATCCAACCCGAGAAAAGTGTGAAGCTACACACCTCGATATCGAGAGTACTAATCCTTCTCGCCCAAGCACCTAAAACATATTTCGATCCGTTAGAACACTATTTCATATAAACATACTTAATCGATAATAGATCCAAAATCTTACCCTCTTGATTTTGAATCACTTGATTTTCGCTTCTCCTCGCTTATTGGTTCGTTAATCGCCGAGAATCCACCAATGTATAATGGCTCAAAGTTCGTACCACTTGAATAATTGACTCCTTCGAAGATGGTCCGCACCCGGTGGAAAATCCTGATCGCCAAACCGCTCTTCGCTTAAATGGGGATTTACAGATCCGCCTCTTAACGTGACTAACCACCGCCTTTTCTTCCCTATTTTGAAAGTCTTCACGATCAAAGGAATATTAGTTAAATCTAAAATAATATCGAATAGTACTAGAGGCTTTAAAAGATGTGATTTCCTTACCACAATAAATCGATTCCAACGTTTCTACGATTCCCCCGATCACTTGAGTTCCGATCTTCCGTTATTGCACTATATAATAATGAATGAAGCGTTATTAGAACGAACGTTTATTTCGATCCAAAAAGGCCTTCATAACACCATTAATATTCAACCATAATACTATTAATAAATCGAAAACGAAAAAGAAGAACCCCTTACCTATTTCCACGATTGAAAAGAAAGGGTTGAGAAAGGTTTTTGTGTTGGATGAAGATTTCGCTATGTATGATCAAAGAAAAGAAATAAAGATTCGCTAAGGGCACTCTAGCATTCGCCATGAGAGAGTTTGATCGAGAAACTTTGATTGAAAAGAATTAAAATATGGAAAAAAAGATGGTAATGATGTTGTTTGATTTCAAAGAGAAGAGAAGAAAAGATGGATTTTAGGAGCTAGTACATTCGGCCATGGTAAAAGAAAAGAGAAAGGATGGTTCTTTTGGTATAGTTGATTTCGCACTCAAAGAAAAGACACAAAGCAATGGCTAAAGAAATAATAAAAAAATGACCAAATGATCACAAAACTTGAGCTTTACCAAATGCACAATTCGCCAAGATGAAAAGTTGAGAAGAGAAAACAAAATTCTGCACAAGGTGCAAGGAATGACTAAAGAGAAAATGCAATTCTTAGCCAAACTAACACAAAAATTCGCCCGCCCCTATACCAAGTTGCCGTCCAAAACATGGTCAATTGGCCATGATTTTGTTTCCAAAATTTTCCTTGATATGTGCCTTATGTTCCCCTATCTTTCCTTAAGTATTTGATTCCATGCCATAAGTTATCTATTTCCTTAATCCTTTGATACACTAACCAAAAATAACATGGTCAACACTTACCATATATGTTCTTGGCGACACTTGCTATACATGTGCGTAAAATTAAAATAAAAATTCATCTAGATGCTAAACAAGGGATTCGAACCTCTCCCTCATGCTATAACTCATGCGCCAACACCACCATGCCATGTGCTCAACTTATGACACTCATTAACACTTAATTTAACTTAAGTCTTAATGACATTTGCTTCTCTTCAATAAATTCTCAATTATTAAATTTATTCCTTATCCAAATTATGCTATACTCCTCTTTAGGACTTCAATAAGCGCTAAAATAAAAGAAAGGAATTTTCCTTTAAAATCTAAACATCAATTCATGCAATATATAAACACTCGGATTTTTAGGGTGTTACAGCCTGACCGGATTTGTTATGTTCTCTAATCTAACTTTAGCAAATTCTAGTTTTATTTAAGAAAACTTAATGATTTTTGTAGAAAATGATTAAGTTAATATTATAGCATTGAAATCAAATTGTATAGTAAATTTATGTCTTTTAAAACATTACTTTAGATGGAATTAATAAATTAAAAGAAAACCAAATTTAAGGAATTTACTTTAAAATATATTTATATTAGTGACAAAAACATTTTTAAATTATTTATCGAAAAACCATTTAGTTATTTAATAGATATTTGTCCATGACAAAATAAAAGTCCAAACACAAAAATTAAAAACAGTTTATAGTGGCCTTATTACAAAAATAGCAAAACCCATAATAAAGTCTAAGTAGCAAAAATTAACTTAAATAAGTTTAAGTAGGAAAATTTCCAAAATACTTTGAAAATGCATTGGCCACCTCGAAGTCCTTACTGACCCGATCCATTGCACTACGAATCATCTGAAAAGTTATCCCAAAAAAAATGGGTGAGTCTTAAACTCAATGTGTAACACATACATTAAAAAAGCCCATTTTATCATATGCCTTAAAGCCCAAAAATTTCACATATGGCCATAGGCCCATTTAACTCATATATAGCCCAAAGGCCCATTCTCATAGCAGATTACATAATAATCATTTAAATCACATGGATATGCACATATAATAAAATGCAAACCCGGCCCACCTAAATATCCATCCGATACACACCACCCGTACTCAACCAACACACCGTGGGGATTACTAAATCGATCCTCCATCCACTACACACCATCAAGGCGCTTTCTTTGCGATCAACATGCACATCGCCTTATAATTTTGTGGCAAGGCCACAGACAAAATTGTGACCAAGTCACCAGATTTCATATTTGTGACCAAGTCACCAAATTTCATATTTGTGACCAAGTCACCAGATTTCATATTTGTGACCGAAGTCACCAGAATGTGGTAAAACCACCAGAATACTTCCTCCTTTATCAAATATACCCATATGCCCATGCACATACATATCATTTAGTTTTCATGCCATTTACCCCAAAATCGTAATATAATCATACTTATTTCACATTTTATGCATATAGCAAAATTAACGAAATATTGGGGTAAACGTATTCGAATATCAAATACCACCGAATGGTATCCAAAATCATTATTAAACATATTATCATAAAATCACATATAAAATAGATCTATGAGTTTTAATGTAGGGTTACACACCTTATGACAAAGGAGAATGATACTCTCGCTCGTCAACACCTAGTTAATCATCACACTTGGTTAGTATACACTATTACAAATAAAATTATACTATTGATGAGGATCTAAATCCTTACCCTGATTCTCGAACAATCATATTTGTGGTTTTTCTCCGCTAGATGGATCAAAACCCACGATATCCCACCAATGTAAAGTGGTTCGGTTGTACGACTACTTCAAATAACCGATCTTCGTTAACAGAGGGTCCACAACCCGTGGAAAATCTCTTCACCGATATAGCCCTTCTTTTGAAGTTCGATGGTAAAACAAAGGCCTCCTCTCTTCCAAATACTCGCATCGCTTCTTTTCTTACCTATCTTGTTAGCCTTAAATCACCCTTAAAAATAAAGTTGATTAGTGATCCATTCTAAAAGGATTAATATAACCAATGTGGAAAAATCTTACCTTGGATGATTTCAAAGGTTACTTTAAAAGTTGGCTTCAACAAGGATCCTTAAAATCCTTTCCAAGGATTCGCCTAGAGAGAAAATAAGAGATCATGATTCTAAATTTGCCAAAGTAAAAAGAAAGAAATAATGAAAATGATTGACTAAAAGTTTTACTTACCCACTTGAAGATTCGCCTAAAACAAAAAGAAAGGAATAAAATGGATTTGGTGGTTTCGGTTTGTTCAAAAATAAAAGGAGAAAAGATGGTGATTTTGGCTTTAACAAAGAGAAGAGAAAAGATGGTGGTTTCAAATATGATGGTTTCAGTTTTTAACCAGAAGAAAAGAAAGAAAAATGGTGAAAAGATTATAGGATAGTTTCGGCTATGAGAGAAGAAAGAAAGAAAATGAAATGAGAAGGAAAGAGAAAAGGAAGAAAAAGAGAAAGAGAAAGAGAGAATAAAAGAAGATGATGATGATGATGATGATTTTCAAAGAGAAAAGAGATAGGTTTTGGGACTTAGGTGCATTCGCCAAGAGGGAGAAATGAAGAAAATGGTGCTTGAACTTTGGTACATTCGCAATGAGAGAAAAAGAAAAGAAGAAAGGCTTTTGCAACTTTTGATGCTTTTGACAAGAATTTTGAGAGAATAGGAATTTTAATCGAAATGGTCAAAATGAGAGCCAAAACAAAGAGAAGTTTTACCTAATGACCATAGCAAGATTGACTAAGAGGAGAGTTTTGGAGAAATAAGAAAAGATGCACAATTGCTAGAACTTTTGGCCAACTTTCACCCCTAACTCAAGTCAAATTCGCCAACAAGGAAGCCAACACAATCCCCTTTTCCTCCGCAATTCTTCCCCATCAACCCTAAGATTGCTATCACCATTAACCACCCTCTTTAGCCCCTAAACCAACTAGGTTCATGGTCAAATGACCATGAACAAGTTTCAAAACATTGCCCACATAACAAGCCTCTTGTCCCCCTATCTTATCATCCTATCTTGATTCCATGCCATAATTCTTTAGCTTGCCTTTTTCATATGGTCAAATAGCCAAAATTAAAAGAATGCTCGTCCTTTCTAGAAGAACCTTGGCCAACACTATAGGAAGGAAACAAAATAAAAATTCTCCCATTTGCTAGCTAGGATTCGAACCTCTCCCTCAAGCACTCATCCATGTGTCCTTACCACTTTGCTAATTACTCATCTTATGCTTTAAGCTCATTGTCATTAATTCTTAAAGCCAAACATGCTTAGCTCCATCTTAATTATTAGAAATTGAAAGTTCCACTAAGCATTCACTTAATTAATGAAGTTCAAAATAACTTCCAAAACATACTCAATCATAATTAAACTTGCAACATCTTTCAATTAAGTAAGATGCATAACCCTAATTATTAGGATGTTACGCTTCTACCCCTTAAAATAATTTCATCCTCGAAATTACCGGCTGGAATAAGTGAGGGTATTGTCTTTGTCGATCGCTTCCTCCTGCTCCCACGAAGCTTCTTCCGATCCATGATTTCGCCATAATACTTTGACAAGAGGAACCGACTTTCTCCAGTAAAACCTTTACATCTCGCTCCGAATTTGAATTGGCTCTCTTCATAGACAAATCTGGTCTTAATTCCACCTCCTCAACTGCACTACATGAGATGGATCCGACTGGTAACGGCGTTACATTGAAACATGGAACACATCGTGCATTTGCTTTAACTCAAGGTAATTTAATCGATATGGCACAGTCCGACCCGCTTAAAACCCGATAAGGTCCAATGAAACTGGACTTAACTTCCTTTATGACCAAATCTCATTACCTTTTTCCAAGGTGAAACCTTTAGGAAAACTTGGTCCCCACAAAGAAACTCTATTTTTTTTCGCTTTAGATCTGCTGCATTCGACTTTTGCCTGTCGATGCTTCTTTTTAACCGAGCCCGGATTACCTTAACCTTTTCTTCGATTCAGACACTATTTCGACCCAAAATCGACGTTCCCTAATTTCGCCCAACACATAGGAGTGCGACACTTTCGTCCATATAGTGCTTCATATGGTGCCATCCGAATACTGGTTTGGTAACTATTATTGTACGCAAATTCTGCTAACGGTAAGAATTCCTCCCAACTTCCCTTGAAATCTATTACACAACCCCTTAACATATCTTCTAAGATTTGGATTACTCTTTCAGACTGACCGTCCGATTGTGGATGAAATGCCGTACTGAAATCCAATCTGGTGCCCAAAGCCTAATGCAATGCTTTCCAAAACCGAGACGTAAACCTCGGGTCTCTATCTAAAATGATTGACAACGGCACTCCATGCAATCTCACAATCTCAGCCACATATAACTTCGCCAATTTCTGCAAAGAGTAATCAACCCGAACTGGGATAAAATGTGCAGATTTCGTCAATCGGTCCACTATCACCCAAACAGAGTCTTTCTTAGTAGGCGAATCGAAGCCCACTAACAAAGTCCATGGTGATTCTCTCCCACTTCCATCGTGGATTCAGATCGGTCAAGTAATTCGAAGGTACTTGATGTTCAAATTTTGACTTGTCGACATCGCTAAGCACTTTCCTACAAACTTCAGAACTTCCCGCTTAAGTCCAGCCACCAAAACTAATCTCGCAAGTCTCAGAAACTTACTTCCTCCAGGATGCATGGCATAAGGGTACTATGTGACTCTCAAGAATCTTTTGCCTTAACTCCCGATCCCCAAGATACAGACTTTACCTTTGAAACACAAGACCCCATCACTGTTAATACCAAAATCTTCCAATTCTCCACTCAGACCGCCAAGTTTTGCACTCGGATCATCGTCAACTAACCGCTTCTCTTTCACTTGACTCAACCATGTCGGTCTAACTTGAAGTTTCGCCAACAAGCTTCCACATCGTAAAGACTAAGATGTGCAAACATCGCCTTAAATCGACACCACTTTCGACTTAGAGCGTGCCGCCACCACATTCGCCTTGCCGGTGGTACTCTATAGAACAAATCGAGTCTTTCAACAACTCTATCCACCTTCACGCCTCAAATTCAGCTTCTTTTCGAGTCAAGAGATATTTTAACTTTTGTGGTCCATGTATATCAACGACTTTTCCCATATAAATAATGTCTCCAAACATTAAGAGCAAAGACTACTACCGCCAACTCCAAATCATGCGTCGGTAATTAACCTCGTGTGGTCTTAATCGCCGAGACGACACGCAACTACCTTCCCATCTTGCATCGTAACACATCCTAATCCCGTGTGAGAAGCGCCACAATACATGACGAAATCCTTTCCCGCCTCAAAGTTGAATCAAAATCGAGCTTCACCAAGACCTTCTTGAGCTTCTCAAAACTCTCTTGTTGCTTATCACCCACACGAAAGGTACTTCCTTTCTCAGCAATTTCAAGAAGGTGCAAACTATCAAGAAAATCCTTCAACAAATCTTTCAGAATAGCTGCTAACCCCAAGAAATCGCGAACCTCGCCATGACTTAGGTGGTTTCTAATCTAGCACACCTCAATCTTCCGAGGATCCACCTTATCCTTCCTGCCGACACCACATGGCCTAAAAACGAACCTTTTTCAAACCAAAATTCACACTTGCTAAATTTGGCTTCTCCTTTAAAACTCGAACACAATCCAAAGATGCTCATCATGTTCCATTTCGCACTTAGAATACACCAGATGTCATCTATGAATACCCTGACGAATTGATCCAAGTAGGGTGGAAAATTCGTTTATCATATCCATGAACGCAATTGGGCGTTCGTCAATCCGAATGGCATTACAAAAATTCATAATGCCCATATCTAGTTCGGAAAGCCGCCTTATGGATATCCACTTCTTTCACTTTAAGTTGATGATACCCGACCTTAGATCAATCTTTGAGAATATCTGCAGCCCTTGTCGATCGAACAAGTCGTCGATCCTTGGCAAAGGATACTTGTTCTTGATGGTCACTTATTCAACTACCTAGTAGTCTATACACATCCTCATCGATCCATCCTTCTTCTTCACAAATAAGACCGGTGCTCCCTATGGAGACACACTAGGTCGGATGAATCCACGATCAAGCAACTCCCGAATCTGAGCCTTAAGCTCAACTAACTCTTTCTTGCCATTCTATATGGAGCAATAGAAAGCTGGCGCTGCCTGTGCAATAAATTAATCCCGAATTCTACCTCACGATCCGGAGGCAAACCCGAAGTTCTTCCAAAAACATCTACAAATTCATTCACGCCCTAACTCCCTCAGCAGCTTGCTTCCTTAGCCTCCAAGGCACTCACCAACATCGTGAAGGCTACACATCCCTTTCTAACCATCTTTTTCGCTTTAAGAGCAGATACTACATTAGATAAGTAGTTCCGCCTCTTGCCCATCACTACAACTTCTTTGTCATCAAGAGTTCTTAAGGACATTCATTTAGCAAGACAATCCACATTTGCACGATACTTCACAAGCCGCCCATGCCTAAGATTAGGTCAATTCTCGAATGGCAACTCCATTAAATCACGGAAATTGTATCCCTTGAACTTCTAAAGGCACTTCCTTAAAAAGTTTGTCTATAACTCATCGCTCATTCTAAAGGACTAAGTACATCATCTTCCTAGGTACGCCTTAGAAGTCACATGCAAAGTTCCAGATACTTCACTAGCGATGTAGGAATGAGTTGACCCTATATCTATCAAAGCAATAAAGGGCAACCAGTAAATCGAAACGCATTCGTGATAACATCAAAAGGCCACTATCCTCTCTGCGATTTAACCGCATATACGGACACGGGCCGTCTCGCTCAGAGCTACCATCGCCTCTGCTCAAGTTCCACGACCTCTACCAGAGCCATTACCCCTTCCATTTGGACCACGGCCCTTTTCATTCATTGCTCACCTCTGCCACCGATTAACACCTCGACTTCTTGGGCGCTTCTTATCTCAATTCTTCGGCAATCCTTGATCATATGGTCTTTAGACCCGCACTTGAAACATCCCGGTCTTTTTCCAACATTCTCCGAGTGCATCTTTCCACATTGGGCACAAGCACGATGTTATCCACCAGAAGTGATCATGACCGCTGTCCTTCATTTCTTGGTTTCTTTTGAAAATTCTTGATGACCTCAAGACCCAAAGCTTCTCTTATTTCTATTCTGACCTCTGTCCCGGTTCTGTCTTTCTGTCCGCTTAACCTCTTCAGCTATTCTTGCTCTTTCTACTAAGATTGCAAAATCTCTTTCACGGTGCGGAGCAATCATCACTCGCAGTTCATCTCTAAGTCCATCTTCAAATCTGACACACCGTTCATATTCCGTAGCCACTATCCCTCTGGCATAACGGCTAAGTCGCAAGAATTCTGCTTCATATTCAGCTATCGACTTATTTCCTTGCACTAGATTCAGAAATGTCTTCCTCTGGGAGTCGATGTAGCTAGCTCCAACGTATTTTCCTTCGAATTTAATTTTAAAATACCCCCAATCCAGTCGATCTACAGGGGTACTTTCCTTGATAGTGAGCCACCACTGGTAGGCTTCATCACGGAGTAGTGAAATAGCACCTTTCAATTTCTCTTCAGCAGTGCAGTCTAAATCATCCATAATCCTCTCGACGCTTCCAACCAAAGATTCGCTGCATTTGAGCTACTCCAGATACTCCTCTCGAAAACCTCGGCTCCATTTGATCTTAGTTTCTCACCATCGACTTTCGAGACCTATTTCTAGAACTAGCTTCGCTACTGCGTTCTAAAACTCGCAAAGATGACTTGTGATATCTGCGTCACATCCTTCATTTTGTTCTTGAAAATCCACCCCCAACAGTAGGTGGTGGAGCATCATTTTGAACCTTGACCAGATCTAACCGGTTCCGACACGACCATTCTTCCTCGCCCACGCCCACGACGCCCACGCCCCTAGAGCTCATGTCTACTACGTGTCTTATCTATTTTTACTAAAAGTCTTATGTATTAGAGTCTTTTCACTTCTTATTAAAAGAAAGTTTTATGAAATGATATTCAAAGGGTTTTTCCGTAGTAGTACACATACACCTAGGGTCCATATCTCTAAAGTTATAGTTTCCTTAAGCTTATCGACTTTCATATCACTTTATTAATAAAGATACATACCGATGGATCTGGCCGAGAACTCGGTGCCATGCTCTTATAAAACCATTTTAACTTAAGAAAACTTTAAAAAATCATTTGGGCCAACTTTTGAAAACGCTGTGGGCTTCAAAACCCAAGGCCGAGAGTTTAAAATTGGGCTCGATATAAAGTTGAAACACACCAAACCCAAATTTAAAAAGCCCTGACCGGATTTGTTATGTTCCTCTAATCTAACTTTAGCAAATTCTAGTTTTATTTAAGAAAAACTTAATGATTTTTGTAGAAAATGATTAAGTTAATATTATAGCATTGAAATCAAATTGTATAGTAAATTTATGTCTTTTAAAACATTACTTTCGTAAGGAATTAATAAATTAAAAGAAAACCAAATTTAAGGAATTTAGTTTAAAATATATTTACATTAGTGACAAAAACATTTTTAAATTATTTATCGAAAACCATTTAGTTATTTAATAGATATTTGTCCATGACAAAATAAAAGTCCAAACACAAAAATTAAAAAGCAGGTTTATAGTGGCCTCATTACAAAAATAGCAAAACCCATAATAAAGTCTAAGTAGAAAAATTAACTTAAATAAGTTTAAGTAGGAAAATTTCCAAAATACTTTGAAAATGCATTGGCCACCTCAAGTCCTTGTCGATTCGATCCATCGCACTACTTAATCATCCGAAAAGTTATCCCAAAAAAAATGGGTGAGTCATAAACTCAATGTGTAACACATACATTAAAAAAGCCCATTTTATCATATGCCTTAAAGCCCAAAATTTCACATATGGCCATAGGCCCATTTAACTCATATATAGCCCAAAGGCCCATTCTCATAGCAGATTACATAATAATCATTTAAATCACATGGATATGCACATATAATGAAATGCAAACCCGCCCACCTAAATATCCATCCGCTACACACCACTGTATTCAACCAACACACCGTGGGGATTACTAAATCGACCCTCCATCCACTACACACCATCAAGGCGATTGTCGCAGCCAACATGCACATCGCCCTTATAATTTTGTGGCAAGGCCACAGACAAAATTGTGACCAAGTCACCAATTTCATATTTGTGACCAAGTCACCAGATTTCATATTTGTGACCGAAGTCACCGAATGTGGTAAAACCACCGAATACTTCCTCCTTTATCAAATATACCCATATGCCCATGCACAAACATATCATTTAGTTTTCATGCCATTTACCCCAAAATCGTAATATAATCATACTTATTTCACATTTTATGCATATAGAAAAATTAACGAAATATTGGGGTAAACGCATTCAATATCATATACCACTTGAATGGTATCCAAAATCATTATTAAACATATTATCATAAAATCACATATAAAAATAGATCTATGAGTTTTAATGTAGGGTTACACACCTTATGACAAAGGAGAATGATACTCTCGCTCGTCAACACCTAGTTAATCATCACACTTGGTTAGTATACACTATTACTAATAAAATTATACTATTGATGAGGATCTAAATCCTTACCCTGATTCTCGAACAATCGTTATTTTGGTTTTCTCCGCTAGATGGATCAAACTCACGATATCCCACCAAGTAAAGTGGTTTGGTTGTACGACTACTTCAAATAACCGATCTTCGTTAATAGAGGGTCCACAACCCGTGGAAAATCTCTTCACGATACATCCCTTCTTTTGAAGTTTGATGGTAAAACAATTGCCTCCTCTCTTCCAAATACTCAGATCGCTCTTTTCTTACCTATCTTGTTAGTCTTAAATCACCCCTAAAAATAAAGTTGATTAGTGATCCATTCTAAAAGGATTAATATAACCAATGTGGAAAAATCTTACCTTGGATGATTTCAAAGGTTACTTTAAAAGTTGGCTTCAACAAGGATCCTTAAAATCCTTTCCAAGGATTCTACCTAAGAGAGAAACTAAGAGATCATGATTCTAAATTTGCCAAAGTAAAAGAAAGAAATAATGAAAACGATTGACGAAAAGTTTTACTTACCCACTTGAAGATTCGGCCTAAAACAAAAAGAAAGGAATAAAATGGATTTGGTGGTTTCGGTTTGTACAAAAAGAAAAGGAGAAAAAGATGGTGATTTTGGCTTTAACAAAAGAGAAGAGAAAAGATGGTGGTTTCAAATATGATGGTTTCAATTTTTAACCAAAAGAAAAGAAAGAAAAATGGTGAAAAGATTATAGGATAGTTTCGGCTATGAGAGAAGAAAGAAAGAAAATGAAATGAGAAGGAAAGAGAAAAGGAAGAAAAAGAGAAAGAGAAAGAGAGATTAAAAGAAGATGATGATGATGAAGATGATTTTCAAAGAGAAAAGAGATAGGTTTTGGGGCTTAGGTGCATTCGACCAAGAGGAGAAATGAAGAAAAATGGTGCTTGAACTTTGGTACATTCGGCAATGAGAGAAAAAAGAAAAGAAGAAAGGCTTTTCCAACTTTTGATGCTTTTGACAAGAATTTTGAGAGAATAGGAATTTTAATCGAAATGGTCAAAATGAGAGCCAAAACAAAGAGAAGTTTTACCTAATGCCCATAGCAAGATTCAGCTAAGAGGAGAGTTTTTGGAGAAATGAGAAAAGATGCACAATTGCTAGAACTTTTGGCCAACTTTCACCCCCTAACTCAAGTCAAATTCTACCAACAAGGAAGCCAACACAATCCCCTTTTTCCTCCACAATTCTTCCCCATCAACCCTAAGATTGCTATCACCATTAACCACCCTCTTTAGCCCCTAAATCGACTAGGTTCATGGTCAAATGACCATGAACAAGTTTCCAAACATTGCCCACATAACAAGCCTCTTGTCCCCTATCTTATCTCCTATCTTGATTCCATGCCATAATTCTTTAGCTTGCCTTTTCATATGGTCAAATAGCCAAAATTAAAAGAATGCTCATCCTTTCTATAAGAACCTTGGCCGACACTATAGGAAGGAAACAAAAATAAAATTTTCCCATTTGCTAGCTAGGGATTCAACCTCTCCCTCAAGCACTCATCCATGTGTCCTTACCACTTTGCTAATTACTCATCTTATGCTTTAAGCTCCTTGTCATTAATTTAAAGCCTAACATGCTTAGCTCCATCTTAATTATTAGAAATTGAAAGTTCCACTAAGCATTCACTTAATTAATGAAGTTCAAAATAACTTCCAAAACATACTCAATCATAATTAAACTTGCAACATCATTCAATTAAGTAAGATGCATAACCCCTAATTATTAGGATGTTACAAAATGCAAGTGATATGCAATTCCCAAAACCAAACCTAAATTTCCATCCGCTACACACCATTCGCACTAACCTACGCACACCTGTGGGGAGCTTTAGTCACCCACCCCGCCAACACATCAAGTAGGCATTGTCAGATTTCAAATTTCTTGGACAAGCCACTGAATTCACAAAGTTTACATGGCATTTTCCATTTTTCAAAATTGTGGTAGAGCCACCAAAATATTGTAGCAAAGCTACCAGAACTTCTCTTCGTCAAATAGCCCAACCCATGCAATCATGTATATAATATGCATAACAATCCATTCATATAATTATTCCAACATAAGGCCCATTATAAAAATTATTACAATCTGACCCATTTCACATTTTGGCCCACGAAATCTCATATCACATATGACCCATTTATCAATTATCATATATGGCCCAATTATCAAATATCACATATGGCCCATTTATCGATTATCACATATGGCCCATTTATCAATTCTCACATATGGCCCATTTATTAATTATCACATATGGCCTAAATTGTCCAATTATCAAATATCACATATGGCCCAATGATCAAATATCACATATGGCCCAATTATCAAATATCACATACAGCCCAATTATCAAATAGCACATATGGCCCAATTATCAAAGATAAAAAATGGCCCATTTATCATTTTTATCGAATTAGCCCGTTAAGGGCAATTTCATAATTTTCATGATCTTAATACCAATTTCAAAACTTTTATCATTAAGGTGATAAATATGCTATTCTTCCCGATTTCACTAAC
Organism: Gossypium rotundifolium; assembly: GCA_025506655.1. NCBI lineage: Eukaryota > Viridiplantae > Streptophyta > Magnoliopsida > Malvales > Malvaceae > Gossypium > Gossypium rotundifolium. Next base: position 84,347,509 of record CP106726.1, read on the forward strand.
TTGTGATTTCATCCACTGATTTATATAATATAGTCATCTAACCCATGAGATACGGTGTGAGATTACACACCTGATTATGGTGAGAACTACACTTTCCCACTCATCAATATCTAAACACATATCACGATGGATTAGAACACTAATATTTAATATAAAACTATTCTAATGTTAAGCGATCTAGATCTTACCCTCAGAATCTCGAACAACCACTATTTGTGATTTCTCTCCGATTAAAGGTTTAGAACCACGAGTAAACAATGGTTCGGGGGTACGTACGACTTCAAACAATTGATTTTCGCTGGATGAGGGTCCACAACCCGGTGGAAAGTCTCGGATTCCCGAAATAGTCCTTCTCTTAAACTTAGGGGGAATAGCGGAACCACCCCTCTTCTGAACACTATTTACTGCCCTTTTTGTCCCTATCTTGATTGTCTCTATTGACAAAAGATCATTAGTCTTAACAATATATCGAAAATCCTAAGACTAAAGACTTAAAGAGTGAAATCGGCTTACCTTAATATTCCGAAAGATCTTAAGAGAATCCTTTGTACGTTATTATCAAATCTTAAATAAACTACAAGATTACTTCAAAAAGATGATGATTCGACCCTTCCACTATTTCACTAAGAATAACGAAAGAAAACGTTTGAATAAAGATTGGTTAATCGGTTAAAAAGTCTCTTCCAAAGACATTCTAACATTCGGCCATAGTGACCAAATATCAAAAGAAAAGATAAAGAATTGATACTTACCGATGATCCAAAAAAAAATAGATGTTATGGAGAATGGAAGATTCGGCTATGCTAAAACAAAGGAGAGAAAGGAATGATTTGGCTATGGAGGTAGTCTAACATTCAGCGAAGGGAAAAGAAAATGTTGAAAGTATGTTTGAAAAGAAAGTTAAAATGATGAAAGAAAGAAAATGAGAATAAGAGGTTTATGATTAAATTTTTGAAATAAAGAAAAACAAAGGATGAGAGTTTGAACAATGGTGCATTCGACCAAGAGAAGGGAGAAGAAAATGTTGTTTGTATTTGATGTTTTAGGCACTATATGAGAACACCGAATGGGCTACTTGAGTGATTAGCAAAAATGAGTAAATGGTCAAAAAGGATAACCAAAAGAAACAAAGCAAAGATGGTTTTCCTCTTAATCATAAGCACATTCGACCAAGAGGAAAAGAAGAGAGAAAAATTTGGTTTTTGGGAGAGAAAATGACCAAAATGAAAATTCTCTCGAGCTACCAACTTTTCCAAAACTTACTACCAAAATTTTGACTCCCTCTTTAGTCCACAAAACCGTCCATGTTCATGGACAATTGGCCATTCAAAGCTTCCAAAACAAAGCCCTTGATTCATGCCTTATGTCCCCTTATCACCTTAAATCATGAGATTCTTTTCCTTAAACTTTTACATACCTTTTTCCTTTGGTCTTCTTGCCAAAATGTTTAATCCAACTCATCCTAATCCTTATCCATGACTGAAACATGCTAAGGAAAAGCAAAAATAAAAACTTTCAAATTGCATGCTAGGAGATTCGAACCTCTCCCCTCAAACAAACATACATGCGCCAACACCACCTTGCTACTAGCTCATCTTATGCTAGTTTTTGACACTTAAATCTACTTAAACCTCAAAGTCACTTGATCCACTTCAAATAAATACTCCTTACTAAAATTTATTCTAATTCTGAATAGTTCTCAAGTCTTCTCAAGACTATACAAAACAGGAAAAATTTAATTATACACAAGTTAAGCACCAAAACATGCATCATATCAATGCTCAAATTTTAGGATGTTACAACTTTTTTGCCTTCAAAAATTTGAGTAGGGTTTTCGTTAACCCTAGACTCTGCTTCATCATCGATTCTGATTTCTGGTGGTGGATTACTTTGAGTCCCAACCACCGCTGACTGCTTTTTCCTTAGCTTTGTTTCCTTGCAATTAGCTTTCGCAGTCTTTTCAATCTTTGAGTTAAACGCAAGAGTGCCTGGAGCAGATTTGGTCATAAAAAACAAAAAACAAGATTAGTACGTTGCGAGTCCCCAGCAACGGTACCAACAGTTGATGCGTCATTGAAAGCACCAAATATATGCTATTCCCTATAAAATAGTAAAAATAATAGTAAATGGGAAGTAGGGTCGAATCCTCAGGGACTGGATTGTACGAATACTCGTTTCTTGAAATCCTGGACAATTTCTTGACCAAGAAAACTTATGGATCGAAAAATAAATAAAATAGAATTTAAAGTGAATTGACATTATGAAATTAAATTAAATTAATTTTTAAAATTAAAATGAGGAATATGAAAATAAAAAGAGTATAGGGAAGAGTAAGTTTCTTATGTGGCGAGATTCTAGCCTCGGTTGTCTCTGCTCGCCTTGGATTCAATCCTCGGCTTTGAAATGACCTTTCTCAACCAAAGTAAGCCAGTTATAGTGAAAGAGGACGTCTAAGACCACCAGCTCCAAGAATTTAGACTTACGAATTTAGGGAACCTGACTCTAGCCTGCATCTCTTTTGTGGGATCGTCTATGCTAGATCAACGCTTCTCAATGGCGAATTCCATGCCATTTTGTCTCTTGGGCTTGCCAACCTCTGATGCAGTAAGTTAACAAACTGGCGGTGCAATCCTTCCAAAACATACAAAGCGGCCTCCTTTGCATACGTTGAAAAGTTTACTTCTTAAGGGACATGGACGGAAGCGTCAGCCTTGTAGTGCAGAGAAACGATGAATACTTGGCGAAAAAGGTTAAGTATGATTCTAAGCCTCAAGAACCTTTTTGGGGAATTCGACAACCTTCAGCTAGATAGGTTTAGTGGTTCTTGGTTGTGGTGTAAAAGAAAATAATTATAAAAATGGAAAAGGGAATTTTATTGAAAGAAAATATGGAAAGAATAAAAGCCTAGACTTTTGAGGGGAGAGTGTTTACAGAAAAAGATGGATGCATTTTGAGTCACTTCACCCCTATTTATAGTTAGGGGAGATAGTCTAATCCTACTTAAACTCCCAAAAGATAAATACATTTAATTGAAGATAAATAAAATAAAATCCTAAAATTAAATAATCCTTAACAATTATCTTAATATTAATTATCCTAATATAATTAAAATAGAATTTGATAGAATAAAATCTCTTCTTTTGCATTTCAACCCTTGTGTCCTCCATGCTTGCACTTTTGGCACCAACTTTTCCTCGTGTCGCATATTGACCCATTTAATCTCTAAATTCATGTTTTTGTCCCTTAATTTTGGTTTTGCCTCCAATTTAGTCCCTACAATATAAAATATCATAAATAGCTCAAATTAGCAGGATCATACTCAGAATAAACACATAATTAATACATAAAAATATGTTATTCTAGAGTATTATCATTGAAGTACTCATTTGAAGTAGCACGACCTCGACTCATCTCATCACATTATCAAAGCTTGGGAGGAAATGATATGAAATAAATTTCATGGTATAGAGTATGACATGTACATAGGTGAATTAATGAAGTAATAAAAGAAAGTGTCTAGTTGTTTTTTAATATTTGAGTTTAATGTGTTTTGAACGATAAATATGAAGTATTACATTGTGTATGAACTTGGATTATTGTTCTGATATTATTATGAAGCATGTTGTAAATGCATAATGATTTTAACAAAATGCATGGATTGTTGAATTGTAATTACTTGTTTGTAGTTGCTCCGATAACGAATGTGGCATCCCGTAGCCTGGACTCAATGATCGGGTTGGGTATGGGGTGTTGACTTGCCATCAAATGCAATAGTTAATTAGGGTCTATTCCGCACTTAAGGAGCTTGTTTTGTAGTAAATTTATGATTTTATAATATGATTCCAACTTCTTTCTAGAGTTAATATTTTTGGAAGTTAGTATTCTTTGAGAACGAATATAATGTTAATATCTCCCATGATTTTCTCTGAAAAGTTGTAACACCCCAAACCTGGCCCAAACACTACAACCGGATCTGGTATGTCACTAAGGAGCTTGTTTAAAACATGTCGCATTCTTGGAAAACAATTATCGAGTTTAAATATTTACACCGGAAAACTTAATAATTTAAGAATCTGTTTAAGTTTAAATTTAAATGATACCTTGGTGAATTTTAAATAAAACCGAAATTTACTACATGTCTTAGCTTAATTTAACATAAAGTTTAAGTGTCTAATGATGAAACCCAACGTAAAACCCAATATAAATATAAAACTAGTGGCACATGGCCTTATTACAATGAAATTTAAAACCCATTAATTAAATATACTACAAATAAACATTAAAGTAAAGTCTTCTGCTGGATTAAAATACTTTCTCGCATGGCCACCTTGCGCTCCTCTCCAGCCCGGTCCATTGCACTAGGTGCTACCTAAAAGATGTTAAATAATAGGTTGAGTCACGAGACTTAGTATGCAACCCTCAGGCACCATTAGATTTGGGCTTTAGCCCCACATAACAGATTAACAGATTATCATGCCACAGATATTATGCAAAGCCCAACCCAAACCTTAGGTTTCCATCCGCTACACACCACCCTTACCTGCCAATACACCATTGGGGATTTCTACAATCAACCCATACCACTACACACCATCGATGGCAGTCATGCTGCTCATCATCAGATCATGGCCGTAGCCACTACAATAGGTCATGGCAAGAGCCACTACAACGGGTCACGGCATAAGCCACTACAACAGGTCACGGCATAAGCCGCTACAATAGAACACATCCCCTTTCATCAAACCCAACCCCATGCAATCACAGAAATCGACACATTTATCACATACGTCATCTTAACAGGAACATTCACTTAGGAATGACAGGGATCACTAACCTGGTGATTCGCTTCTACCCTCCTTGGTCTCAACCATTATGCCGGATTTCACATTTATCGTAATATAATGTAATTTATAAACATATTTTAACAGCAATCTAAATGGTGTGGCATTGTTACACACCTGATATCGCATAGTCCTATATTCTTAGCCGTAATCCTTGCTATCCAGATCTACTACTCTCAGTCTATGACCTTGCTCAAAAGTCAAAAAAACACGAAGATTTGGCCTCTCCTACAATCAGCCAAGGGTTAATAAATCCCGAATTTACACGTTAAAAATCAGTAGATCTCCTTATCTTGAAATCCTGAAAGTAACACGATTCGAGTGTTACTGAATTCTGACTTAGAGATCTAAGCGATAGACTCCCCTTCGGATCTCGGAATGCCGCAAATGAAAGAAAAACTCAAGATTAGTTCCATATAGCCATTCAGCTATGGCCTCTAAAAGCCGAAAAAGGATCGAAAGATAACCTAAATCGATATTTACCTCTTCTGAAAGTTTTGGCTATGCCTTGAAAAAGATTCGGCAACCGTAGAAGATTAGAGATCTAGAAGTTTTGGCTTTTTAAAGGAAATCCCTGAAAGATGAACAAGAGAGGACTGATGTGTTTTCGACTTTTTGGAAGAACAAAGAATTGAAGAGATGGCCAAGAGAGATTTGGCCAAGGAATATTAAAGAAAAGAGAAAGTGATTGTAGGGTTTTGGCTATTGATAAGACCGCAGAAGTTTAGGTTTTTGACAGAAAGCAAAAGAAGAAGAGATGCTTCCAAAGAGGGAAAAACTAGATCGCATTCTAAATGAAAAATTCGCACACCCTCACGCCTATCTTGAGCCGATTCTTTCCCCCTCGAGTTTGATTTTCGGCCAACTCTAGCCTCCTGGATGAGCTCTCATCTTTTCCCTTATCCTAATCACAACTCACATCCAAAAGAGTCCTACATCACACCACTCCTTCCCCCGTTATCAACTTAATATCCATCTAATTTAAAACACTAAAATCCCTAAAATTTTTCCTTGTTTCCGTCCCTACTGCACCCTTTGAAGTGCCAAAATTTGGCCCTATAACCTGGGCTTCAAGCAACCAAAATTTGGGCCCTCCTCATGCACTAGTGACGCCACCCTCTTCCTTCCTTGTGGCGCCACCTAACTCTGGAGCCCAAGCCCAAATTGACATTTTTAACATAGATACCTACCCTTAAACTTTACAATGACCAAACAGAATATTCTAACTGAGGTCTTGGCCCAATGCTGAGCCCAATTAGTACCTCAATTCTCAATTTAACATATTTAAGCACAAAATACACAGGCCCATAAATTCATGATGTTATAGTTCTACCCTCTTAAAATAAATTTTGACCTCGAAATTTATCTGATCAAAAGAGATGGGGATACTGCTATCGCATAACATTCTCTGGCTCCCACATCGCCTCTTCTGCGCCATGATTTCGCTACAAAACTTTAACCAAAGGGACGAACTTTCTTCTCAACACTTTTACGTTTTGATCCAAGATTTGCACTGGTTCCTCCTCAAAAGACAAATCCGGCCTTACTTCAATCTCTTCCACTGGCACAATGTGCAATGAATCAGAACGGTAACGTCTTAGCATCAAGACATGAAATACGTCATGTATCTGCTCCAACTCTGGAGGCAACTCCAAGCGATAAGCCACTGGGCCTTCACATTCTAGTACCCAATATGGCCCAACAAACCGAGGACGTAACTTACCCACGAATTTTGTTACCTCTCGCTTCAGACCTGGCCACCAAAATTGCTCTCGTAAATCTCGATACATCTTAACTCCTCCAGGATGCATAGCGTATGGGCTACTATGCACCTCCTAAAGAATCATCTGCCTTAACTCCACATCTTTTGGCATACAGACTCTCTTACGGAAATACAGAACTCCATCACAATTCAAGCTATAGCCCTCTCCTTCACCATTTTGCACTTGCCGGGTTCGAGTACTCAAGACATCATCCAAAAGTTACTTCTCTTTGATCCGTCTTGTCCACATAGGTCTTACTTGAAGTTCATCTACCAAACTACCATCCTCATACAGGCTAAGATGAGCGAACATCCACCACGTTAGCCTTACTCGGGTGGTACTCAATCGAGCAGTCATAGTCCATTAACAGCTCGATCCACCTTCTCTGCCTTAGGTTCAACTCCTTCTGAGTGAGGAGATACTTCAAGCTCTTGTGGTCAGTATAAATAACTGACTTCTCCCCATACAAATAGTGTCTCCAAATCTTCAGAGCAAACACTACTGCAGCCAACTCTAGATCATGCGTAAGGTAGTTTAACTCATGTGGTCTTAACTGTCGAGATGCATACGCAACCACCTTTCCATCTTGCATCAACACACACCCTAAACCTGTATGTGACATATCACAGTAGACGATAAATTCTTTTCCCGCCTCAGGTTGGATTAACACTGGTGCTTCTGTCAAAATTCTCTTCAGCTTCTGAAAGCTCTCCTATTGTTTGTCAGTCCACACAAACAATACTCCCTTCCTCAACAACTTAGTTAAAGGTGCTGCTATTGACGAGAACCCTTCAACAAACCTTTTGTAATACCCAGCCAATCCTAAGAAACTTCGAACTTCCGTAACAGACTTCGGTAGTTTCCAATCCAATATAGCTTCTATCTTACGAGGGTCCACCCTAATTCCCTCTGCGAAAACCACATGCCCTAAGAAGGTCACTTCCCTTAACCAGAACTCACACTTACTGAACTTAGCGAATAATTACTTCTCCCTCAAGATCTGCAACACCACCCGCAGATGTGCATCATGCTCTTCCTCAGACTTGGAATATACTAGGATATCATCGATGAACACCACGACGAATCAGTCAAGGTATGGCTAAAATACTCGGTTCATCATATCCATAAATGCTGGTGGCGCATTCCTTAACCCGAACGGCATCACCAAGAACTCATAATGTTCGTACCAAGTTCGAAACACCTTCTTATGAATGTCTCCTTCTTTTACCCTTAACTGATGATATCCCGACCTTAAGTCAATCTTAGAAAAGACCGAAGCTCCCTTGAGCTGATCGAATAGGTCATCAATCCTTGGCAGTGGGTACTTGTTCTTAATTGTCAGCTTATTCAGTTAATGGTAGTCCGCGCACATACACATGGATCCGTCCTTCTTCTTCACAAATAAGACCGACGCTCCCCAAGGAGACACACTCGGTCTAATAAACCCTCAATCCAATAATTTCTAGATTTGAGATTTCAGCTCCACCAGATCCTTCGGTGCCATTATGTACGGAGTAATAGACACTGGGGCTGTACCCGGAAGTAGCTCTATTCCAAACTCTACTTCGCGATCTAGGGGTAATCCTGGCAACTCTTCCGAAAAGACATCTACAAAATCCTTGACTGTTCGAACCTCATCGACAGTCACCTCCTTAGCAACCAAAGTACTGACAGCGGCTAGAAGTGCGCTACATCCCTTCCGGATCATCTTAACAGCTTTCAATGCTGATACTACGTTGGACAGATAGTTCCTTCTTTCTCCTAACACAACCACCTCCCCACCTTTCGGGGTACTCAACACCATGCGCTTAGTTCCACAGTCCAACTTAGCACGATGCTTAGTCAACCAATCCATTCCTAAGATAAGGTCAAACTCTCCAAACGGTAACTCCATTAAGTCCGCCGAGCACTACCCCATGAGTCTCTAAAGGTACATCCTAAACAGTTTGTCCACTACCCTAGATTGTCCTAATGGGCTAATCATACCATCTTCCTAGTAGTTATTTCGAGTCTATACTTAGGGTCTCGACATCGAACATGCAACATAGGAGTGGGTCGACCCAATATCAATCAAGGCAAGAAAAAGGTTATCAGCAATAAGAAACGTACCGATTATAACATCCGGTGCGTCACCATCCTCTCATCGGTGAGCTGCATAAACTAGACCCGGCTGCCTCGCGTCAACATTACCCGCACCCTTACCAAGTGCTCCACGACCCCGACCAGACCCATTTCCTCCTCTGGCTATGCCACGACCCCTTGGTCTAGGCTGACCACCTCTCCTAATCTGATCAGAACCTCGTCCCGTTGGCTAAACCTGATCCACCTGTGGACAGTCCCTAATCATATGCTCCGTGGATCCACACCTAAAGCATCTACCGGTGCTCTTTTTGCACTCCCCATAATGCATCTTCCCACACGAAGGACATGATCGATTCTGACCCATCGAAACACGAGCTGGCCCATCAAACCTAGGCCTTTTCTGAAAATTCCCAAATGGTCCTGACAACCCAAAACTTCTCTTATTCCTACCCTGATCTTATCTCTCTCTTGTCTTTCAGTCTGCTTCACCTCCTCAGCTATCTTAACTTTCTCAACCAATACAACAAAGTCCCTCTCTCGTTGCGGTGCTATCAATATCCTTAACTAATTCCTCAGTCCATCCTCGAACAGCACACAACATTCATATTCAGCCGCTACCATTCCTCTAGCGTGGCGGCTCAAGCGCAGAAACTCGCCTCATATTGACCCGATTTACTTCCTTGCACCAAATTCAGAAATGCCTTCCTCTGTGCATCCACATAGCTGGCCCCAACATACTTTCCCTAAAATGACTCCTTAAAGTAGTCCCAATCAATCCGGTCTACGGTAGTACCCTCCTTCACCGTGAGCCACCACTGATAGGCCTCGTCTTGGAGAAGAGACACGACCCCTTTCAACTTCTCCTCCACCGTGAAGTCTAGGTCATCCATTATACATTCCATTACCTTCAGCCAATATTCAGCTGAACTCGGGGCTATACCAGAGACTCCCCTAAATACTTCTGCCCCGTTGTTTCTAAGTCTCTTTGGCACCGATTTTCGGGCTCCTGTGGCCATACCAGCCTCAGCCACTATTTCCAAAACCCTTAGTACCGCTTGCGACACCACATCCTCTCCGCCCATCTGATCTTGAAATTCCACATCAGTAGCTGGTGGAACCGGTATCTCATTATCGGATCCATGGCTAAATTTTACGGGTTCTGACACAGTCATCCTACCCCTACCACGACCACGCGGCGGACGTCCACGACCTATTGAACTCATTCTTCCAATCCGCGTTTATCTGATTAGAAATTTTATGATTTATTAGTTTTTCTTCAACTGATTAACCACAAACAGTCTTATGAACAGTAGCTTTAAGAGTAGTTCTTTCAAACTCACAATTGTGTCTCGGAATTCAGTCTCAAGTCTACTACCCTAATTCAGAGAATCATATACATTCACAATCAGCATACAGAGGCATTCACAAACTTACATTCATCACCTAGGGGGATTTTCGTTATTTCACTACCCAAGGGTATTTTCGTAATTTTAACCTACAGGGGTATTTTCATAATTTTCCAAAATAAGGTTTTGGGTGGTTTTGAGAAATAAGGGTATTTTGGTAATTTTAAAAATCGAGGGTATTTGGTAATTTTTGTAAATTAAGGGTGTTTTAGTCATTTACAAATCGTGGGTAATTTGGTGATTTTACAAACCTGTGGTAATTTTTACGATCAAGGGTAGTTTGGTGATTTCAAAACTAGGGTTTACTTTAGGATTTTACAAAAGCAGGTGGTTGGTCCTTTCGGGTTTTAATTATAAGTTTTGGCACATCAACACGTCATCATGGTTAAGGTGAACAATACCACGCACTGTAGAATTCCGGTGAAGAGGAGGTGAGTCACTAGGATCGCTTAAATACCAAGCTCTCTCAGATCCACTCCTAGACATGCGTATGCTGTTGCCACACCCTAACATGGCTAAGATGAATAGTCACTACGCACTGTAGGATTCCAATAAGAGGAGGTGAGTCACTAGGACCGCTTAAATACCAAGCTCTCCCTGAATCCAATCCTAGACATGCGTATGCCTGTTGCCACACCCTAACACGGCGGCTGGTTCACAAGATTTGTTTGGATAGATTAAGTCTTATGAAATTTAAGAAGTTGTTTAGGCTAAGCTTATAGTCCATCAAAGTTTATTTAAACTAATCTACGTCCCATACAGCCCATCAAGCCCACACATATACCACACAATGGTTCAGAATACTTACCTGGCAGACTTGGGCCGGAGATGTAGGTGCCATGCTGAGCTAACAAACCTGTTACCATTTAAGAAAAACAACATGCATGTTTCAAAAACCCATCTTGAGAAAATGTTTTGAGCCCAAAAACCCCAAAGCCGAGTTTTGAACTGGGCTCTGATACTAATCTGTAACACCCCAAACTCGGCCCAAACGCTACAACTGGATCTGGTATGTCACTAAGGAGCTTGTATAAAACATGTCGCATTCTTGGAAAATAAGTATCGAGTTTAAATATTTACACCGAAAAACTTAATAATTTAAGAATCTATTTAAGTTTAAATTTAAATGATACCTTGGTGAATTTTAAATAAAATCAAAATTTACTACATGTCTTAGCTTAATTTAACATAAAGTTTAAGTGTCTAATGATAAAACCCAACGTAAAACCCAATATAAATATAAAACTAATGGCACATGGCCTTATTACAATGAAATTTAAAACCCATTAATTAAATATAATAAGAGTAAACGTTAAAGTAAAGTCTTCTGCTGGATTAAAATACTCTCTCGCATGGCCACCTTGCGCTCCTCTCCAGCCCGGTCCATTGCACTAGGTGCTACCTGAAAGATGTTAAATAATAGGTTGAGTCATGAGACTCAAATGTCCAACCCTCATGCACCATTAGATTTAGGCTTTATCCCACGTAATGCATTTAATGATTATCATGCCACGATATTATGCAAAGCCCAACCCAAACCTTAGGTTTCCATCCGCTACACACCACCCTTACCTGCCAATACCCCATTGGGGATTTCTACAATCAACCCACACCGCTACACACCATCGATGGCAGTCATGCTGCTCATCATCAGATCATGGCCGTAGCCACTACAACAGGTCATGGCAAGAGCCACTACAACGGGTCACGGCATAAGCCACTACAATAGGTCACTACATAAGCCGCTACAATAGAACACATCCCCTTTCATCCAACCCAACCCCATGCAATCACAGAAATCGACACACTTATCACATACGTCATCTTAACAGGAACATTCAATTAAGAATGACATGGATCACTAACCTGGTGATTCGCTTCTACCCTCCTTGGGTCTCAATCATTATGCCGGGATTTCGGCATTTATCAGAATATAACAGAATTTATAAACATATTTTAACAGGCAATCTAAATGGTGTGGAAGTGTTACACACCTGATATCGCGTAGTCCTATATTCTTAGCTAATATCCTTGCTATCCAGATCTACTACCCTCAGTCTATAACCTTGCTCAAAAGCCAAAAAACACGAAGATTTAGCCTCTCCTACAATCGGCCAAGGGTTAATAAATCCCAAATTTACACGTTAAAAATCAGTAGATCTCCTTACCTTGAAATCTCAAAAGTAACACTATTCGAGTGTTACTAAATTCTAACTTAGAGATTTAAGCGATAGACTCCCCTTCGGATCCCAGAATGCCGCAAATGAAAGAAAAACTCAAGATTAGTTCTATATAGCCATTCGGCTATGGCCTCCAAAAGCTGAAAAAGGATCAAAAGATAACCCAAATCGGTACTTACCTTTTCTAAAAGTTTCGGCTATCCCTTGAAAAAGATTCGACAACCGTAGAAGATTAGAGATCTAGAAGTTTCAGCATTTTAGAGGAAATCCTGGAAAGATGAACAAGAGAGGACTGATGTGTTTTTGGCTTTTTAGAAGAACAAATAATTGAAGTGATGGCCAAGGAATATTAAAGAAAAGAAAAAGTGATTGTAGGGTTTCGGCAATTGATAAGACCTTAGAAGTTTAGGTTTCTGACCGAAAAGCAAAAGAAGAGATGCTTCCAAAGAGAGAAAAACTAGAGACTGTTCAAAATGAAAAATTTGGCATGACCCTCACGCCTATCTTGAGCCGATTCTTTCCCCCCTCTGAGTTTGATTTTCGGCCAACTCTAGCCTCCTGGATGAGCTCTCATCTTTTCCCTTATCCTAATCATAACTCACATCCAAAAGAGTCCTACATCACACAACTCCTTCCCCCTTTATCAACTTAATATCCACCTAATTTAAAATACTAAAATCCCTAAAATTTTGCCTTGTTGCCGTCCATACTACTCCCTTTGAAGTGCCGAAATTTGGCCCTATAAACTGGTTTCAAGCAATCAAAATTTGGGCCCTCCTCATGCACTAGTGACGCCACCCTCTTCCTTCCTTGTGGCGCCACCTAACTCGAGCCCAAGCCCAAATTGACATTTTTAACATAGATACCTACACTTAAACTTTATAATGACCAAATGTAATATTCTAATCGAGGTTTCGCCCAACTCGAGCCCAATTAGTACCTCAATTCTCAATTTAACATATTTAAGCACAAAATGCACAGCCCATAAATTCGGATGTTACAAAAGTAAAAGGGAATTATTCTATTTTTAATATACATGGTATTAATAAAAGGAATACAATCCCAAATTGTGGAAAATAGAGTAAGAAAATAAAACTAGGTTTAGCAGCCAAAAGTTTACAAGCTCTTTGAAAAGTTCAAAAGAGTTTTTTGTTCATGCTTGACTGGTTGGACTATGTAGAGGCCGAGACACTTTGTTGCAGCTAGGATTGAGATCGTTCAAATGATTCCAACCAACTACGTTATTTTCCATTTTTAGTTTGAAAGGTATATCTTTAACCCTATTTCAACCCGATTCATTCCTCATACATGGATTCGTTGTTGATGATCGCTGGAATAATTTTTCCATAGTCCCACGTTGTGTACCGACGATCCAACAAATATAACAACGATTACTTTTCTATTCCTTAGCCTCCCGTAATAGCAATTCTTTGATATCACCAAAGAATGGCTATTCCATGCAACCTTGAATAACAAAACAAAATAAATTTCCAGAGTAGTCATTTAAAACTTGGGCTTAGAAAATATAAAAATAAAATATTTTAAATATTTTAATAGAATTTAATATAAAAATAATTATATTAAGAATGTTATTAAATTATATACTATTATTTTTATTAAATTATATTTAATATTAAATATAATAAAATATGATTAAATTATTTATTTTATTTTTATTAAATTATATTTAATAACAATCCTATTAAAATTTAATAATAATAACAATAATCATTTACGTAAAAAATTCTACTAAGGGTATTCGTCATTTTAGTTTTTTTTTTTTGCTATTACAACATTTATTCCATTCAACGAAACACAAGAACACTATTACAATTCTATTTCATTCCATTCAACCAAACAATTGAATTACTAATTACAATTTTATTCCATTACATCTCTAATCCATTCCAGTGAACCAAACGCGATGTAAAAGTCTTCTAGTTTCAAAGTTCAAGCATTGCTTGGAAACCCAGATCCATTGTTGGATTAGGGTTACAAGGCATTACAAAACAAAAAAATATAATTTCCAAACATTCACATATTCACACAGATCATATTCGCATAAATAAAGCATAAGGCTAATTTAAAATTAAACATACATTACTAATCGTAAAACAAATACAATTCTCATGCATATATTCATATTTACACCTTAATACACATGCCTCGAAGTCATACAAAATATGCTCCAAAATAAATACACGAATCATGTGCTTACCATTATAATGGTATTCGGATACTTAATAAATATTTAACATTTTATCTCTTAATTGTATTCATGCACTTAATAGACCAAACAAATCATATCACAAAGCTTTATGTCAAATATCATATGCAACATTAACAATTATACCAATTGATCAAATATATTTCATTGAGTAATTAAAATCCTTATGTGCATTTCTGCACATCAAACTTGAATCATTCAAGCATAAACATGTACACACATTACCAGCCATCCTATCCTCAATTTAGCTAGCCAGTTAACCTATAATAGTTAAATTCAAATCATGCATTATTCATTTGACTAACATTAGCCGAATTTGCATGTGCATCCTTTACTAACTTTAAGCCTATTTTCAAAACAACTATACATCATCTTATAAGACCAAAACATATTTATTTTCTATTTACAAGCTTGTGCACATATGTATACATCAATTCAACCATTTCCATAAATCCATACTAAACATATCACTTTACAAATACTTTTAGTTCTATTAACCGAACCTATTGACTAAATATTATAGCCTTTTCACTCTTATAATAAAAATCAATCAAATTTCATTTCCATATGCATATCCAAATCAAATAACTCTATATGCGATCATCAAACTTAACCTTCAAAAATTCATACCATTTCAAGCTTAATATATATGCATACTCTTTCATTTCCAAACCGAATCAAATTAACCAATATACAATCAAAAATAAAATTCATCATTTTTATTAACTAACCATACATGCAAATAAAACCATGTAACAAGCATACTCAATGAGCTATTTTGTAAGTCATTCATTTCATTACACAACCAAGATATATAACCCAAAACACCATTCATACATGTCATGGAACATACCTATGATAAACCGTAATATATACATATTTTAATCCCACATTTGGCATACTTTTGGATGATTTTTCCTTGAATTGTGGAATTTGATGCTCCTAATCCTTTAATTTCATGTTTTATACGTAGGAGAGCATAGGAGGATGAAAAGAACAAGAAACGGGCCAAAAGCGAGATAATGGGCCAAAGTAAGAAATCAACACG
Source organism: Gossypium rotundifolium (assembly GCA_025506655.1). Classification (NCBI taxonomy): domain Eukaryota; kingdom Viridiplantae; phylum Streptophyta; class Magnoliopsida; order Malvales; family Malvaceae; genus Gossypium; species Gossypium rotundifolium. The sequence goes on from CP106726.1 coordinate 84,363,056, forward strand.
GCTTGGAGTTCACCACACGGGTAAACCACATGCCTGTGCCACTTTAGCAGACTTGAACACGGCCCTAGGCTCGATTCACATGGGCGTTTCACACGGTTGTGTCCCTGCCGTGACCCGTTTTAATTCCACTCAAAATAGGATACTAATGGGCTAAGTAAGGCATCCTGAAAGCCTATATAAACACCCTAGAGGGTAACCTAAAAGGGGAGTTCGACAAAAGGCCTCTGTCAGGGCTTTTGACCGGAGCAAAGCCAAAAAGAACTGAATAAAGTGAATTACTCAAAGCAAGATAGTTGATCCATCTCAAAAGCCAGAATCACGCTCAAGACTGATGATTTTCCCTTCAATTTCCTTAAGGGATTTTAGGGTTTTTCTTTATGTTCTGTTATTTAATTTCTTCTGAGATGTATTCTTTTTTAAATATGAACTAAACCCCTCAAATACCTGAGGGGGATGAAACCTAAGGTAAATCTTTTTACTGTTTTCTGAACTGTATGATAAATACTTAATTGTTCTTAATTATGTGTTCTAAATTCTTGCTTAATATTTCAGGATATTGATTCAAGTATTGATGTGCTTATTCAGAGGAGCAAAAGTCCCTATTAAAGAGTATATCTAGCATAATTAAGCGAAGTTGACCGCACTCCTAGAGATAGGATGATGAAAAACTGTCGGATTAGGGTCAAACCTAATATGGGAGTCTATAGGTCGAGTTAATGCAACACTAGGGGTTTTAATTAGAAAGAGATTTCAATTAATCAACCTAGGGTTAGACATTATTAGTCTCAAGAGAGATAATAATATAAATTAGGGAATCTTACGGATCAAGTCAAGTGAATAAATCGCCTGGTTTAGAGTTAAATAACAAGTGAAGTCTAGGTAGATTCTTCCTCGGGTATTGTCTTAATCAATTGATTTTCCCAAAAGTATTTTCCCAATTCATTCTCTGTGCCTTAGCATCCTTAGCTTAGTAATTAGTCAGATAAACATCAACCCCCTTTATTTTTAGGCTAGATAATAAAAAGAAAGTCGAGATTAGTACTTTTGGTTCCCTTGGGTTTGACATTCCGGTCTTGCCACGAAGCTATACTATTGTTCGATAGGTGTGCTTGCCTTAATCGTGGTGATAGTTTCTAGGCTCGATCATTCATTATATAAATATTAAAACTTTCACACGACCATCAAGTTTTTGGCGCCGTTCCCAGGAAACTGAGATATTAGGAACGCTCAATTTTTATAACTTTAGCCATTTTTCTTTTATTTATTTATTTCTAATTTTTATTTTTAGTTTTTTGATCTCTCTATTATTTGTTCTGATAGGTTTTCCTGGTTTATGACTAAAAGGAACCCCTCGGGATCGTTTCTTTTTGACAGTGAGATTGAGGCATCCGTTCGCAGAAACCGAAGAGAGATTAGGCAAAGTTTACAATACATAGAGGAAGAGCAAGGAAACATCACCAATCCTCCTGAAAAGATGGTTGAAAATCAGAATAATCCTACCTCCGATGGCTATAGAAAATCTAGGAATCAAAATCCTGCTCCTCGTATTATGTATGATTATGCTAAGCCTAGTTTAGACGGTACTGAATTGAGTATTGTTAGGCCTACTATTGCTGCAAATAATTTCGAATTGAAACCTAACACTATACAGATGATACAACAGTTTGTTCAGTTTGATGGTTTGCAGGATGAGGATCCTAACACACACTTAGTGAACTTTTTAGAATTATGCGATACATTTAAAATTAATGGTGTTTCTGATGATGCCATTCGACTTTGGGTATTTCCCTTTTCTTTAAGAAATAAAGCCTCTTCCACGAGGGTCAATCACTACATGGGATCAGCTGACCAAAAATTTTTTACTTAAATATTTTTTTGCCGGCCAAAACGGCAAAGTTGAGGAATGATATTTATTATTTTGTGCAGATGGATCTAGAAACACTCAACGATGCATGGAGAGATACAAGGACCTATTAAGAAGGTGCCCTTACCATGGGCTACCTCTATGGCTATAGGTTCAAACTTTCACAATGGTTTGAACCTCCCAACAAGGCAGATGACCGATGCAGCTGCCGGTGGAACAATTAATAATAGAACACCTGAGGAGGCTTATGAGTTTATTGAAGAGATGTCACTGAATAACTATCAGTGGCAAGTCATGAGGACAAAGCCAACAAAAGCCGCCAGTGTTTTTGTAACACCCCAAACCCGGTCTATGCATTGAGACTAGATTTGGTTTGTTACCTGAATCGAGCTATTTTTTTTTTTAAATCTTCAATAAGTTGAAAGCTACAATATTATTTACAGGATTTAATGAAATTAGAAGAGTATTTGAATTTGATAAATATTAGAAAACATTAGTTGAAAATCATTGTATTATCAAAAACTTTTAGGTAATTTATTAAAGAGTTAACAATAATAAAATATTTATAAAAGAATTTCATATACTTGAAAACCCAAATTTATTTTAATAAAAACATCATATAATTATAGTCCAGATTTAAAAGTCCAAAGTGTAGTTTAAAACCAAACACACATAAAATCCATAAATTATTTATAAAGGCCCTTATTACAACAATAATCCAAAATAGTGAAAATACTTATTAAAAAGTTCGAGTTTAAATAACCCATGTTTTGCAAGATGACCTCCACGAAGTCATCCTCTACCAAGTCCACGTCAATTTCCATTACCCGAGATGGAAAAATTAAAGGGGTGAGTTACTTAGAACTCGAAGTGTAACTCACTTACCACCATTATTGGGCCAGTCGTCAAGATATTATCTTCGGGCTTGAGCCCAATTCTGTAATTCAACAATATCATAAAATGAAGTAACATAATAAAAAATGCATGAAAATGAATTTTCCCAACCAAACCTAATATCCATCCGCTAACAACCCCTGCACCAACCATCACACCTGTGGGGATCAAGTCAACCCACCCCGCCAACACACCAATCGTAGGCATTAAGCCTTTTTATAATTGTGGCAAAGCCACCGAACTAGAGGCAATGAGCCATAATTGTGGCAGAGCCACCGAACTAGAGGCAATAAGCCATATTTATTTTTGTGGCGAGGCCACCGAACTAGAGGCAATAAGCCATATTTATTTTTGTGGCGAGGCCACCGAACTAGATTTTTGGCAACTGGCCATTCTTCTCTTCATATACCCCACCCCATGCAATTATGTGTATATGACAAAATATATTCATATAACAATTTTTTTTTTTATTTAATCCATAACATTGGTGGGTTTATCATTAAACATTTCATTTGGCCCAAGAAAATAACTTAGCATATTGCCCATTTAGCAGTTTAGTGGGCTTTGGCCCATTTATCAAACTAGAGTATTTTGACCCATTTTATCGAACTAGAGTATTTTGGCCCAATTTATCGAACTAGAGTATTTTTGGCCAAATTTATCGAACTAGAGTATTTTTGGCCCAATTTATCGAACTAGAGTATTTTGGCCCAATTTATCGAACTAGAGTATTTTTGGCCCAATTTATCGAACTAGAGTATTTTTGGCCCAATTTCACGAAACATAAAATTTACATAATAATAAGTAATTTCCCGAGGGCATTTTCGTAATTTTCACGATTTAGTCGTTTTTACGTATTTTCGTCAAAATATCAATTTTTACGTGTTTACCGATCTAGTCATTTTTACGATTTTTGCTTCCATACCGAAATTGACATCCAACCGAGAAATAGTGTGAAGTTACACACCTTGATACCGAGAGTACTAATCCTTCTCACTCCTTGGCACCTAAAACATATTTCGATCCGTTAGAACACTATTTCGTATAAATATTCTTAATCGATAATAGATCCAAAATTTTACCCTCTTGATTTTGAATCACTTCGATTTTCGGCTTCTCCTCGTTTATAGATTCGTTCGTCGACGAGAATCCACCAACGATAATGGCTCGAAGTTCGTACCACTTCAAATAATTGACTCCTTCTAAGATGGTCCGCAACCCGGTGGAAAATCCCTGACCGTCGAAACCGCTCTTCGCTTAAATGGGGATTTATGATCCGCCTCTTAACGTGACTAACCACCGCCTTTTCTTCCCTATTTTGAAAGTCTTCATGATCAAAGGAATAATAGTTAAATCTAAAATAATATCGAATAGTACTAGAGGCTTTAAAAAAAAATGTGATTTCCTTACCACAAGAAATCGATTCCAACGTTTCTACGATTCTCCCGATCACTTGAGTTCCGATCTTCCGTTATTGCACTATATAATAATGAATGAAGCGTTATTAGAACGAACGTTTATTTCGATCCAAAAAGGCCTTCATAACACCATTAATATTCGGCCATAACACTTTAATAAAACGAAAACGAAAAAGAAGAACCCCTTACCTATAATCCACGATTGAAAAGAAAGGATTGAGAAAAGGTGTTTGTGATGGATGAAGATTTCGCTATGTATGATCAAAGAAAAGAAATAAGATTCGCTAAGGCACTCTAGCATTCGCCAAGAGAGTGTTTGATGGAGAAACTTTGATTGAAAAGAATTAAAATATGAAAAGAGATGGTGGTGATGTTGTTTGATTTCAAAGAGAAGAGAAGAAAAAGATGGATTTTAGAAGCTAGTACATTCGGTCATGGTAAAAGAAAAGAGAAAGGATGGTTCTTTTGGTATAGTTGATTTGGCACTCAAAGAAAAGACACAAAGAATGGCTAATGAAATAAAAATGACCAAATGATCACAAAACTTGAGCTTTACCAATTGCAAAATTCGCCAAGATGAAAGTTGAAAGAGAGAAAACAAAATTTCGCACAAGGTGCAAGGAATGACCAAAGAGAAAAAATGAACTTCTTAGCCAAAACTAACACAAAATTTGGCTCCTCCCTATACCAAGTTGCCGCCCAACACATGGTCAATTGGCCATGATTTGTTTCAAAATTTCCCTTGATATGTGCCTTATGCTCCCCTATCTTTCCTTAAGTTTTTCATTCCATGCCATATGTTAACTATTTCCTTAAACCTTTGATACACTAACCAAAAATAACATGGTCAACACCTACCGGATATGTTCTTGGCCGACACTTGCTATCCATGTGCAGAAAATTAAAAACAAAAATTCATCTAGATGCTAAACAAGGGATTCGAACCTCTTCCCTCTTGCTATAACCCATGCGCCAACTCCACCATGCCATGTACTCAACTTATGACACTCATTAACACTTAATTTAACTTAAGTCTTAATGACCTTTGCTTTCTTCAATAAATTCTAAATTATTAAATTTATTCCTTATCCAAATTATGCTATACTCCTCTTTAGAACTTCAATAAGCACAGAAATAAAAGTAAGAAATTTTCCTTTAAAGTCTAAATACCAATTCATGCAATATATAAACACTCGGATTTTTAGGGTGTTACAACTCTACCCTCCTTAAAGAAAATTTCGTCCTCGAAATTTACCTGGTTGAAAGAGGTGAGGGTATTGTTGCCGAATTGCATCCTCGGGCTCCCACGTAGCTTCCTCTACTTCGTGGTTACGCCATAGAATTTTAACCAACGGCACGGTTTTCCTTCTTAGCACCTTGACATCTCGGTCTATGATTTCCACGGTTCTTCTTCAAAAGACAAATCAATTCACTCCAATTCTTCTACCAAGATAATGTGCGAAGGATCCGATCTATAACGCCTCAACATGGAAACATGAAAACATTATGGATTTGATCCAATTAGGAGGTAACTCAATCTGATAAGCCACTGGACCAACACGCTTCAGCACATGATAAGGTCCAATGTATCTAGGACTTAGCTTGCCCTTCCTTCCGAATCTAAAGATCTTTTTCCAAGGAGATACCTTCAAGAAAACTTGATCCCCCACATCACACTCGATATCCTTTCGCTTCAGGTCTGCATACGACTTTTGTCTATCTGAGGCTTCTTTCAACCGTGCTCGAATAACTTTTACCTTATCCTCTGTCTCAGATATCATCTCAAGACCTAACATCTGTCTTTCGCCCAACTCAGTCCAACAAATAGGAGAACGACACTTACGACCATACAATGCCTCGTAAGGTGCCATCTGAATGCTAGACTAATAGCATTTGTTGTTATCTGCTGAATTACGCCGGTGGTAGATAATCTTCCCAACTACCCTCAAGTCGATTACACATCCCTTAACATATCTTCCAATATCTGAATTACCTCTCCGATCGACCATCGACCGAGGATGAAAAGCCGATGAAATTCAACTTTGTCCCCAAGGCTTCATGCGAGCTTTCAGAATCGTGATGTAAACCTAGGGTCCCTATCCGATATAATAGATGGTACCCCATGCAACCTCACAATTTCGGATACATACAGTTTTGCCAACTTCGTAATGAATAATCAGACGGAATTTGGCGTGAAATGAGCATCTTCGTCAACCGATCAATAATTACCCACACGTAATTTTTCTTAGTAGGTGTTAAACGTAACCCACTAACAAAATCCATGGTTATCCGCTCCCATTTCCAAAGAGGAATTTTTATCGGTTGCAACAATCCAGACGGTAATTGATGTTCTGCCTTCACTTGCTGACAAGTCAAACACTTTCCCACAAATTCTAAAATCTCACGTTTCAACCCTGGTCACCAATACTGTTCATGGAGATCTCGATACATCTTATTTCCTCCGGGATGCATAGCATAAGGGCTAGTATGCGCCTCCCGTAAAATCAGTTGCCTCAAATCTGAATCTTTAGGCATACATACTCTTCCTCGAAAGCACAACACACCCTCCGTGTTTATTCCAAAATCCTCAATTTCACCATTTTCAACTTGCCAAAGTAAAGGTCCCAACTTCTCATTTGATGTCTGTTTTTCCTTGATTTGTTCCAGCCACAGAGGCTTCATTTGAAGTTCTGCTAACAAACTGCCATCCTCGTACAAACTCAAATGGGCAAACAAAGCTCTTAATTCGGATACTGTCTTACGACTTAACGCGTCAGCTACCACGTTAGCCTTTCCAGGATGATATTCGATCGAGAAATCATAATCCTTTAATAATTCTACCCATCTTCTTTGTCTCAAATTTAACTCCTTTTGGGTAAGGAGGTATTTAAGACTCTTGTGATCCGTGTAGATTATAGATTTCTCACCATAGAGATAGTGCCTCCAAATCTTTAGAGCAAAGACAACGGCATTAACTCCAAATCATGCGTAGGGTAGTTTACGTGTGGTCTCAATTGATGAGAAGCATAAGCCACCACTTTTCCATTTTGCATCAACACACAACCCAAACCCGTGTGAGACACATCACAATAAGCAAGTGAATTCTTTTCACCTCCTTTGAATCAAAACCGGAGCTTCCGCCGATTTTCTTCAATTCTCAAAACTCTCTTGTTGCTTTTCGGTCAAATATACGGAGCTCCCTTTCGCAATGCTTTAGTTAGAGTGCGACAATCAACGAAAACCTCTCTACAAAACGCCTATAGTATCCAAATTAAACCCAAGAAACTCGAATTTTAGCTACCGATGTTGGCGGTTTCCAATCCGAATAGCCTCAATTTTCCGAGGATCCACCCTTATTCCTTCTACCGATACTACATGACCAAGGAAAGTCACTTCCTTTAGCCAAAATTCGCATTTACTAAATTTGGCATACAATTGTTTATCACACAAGTAGTCGTAGTACTATCCGCAAATGTTGGTCATGTTCCTCCTCATTTCTAATAAACTAATATGTCATCTATGAACACTACCACGAACCGGTCTAAATATGGTTGAAAGACTCGGTTCATCATGTCCATAAATGCGACTAGTGCATTGGTTAGTCCAAACGGCATCACTACAAACTCATAGTGTATGCATAGCGTGTCCGAAATGCCGTCTTATAAATGTCCGCTTCTTTCACCTTGAGTGGTGATAACCCGACCTTAAATTAATTTTGAGAAAAGCGAAGCTCCTTTTAATTGATCAAACAGTCATCAATTCTCGGTAGAGGATACCGATTCTTGATCGTCAATTTATTCAATTGTCGTAGTCAATGCACATACGCATCGATCCATCCTTCTTCTTGACGAATAGAACGGTGCTCCCCACGGAGACACACTTGGTCGAATAAATCCACGATCCAATAATTCTTGAATTTGAGCTTTGAGCTCACCAACTCCTTGGTGCCATTCTATAAGGAGCAATGGACCGGAGGGCCCCTGCAAAAGCTCAATGCCAAATTCTACTTCCCGATCCGAGGTATACCGAAAGTTCTTCGAAATACATCGGAAATTCCTTCACCGTCCTCACATCATTTACAGATAACTCTTTGGTATCCAAAGCACGTAAAAGGCTAGGAATGCTCCATATCCTTTCCGCACCAACTTCTCCGCCTTTAATGCAGATACCACATTTGCCGATAGTTCCTTCGCTCACCAATCATTATGACTTCCTTATCATCCGAGGTTCTTATCGACATTCATTTTCAAAGACAATCCAATTGCGCTCGATGTTTAACCACCAATCCATGCCTGTAATGAGATCGAACTCACCGAAAAGTAGTTCCATCAAGTTTGCTAAGAATACCTCTTCTTGAATTTTTAAGGGCACGTCTTTAAATATTTTATTAACCATTACCGATCGTCCTAAAGGACTAATTCATCATCTCACTATCGGTAATTTGATTCTAATTTCAGGTTTCCAGATATGGCACTAGATACATATGAATGGGTAGAGCCAATATCTATTAAGGCAATAATAGGTACATCAAAAATGAAGAACGTACCAGTTATAACATCAGGTGCATTGCCGTCCTCGCGGCGTCTAACTGCATAGACCACCAGTCGTCTTGCATCTCAGATTTCCTCTATAACCATTGCCTCGACCGGTGCACCTTGACCATGACCAGCCCCATTACCACCACGACCTGGTCCACGACCTCTCGGTGGCTGCTAATTACCCCTGGCCGGCTGTGCATCATTATTACGAACTTCTTGAGTCGTATCCATACGTCGAGGACAATTTTGTAATCGATGATCCATTGAAGCGCATTTGTAGCATGCACCCATTTTCTCCAACATTCTCCAAAATGTCTTTTCCCACACTCGGTGCAATCTCGACTTGATTATTTGCTCTGGGGCTCTACCTTGAACTGATTCATCATTCCGAGGTTTCTTCCGAATCTCTTTGAAGAACCAGATTCTTGGTCTCTCTCTTGTTTCAAATTTTTCTGGCTCGCTGCTCAATTCTTAGCCTCTTGGCTATTTTGGCCTTCTCCACAAGAGTCGAAAAGTTTCTAACTTGTGTGGAGCAATCGAACCCTCAAAGACATCATTAAGTCCATCCTCAAATCGCACACAACGCTCGTGATCTGTTGCTACAATTGTTCGCATAACGGCTAGACGTAAAAACTCGCCTTCATATCGCCACGGCCTTACTTCCTTGGGCAAGATTCGAAATTCTTTCCTTCGAGTGTCTACATAACTCGTTCCAACGTATTTTCTTGGAAGGAAGCTTTAAAGAATTCCCAATTAATCGGTCTTGACGGTGCCTTCTTGAACAGTGAGCCACCACCGTCGCCTCATCTCTTAACAAGGATACAGACTCCTCTCGCTTTTTGCTCGACAAGACATTCCATGTCATCCATGATCCGCTCCACGACTTGAAATAGTATTCACCACATTCGAGCTACACGAGACTCCCTAAAACTTCCGCATTATTTGACTTAAGTCGCCTCAAATTGATCCACGAGTTGTTGGCCCAATTCTAGTTCCAAATGACCCTTTCCAAGACTCGCAGCATTGCTTGAGTCAATGCATTATCTTCTTCCATGTGATCGTGTGATCCTGTCTCACTTTCAATTGACGCAGTGCGTCTACTTAAAGATATGATTTGGTGCTTGATGAACACCCGGCCTCTACCACGGCCACATCTACTGCGCCCACGACCACGCCCCTCTAGTGCTCATGATAGCTTGTTCGTTTTATCGATTACAAGTTTTATGAATCGTAAAATTTGTTTCGGTGTTTATTAACGATATTTTATGAGATTTGAGATATAAAGTTGTTTTTTTCCGCAACATATCCTATAGTCTCAATCTCTACGGTTTTCACATCTAAAACTAGAAGTTCTAGAGTGTTCCTATGATTATATCATAGTAATTATTAAGCAATAAATACTTACTTGACTTGTTCTTTGGATGCTTGTGGTGCCATACCGATCTTTTAAAATTTGAACGATTTCGATGTAAATTATTTGCGAACCCAAACCACGTACCGAAGTTTTTGAAACTAGCTCGATACCACTAAATGTAACACCCCAAACCCGGTCTATGCATTGAGACTAGATTTGGTTTGTTACCCGAATCGAGCTATTTTTTTTAAATCTTCAATAAGTTGAAAGCTACAATATTATTTACGAGATTTAATGAAATTAGAAGAGTATTTGAATTTGATAAATATTAGAAAACATTAGTTGAAAATCATTGTATTATCAAAAACTTTTAGGTAATTTATTAAAGAGTTAACAATAATAAAATATTTATAAAAGAATTTCATATACTTGAAAACCCAAATTTATTTTAATAAAACATCATATAATTATAGTCCGTATTTAAAAGTCCAAAGTGTAGTTTAAAACCAAACACACATAAAATCCAAAAATTATTTATAAAGGCCCTTATTACAACAATAATCCAAAATAGTGAAAATACTTATTAAAAAGTTCAGAGTTTAAATAACCCATGTTTTGCAGTTTGACCTCCACGAAGTCATCCTCGGCCCAAGTCCACGTCAATTTCCATTACCTGAGATGGAAAAATTAAAGGGGATGAGTTACTTAGAACTCAGTGTGTAACTCACTTACCACCATTATTGGGCCAGATGGTCAAGATATTATGCTGGGCTTGAGCCCAATTACAGAATTCAACAATATCATAAAATGAAGTAACATAATAAAAAAAATGCATGAAAAATGAATTTTCCCAACCAAACCTAATATCCATCCGCTAACACCCCCGTACCAACCATCACACCTGTGGGGATCAAAGTCAACCCACCCCGCCAACACACCAATCGTAGGCATTAAGCCTTTTTATAATTGTGGCAAAGCCACCGAACTAGAGGCAATGAGCCATAATTGTGGCAGAGCCACCGAACTAGAGGCAATAAGCCATATTTATTTTTGTGGCGAGGCCACCGAACTAGAGGCAATAAGCCATATTTATTTTTGTGGCGAGGCCACCGAACTAGATTTTTGGCAACTGGCCATTCTTCTCTTCATATACCCCACCCATGCAATTATGTGTATATGACAAAATATATTCATATAACAATTTTTTTTATTTAATCCATAACATTGGTGGGTTTATCATTAAACATTTCATTTGGCCCAAGAAAATAACTTAGCATATTGCCCATTTAGCAGTTTAGTGGGCTTTGGCCCATTTATCAAACTAGAGTATTTTGACCCACTTTATCGAACTAGAGTATTTTGGCCCAATTTATCGAACTAGAGTATTTTTGGCCCAATTTATCGAACTAGAGTATTTTTGGCCCAATTTATCGAACTAGAGTATTTTTGGCCCAATTTATCGAACTAGAGTATTTTTGGCCCAATTTCACGAAACATACAATTTACATAATAATAAGTAATTTCTCGAGGGCATTTTCGTAATTTTCACGATTTAGTCGTTTTTACGTATTTTCGTGAAAATATCGGTTTACGTGTTTACCGATCTAGTCGTTTTACGATTTTACTTCCATACCGAAATTGACATCCAACCGAGAAATAGTGTGAAGTTACACACCTCGATCTGAGAGTACTAATCCTTCTCGCTCCTCGGCACCTAAAACATATTTCGATTCGTTAGAACACTATTTCGTATAAATATTCTTAATCGATAATAGATCCAAAATCTTACCCTCTTGATTTTGAATCACTTCGATTTTCGGCTTCTCCTCGTTTATAGATTCGTTCGTCGCCGAGAATCCACCAACGTATAATGGCTCAGAAGTTCGTACCACTTTGAATAATTGACTCCCTTCGGAAGATGGTCCGCAACCTAGTGGAAAATCCCGGACTGTCGAAACCGCTCTTCGTTTAAATAAGGGATTTACAGATCCGCCCCTCTTAACGTGACTAACCACCGCCCTTTTCTTCCCTATTTTGAAAGTCTTCATGATCAAAGGAATAATAGTTAAATCTAAAATAATATCGAATAGTACTAGAGGCTTTAAAAAAAATGTGATTTCCTTACCACAAGAAATCGATTCCAACGTTTCTACGATTCTCCGATCACTTGAATTCGATCTTCCGTTATTGCACTATATAATAACGAATGAAGCGTTATTAGAACGAACGTTTATTTCGATCCAAAAGGCCTTCATAACACCATTAATATTCGCCATAACACTTTAATAAAATGAAAACGAAAAGAAGAACCCTTACCTATAATCCACGATCGAAAAGAAAGGATTGAGAAAAGGTGTTTGTGATGGATGAAGATTTCGACTATGTATGGTCAAAGAAAAGAAATAAGATTCTGCTAAGGCACTCTAGCATTCGCCAAGAGAGTGTTTGATGGAGAAACTTTGATTGAAAAGAATTAAAATATGAAAAGAGATGGTGGTGATGTTGTTTGATTTCAAAGAGAAGAGAAGAAAAGATGGATTTTAGAAGCTAGTACATTCGGCCATGGTAAAAGAAAAGAGAAAGGATGGTTCTTTTGGTATAGTTGATTTCGGCACTCAAAGAAAAGACACAAAGAATGGCTAATGAAATAAAAATGACCAAATGATCACAAAACTTGAGCTTTACCAATTGCAAAATTCGGCCAAGATGAAAGTTGAAAAGAGAGAAAACAAAAATTCTGCACAAGGTGCAAGGAATGACCAAAGAGAAAAATGAACTTCTTAGCCAAAACTAACACAAAAATTTGGCTCCCTCCCTATACCAAGTTGCCGTCCAACACATGGTCAATTGGCCATGATTTGTTTCCAAAATTTCCCCTTGATATGTGCCTTATGCTCCCCCTATCTTTCCTTAAGTTTTTCATTCCATGCCATATGTTAACTATTTCCTTAAACCTTTGATACACTAACCAAAAATAACATGATCAACACCTACCATATATGTTCTTGGCCGACACTTGCTATCCATGTGCAGAAAATTAAAAACAAAAATTCATCTAGATGCTAAACAAGGGATTCGAACCTCTTCCCTCTTGCTATAACCCATGCGCCAACTCCACCATGCCATGTACTCAACTTATGACACTCATTAACACTTAATTTAACTTAAGTCTTAATGACCTTTGTTTCTCTTCAATAAATTCTAAATTATTAAATTTATTCCTTATCCAAATTATGCTATACTCCTCTTTAGAACTTCAATAAGCACAGAAAATAAAAGTAAGAAATTTTCCTTTAAAGTCTAAATACCAATTCATGCAATATATAAACACTCAGATTTTTAGGGTGTTACAGTTTTCAACATCGACGCAGTCACTATGCTTTCTAATCAGGGAAAACTTTTAAATAAAAAGATTGATGGTTTGTATGGTTCTACGCAGGTACGTCCAATAATGCAATGTGACTCAAATCTAGGAGGTCTGGCGAATCCTAAGTACCCACCCTATGGACATGGCATGGAAAACGAGCAGATAAATTATATGGGTAATAATCGACCTCAAAATAATCCTTATAATAACACTTACAATGCAGGTTGGAGGAATCATCCCAATTTTTCATGAGGAGGTCAAGGAAATCAAAGACCACTACCCCCTCTGGGATTTCAGCAACCACCTTACCGATAGGAGAAGAAACCAAACCTTGAGGTGATGTTGGAAAAATTCATATCAGTATCGAAAACCCGATTTCAGAACACTGAGGCAGCACTTAAGAACCAATAGGCTTCCATTTAAGGACTTGAAACTCAAATAGGCCAGCTTTCTAAGCTAATCTCTAAAAGACCACAAGGTGGTTTACCGAGCAACACCGAGACTAACCCCGAGAGAGCAACTTCACGCCATTGATATGATCAATGACGGAGGGCTAGTTAAAGATAAATCAGAACCAAGCCAAGAAGCTGTGGTAAGTAAAGGTAAGGGTGAGGTAAGTTGTAATGAACCAATTATTAAAGAGTATAGGCGTCGTGTGCCATATCCAAATGCGACAAGGAAAGACCGCATAGATGAACAATTCAGTAAATTCCTGAAACTTTTAAAGAAATTACATATTAACTTACCGTTTATTGAAGCCCTTTCACTGATGCCAAACTCGGTAAAATTTTTGAGGGAGCTTCTATCAAACAAGCGGAAGTTAGATGATGCATCACATGTGGAATTAAACGCAGCCTGCTCAGCTATTCTACAAAATAGACTACCCGATAAATTAAAAGATCCAGGGAGTTTTACTATTCCTTGCTTAATTGGTAGTCTAGATGTTACACATGCTTTAGCTGATTTAGGGGAAAGTATAAATGTCATGTCCTATAAAATGTTTAAATAACTAGGTCTAGGGAAACCTAAACAAACTAGGATGAGTATTCAACTCGCAGATAAGACCATTAGATTTCCTAAAGGAATTGTTGAGGATGTGCTTGTTAAAATCGATAAATTTATATTCGATTAATTTTGTTATTGTAGACATGGATGAGGACAATAATGTTCCTTTAATCTTAGGAAGACCCTTTTAGCAACTGCTAAAACTAAAATTGATGTTGGTATAGGTGAACTCACACTTTGTGTAGGTGACGAAACGATCACTCTTCGGGCTCTTGACTCGGCTAGGACATCGAGTAATAAAAGTGAGAACATAAATTCTATTATGATCATTCGATTCAACCTTCTTTTCAGGAAGTACCACGAAAGTATACATATGAGCCACATCCTAGACCTCGTTCCAACAAAGAAATAACTCATGAGGAGCGAAAGCTTCAAATCGATGAACTAGACGAGTGGAAGACACATTTCAAGGAAATACTAAAAACACAGGAAGAAAAATCAAGGCAACCCCCTGACAAGCTTAAGGGAGACACAAACCAATTTTAGATCGGGGATCAGGTATTGTTGGATAAGACAGACCCTCGAATCACCACTTCAAACCTTAATACAAATGAAGAAATCCCTTTTAAGGTACTCTCTTCTCATACGGAGCAGTCGAGGTAGCTAATCCTAACTTCGGCACTTTTAAGTTAAACACTACTCGACTCAAACCATATACTGTTAGAATTAATAGCAGGAATGAGGAGTTTCAACTCCTCAAACGACCATGATTATATGAATGAAAGGTGAGTCTAGCTTAGGACTTTAAACAAGCGCTTCTCGGGAGGCAACCCGATCTCTAACCCTACTAATTAGTTTGTTTTTACTTTCATTCATGTTTTAGGTATAGATTTCCCCACCACACGGCCTTGCACATGGGCGTGGCTGTTGCCGTGTAGACACCACGAGTAGGCACATGGGCATGGCAACCTCTACACAGGTGTAGGAGAAACGAACAAAGCACCACACGGCCGTGCGACACAGCCGTGTGACCTAACATGCCCATGGAACACGGGCGTGGGAAGCCACCAGATCCTTGTTTCCTATTTAAAACCCCTCCTTTCACCTCCTTTCCTAATTTTTTTTCAATCACCACACCACACCACGACCATAGACACCATTGCCACATTCATCTATGCCCAACTTACCGTTTCTTTTCCTTGACTTCATCCAAAATTCAGGAAGTTCACTTCTCTCCTTATCTTAATGAGTTTATATATTGTATATATCTATCTTTGTACATTGAGGGCAATGTACATCTTAAGTGTGGGAGGGTGAATTTTATTCAGAAAAGTTCCTAACTTTTTGCATTATTCTCAAATCCCTAAATTGTCTTTTTCTCAAGTCACTTTCTCATATCACTATTAGAACAAATTCGGATTGATTAATGATTTTTATTGATATGTCTTGAATTAAAACATAGGCAGTTGTGCATTGATTGTTTAAACTTGAAGGCTTTAGAGAATCAAGCATGATAAGTTGATTTTTTTTAAAAAAAAAAATAAAAAATTTGCTAGGTTGTTTTCCCAAGTTTAGGTATTATCTTGAAGTTTGAAGTTCACATGGTTGACATCAAAAACCATAATTTTTGTGATATTTTGAGCCTTTTTGAGCATTTTTCTTTTCTTGCTCACTTTATTGATTATGAGTGTGTCAACATTGATTTGTTATTCTAGAACTTTCTTCGATTATACATGTCAAAACCACACTTTGATTTGATACACTGAGATGATAAAGGCACCTAGGATTTAACCCACTTACTCTATAAAAAGCCTACCTTCATAATTAACCCCTAGTGAACCCCTTTGATCCTAACAAACCGTTTCTTTGACTCACCGATTAACATTAACCCAAGACCAAATTTTACTTCTCCTACTTTGACTCGTTTTATCGATATTGGATTTGAGAAGTTACCTAACTATGTTTTCCATTTAGGTTGTTAAATTTTTATTATTGCACTTCATGATTTGTTCTTACAAAAAAGTTGAAAGTATATCCATTAGTTGTTCTATGTTTTTATGAGCTTAAACAGTAAATTTCACATCTTTAGAAGAAGCTCGTATTATTAATGTAATTATTCATTATTAATCTATTTTTCTAGTTAGGTAATTTGTCAATTCGATCTCGATTCTAACCTCCTCTTTCATCCTGTGACCACACCCCCTAACCAAGCCAAGTTACAACCTTTTTTAAAGACCTTTTGATCGATGTAGCATCTCAAGTTATAGTGGTGGAGATTTGATTTTCATGCAAGCTTATGGTAATGATAAACTGTAATATGTTCATATTTTAATCCCACATGTAGCATACTTTTGGATGATTTATTCTCTAAACTGTGGAATTTGATGTTCCTAATCCTTTAATTTCATGTTTTATACTTAGGAGAGCACCAGAGGATGAAAAGAATGAGAAATGGGCTAAAAATAGAGAAAATGGGCCAAAGTATGAAATCAACACTACTGGGCACGATACACACGATCGTGCCTCGTTAGTAGATCCGAACATGGGCTGATTCGATTCACACTGCGCCGTGCACAC
Source organism: Gossypium rotundifolium (assembly GCA_025506655.1). Taxonomy (NCBI): domain Eukaryota; kingdom Viridiplantae; phylum Streptophyta; class Magnoliopsida; order Malvales; family Malvaceae; genus Gossypium; species Gossypium rotundifolium. The sequence continues at coordinate 84,380,073 of CP106726.1, forward strand.
GAGCGTGTCCCTACCGCAGCAAAGAAGAGTTTCATTCGGATTAGAGTACTTAGAGGCAAAGAAAGACATTCCAAAAGCCTATATAAACACCCTAGAGGCCAACCTTTAAAGGGGCGTTCAGTTAGGCCAAGGAGCCAAGCTAGAGAGGCCGAATTGTGGGATTCACTCGAAGAAAGCCAATTGATCCATCCCAAAAGGCAGAGTCATACTTAAGACTGAGGATCTCTCCTTCAATTCCTTTAGGGGTTTTAGCATTTTTCTTATGTTTCATTTTATATTTTCTTCTGAGATGTATTCTTTCATGATTATGAACTAAACCCTCAAATACCGAGGGGATGAAACCTAAGACGGATCTTGTTATTGTTTTCGAACTATATGATAAATACTTGATTTGTTCTTAACTATGTGTTCTTAATTCTTGCTTTGATATTTCGGGATATTGATTCAAGTATTGATGTGCTTAGCGGAGGAGGAATATTCCTTGTTTAAGAGTAGATCTAGCATAGTTCAGCGGAGTTGATCATAACCCTAGAGATAGGATGATGAAAATCTACCGAATTAGGGTCAAACCTAATATGGGAGTCCATAGATCAAGTTAATGCAATTCTAGGGGTTTTAATTAGAAAGTGATTTCAATTAATTAACCTAGGGATAGATGCTAGTAGCCTCGAGAGAGGTATTATTATAAATTAGGGAATCCTACGGATCAAGTCAAGTGAATAAACCGTCTGGTTCAGAATTAAATAACAAGTGAAGTCTAGGCAGATTCTTCCTTGGGTATTGTCTCAATCAATTGGTTTTTCCCAAAAGTATTTTCCCCAATTCATTCTCTGTGTCTTAGCATCTTTAGCTTAGTAGTTAGTTAGTTTTAGATTAAATAACAATTCTCTTAATTCTTAGGCTAAATAATAAGAAGAAAGTTAGTATTAGTACTTTTGGTTCCCTTGGGTTTGACAATCCGGTCTTGCCACTAAACTATACTACTGTTCGATAGGTGTGCTTGCCTCATTCTTGGTGATAGTTAGTTTCTAGGCTCAATCATTCATTCTATAAATTTTAAGACTTTTTCCACCACCATCAAGTTTTTGGCGCCGTTGTCAGGGAGCTGAAATCTTAAGAACGCTCAATTTTTATTACTTTATTCATATTTTATTTTTGCAATTAAATTTTATTTTTACTTTTCTAAATTTTCTTCTTTGCTTTTGGTAGGTACCTCTAGTTTATGACTAGAAGGGACCCGACAAGACCCTTAATTTACGACAGTGATGTTGAAGGTACTATTCGTAGAAATCGTAGAGAAATAAGGTGAAGCTTAAATTACATAGAAGAAGAGCAAGAAGACGAAACCAATACTACTGAAGAGATGGACGATAACAATCCACTTCCTCCTGTAGTTACCGCAGACTTGGTGAATCAAAATCCTACTCCTCGTACTATGTATGATTATGCTAAACCTAATTTAACAGGAGCTGAATTGAGTATTGTTAGGCCTGCTATAGCTGCTAATAATTTTGAACTGAAACTTAACATTATACAAATGATTTAACAATTTGTTCAATTTGATGGTTTGCAGGACGAAGACCCAAATACTCATTTAGAAAATTTTCTAGAATTCTGTGATACCTTCAAAATAAATAGCGTTTCTGGTAATGCCATCCGTCTTCGATTGTTTCCATTTTCATTAAGGAATAAAGCCAAACAGTGGTTGAATTCTCTTCCGCGAGGATCAATCACTACATGGGATCAAATGACCGAAATTTTTTTGTTAAAATATTTTTCACCGGCCAAAACGACCAAATTAAGGAATGATATCTCTTCTTTTGTACAGATGGATCTAGAAACACTATATGATGCATGGGAGAGATACAAGGATTTTTTGAGAAGGTGCCCTTACCATGGGTTACCTTTGTGGCTTCAGGTTCAAACCTTCTACAATGGTGTGAACCCCTCAACTAGGTAGTTGATTGATTCAGCAGTCGGCGGAACCCTGAACAACAAAACACCTGAGGTGGCCTACGAATTCATTGAAGAGATGTCACTGAATAACTATCAGTGGCAAGTCACGAGGGCAAGGCCAACAAAGTCCGCAAGTGTTTTCAACCTCGACGCAGTAACCATGCTATCAAACCAGGTATAACTTTTAACTAAGAAAATTGATGGCTTGTAACATCCCAAAAACGGGGCTATTTGGAAATAAATTATTTTTCTTATGTATGAACTACTGTGTCATTATTTATGGAATAATAATGATCAATTTAAGGCTTGTTGTTGGCTCGATTTGGTAGGAAATTTTAGTTTTTAACTTTTAAGGTAGGGAGCCTTAGCAGGAGGGTGTTATAAGAATAAATGGGGATAATTTGGACATAAAATGAGCCTAGACTAAGTGGCAAAGTAAGCCCACTTAAGAGCTACATGTGACGCCACCAAGGAGCAAGGGAGAGCTTGTGTTCAAGTCATGAAATCCCTCTTTTGTTCTTTATTTGACGGCACAAGGGAGAGATTTTCTCTCCTTAATTCTTCTTATTATCTATTTAGATAATAGAGATAATAATGAGGATATTATTATTTATAAAGGGATTATTAATTAGATTTTTACTTGGATAATAAGATATTGTGAGCATTTTAATTGGTTTTTAATTCCTTAATATTAAGAAGATAAATTAAGGATATTACTATCATTTTGATAATGTGATAAATGTAGGATAATTGAGGGATTATTAGATTAAAAGAATTATTGGATATTAGTTGGATTATCAAAGGATTATTGGGATTAATTCAAAATTTATTTGAATTAATTAGAAAGGGTGACTGCAAGGGTGCTTGGTGGCTATAAATACATGAGTTGATCTCCTTGTTTTCTTTTCTTCAAATTTTTGCTAAGTGTCGAATTCCCTAGCCCTCTTTTGCTCTTGCGTTTTCACCATTCTCTCAAGCTCTTTAGCGAAACTTCTTTCCTTCCTATTAACTCTCTCCGCGAATATACCATTGGAAGTACCAATTTCTTCATTTGTCTTCCTTTCCTTTTTCCTTTCGATAGCCAAATTTCCCTCTTCATATTCCAAGTCTTGGCGAATAGCAAGCGAGAATAATCTCCTCTAGACTCTCCTTCAATCGGTTCATAAGGTGGTAAGTGATCTTGGCGAATGTCCATCTTCCCTTTTCTTTCTTTTACATCGATTTCTTTTTACGGGGAGAGGTGCCGATTTCGACAATGGCTTCTAAACGGTTAGTAACCGATTTCTTATAGGTATTCGTGGAAGTAAACAATCGACTCACACTGATCTCTAGTGTTCAATTTGGTAAGTGGTGGTAAGATCAATCTCCTTATTCTAGCAATTCGATTAAAAGTCAAGGTTATTGGTTTACTTCTAATCAATGATGGTGATTTGCGATTCGAGTATCAAGTACGGTAGATAATAGAAAAGAGTGTTAGGTAAGATCTCGGGTTCACAAGGAACCCCTCCCAAATAAGTTAATTAGGCCGAATAGGCCATAAGACTAATCCATGGATTTGGCGAATATAGGACAAGTGGATCTGTGGTGACCAACGCTTTCTTTCGGGATTTAGGACTACCATCGATGTCAGTGCGTACATACACACTTATAGCGGTTAATATGTGTGATAAATATTTGTTGTTTGTAAATCGCTTGATGTAGATATGAATTTGGTACCTTAAATGGTACAAGCGAGAACCTCGGTAAGTTTACATTTATATGAGATTATTGTGATGCTTTTGGGAAGCATGTTTTATTTTAATACATATGATAAATGTATAAACTCGTTATGGTTGTGATATGGGTTGATGAGTGGAGGCGGTGATAATGTGCCGGGCACCAGTGTTTTGGTAACACACTGTGACTACGGTCACCGAGGTTTGGTACCTCCAGAGGTTTGGTACCTCAATAGCGACTTATCCTCGTGGTTAACACCACCGTGGGTTGGCCCAGTTGAGATATGGGATCGCCTCGCGGTGATTTGGTATCACACGATGGGTTGGCCCCATCACCCGATTTGTGTCTCACGGACACAGTGTTTTGGTAACACATTGTGACTATATGTCACCGGTGGTTTGGCACCACCGGTGGTTTGGTACCACAACGGGTAGACAATGGCGTATGGTCGGCTAGGTTGGGTACACATTATTACGCATATTAATTGTTATTTGATGTGCATGAAAATGCTTTAAAATGGGGAAGGGTTACATGTTGAGTCTTGGTGACTCACCCTCTCCTTTATATTTTTCAGTGACACTTAGATCGCGGATGTGGAGTAGGGTTGACTCGAGGTGGCCATGCAAAGGAATTAAATTTAAATGACTTTAATTTCGGTTTAATAATTTTACTTTGGGTTTATTTTATTTGGATGTAATAAGGCCTCCCGATACTTTATTTTTTATTTTCTTATGTTGGATATTATTTTAAACTCGGATATTATTATTGTTGAATTAGAATACACATTTTCCAATTAAACACGAAAATATTTTAAAATGCCATCGAGCACAGTTGAAATTTGTTTCATAACTTGACTTAAATATTTTTTAAAATAAACACTAAGTATGATTTTATCAAGATAATCCAATCCAAAAGTTTTTCAACAAAGCTTAATGGGTTTAGAAATGGTTTCAAAAGGTTTTTCCTCGAACGATCCAGATTCGACCATAGTGTTTGGGTAGGGTTTGGGTTGTTACAAAATTGGTATCGAGCCAGTTCAAAGCTTCTATTTGGGGCCCAAGGCCCAAAAATGTTTTGGTAGGCCTTTTGAATTGTTTTTGGGTTATAGCGACATGGCCGAGTCTCCCACCGATCCGCCTGTAAGTACTTCTAAACCTCTTGGTGAATTATATTCGTAGAAGGGTAGGAAGCATGGAACGTAGATAGACTTGTAAGACTTGGACCCTAAGGTTAGATTACTCAAACACAAGCGGAACATAAGACTTAAGGAACTAAACCAACCTATGGCTAAGCCATTGAGCTAGGGTGTGGTAATCCACACGCATGTCTAGGATTGGATCGGAAGAGCTTGGTATTTAAGCAGGTCCTTGTGACTCACCTCCTCTTCGCAGTATCCCACCAGTGCGTAGCTTCGGTTCACCCTAACTCGGAGGGCTCGGTGGTATGGCAACCTCATGCGCATGTCTAGAAAGGTTCGATGGGAGCTTGGTATTTAAGCGGTCCGTGTGACTCACCTCCTCTTCACTCGAATCTCGCACAGTGCGTAGCTTTGGTTTACCCCGACCAAGAAGGCTCGGTCATAGGCTAAACCTAATGACTAAAACCCGAAAGGGAATTAGCCATGTTTTGAAAGGAACGAAACAACAGAACCCTAATGTTTTCAAAATTTCGCAATAACTCTTTCAAATCGAGAACTTCATTTTACAACGTTTTCCTCGAAAAACTTGATTTGTGGAAAATTACAAAATGCCCTTGGGGTAAAATTACTAAAATACCCTCGATTCATAAAACATCAGTTCAATGGTTTTGCTCAAAATTTCAATTATTTCACAAATATTCAACCACCTAGTTTTGAAAATCATCAACAAAATATTTTGGTTTTGGAAATTTAAAACGTCCTTAAACCGCAAAATTACCAAAATGACCTTGACTTTTGGATTTTTTTGCAAACAAGAACGTTCGGGAAAGAAAAACTTGAAAAGGAATCCTCGAGTTTTACAAGCGTTAAAAATACCCCGACTTATTAAAATTACGAAATTGCCCCAAATGACAAATTACCAAAATACCCCGGTTTCAAAGTGATGTTGTATCCTTAAAATTTTACAACTTTTTCGAAAAACCCTCCGGTTTTGGGAATTTCAAAGCGACCCACTTTACTAAAGTTTTAAAAATTTCTTTTATTACTTAAAATACCTCAGAGGAAAATGACGGAAATACCCAGGGTAGAAATGGGCGTAAATGTCCAGGAGTGAATAGGTATGGAAAGCATTAAGGAATGGATGCATGAACTCCTTTGTATGAACTAGGATAGAAGACTGAAAACTTGTTTGCTCGAAAGAATTTTCGATTAAACCTTATCCATAAAATTTCTTTCAGTAATAAAGTGGAACAAATGCTAACGCATAAAAATTTTCTTAATCGATTAAAAGCGCAAGTAGATAGAATGAGTTCTAGAGGACGAGGACGCCGTGGGCCTTGTAGGGTAGGATGACCGTGTCGAACACATTAGGTCGGGGACAGGTTACGAAAATGAAGTACCACCGCCACCACCACCTCCTACTTTTAGAGTGAGGCGAGATCGCACCGGTGGTGAGGCGGTGTCGCATGGCGGTATTGCGAGTTCGAGATTGTGGCTAGGGCGGTGGAAATCTAGGAGCTCGAAAATCATTTCCGAGCGAATCCGCTAATGGAGTGAGGTATTTGGGCGTGTCGAGAGTGGCGCCAGGCAGCAGTAGTATTGGTGGAATCTCTGAAAGGATAATGGATGATCTTGACTGACCGAGGAGGAAAAGCTGAAAGGCGGTGTCGTTTCTAAAGGATGAAGCGTACTAGTGGTGGTGACGATTCGGGATGGAGCCACAACCGATGATCTCACGTGGGACTACTTTAAAGCGCTTTCGGAAGAAGTATGTGGGCACCAGCTACACCGACGCCAGCAGAGGAAGGCTTTTTCGGTCTAGTACAAGGAACTAAGTCCAGTGGCAGAGTATGAGGCGGAGTTTTTAAAGTGAGTAGGTATGCGGAGGAATCGTAGCCACTGAGCATGAGCGCTGCGTCCGCTTTGAGGACGGCCTTCGAGATGATTTGAGGTTACTGATTGCCCCGCACAAGTTCGTGAGTTCTCATCTCTGGTAGAAAAGGCTAAGGTAGCCGAAGGGATCAAGGAGGCTGTGAGGCAAAGTTATAGTAGGAATAATCAGAAGAGAGGATTTGGGCCAGCTGGGTCAGGTGGTAATGTCCAGAAAAAGGCTAGGCCAAGTGGGCCAAATCAGGCAGCAAGGCCCATGACTACTAACCAGAGGCCACTCGAGGTAAGTTGTGGAAAGACCCATTGGGAAAGTTGTTCGACCGGCGATAGAGGATGTTTTGAGTGTGGGTCGGTGGAGCATCGTGTTAGAGATTGTCCCGAAAACTAGCCAAAATCACCGGAGGGGCGAACCGCACTGTGAGATAGAAATATGGGACCACGGAGGGTCGTGGTAATGGCAGAGAAACAACGGTCCTAATCGAGGTCGTGGAACTCGAGGCGAGGTTTAGGCAACACAGAGGCTAAGCACTGGCTTAGTCTATGCACTAGGCGTCGCGAGGAGGGTGGCCACCGGATGTCATAATAGGTATGTTTTAATCTCTGGTTTTCCTTATGTTGCATTGATTGATGTGGGTTCAACGCACTCGTACATTGCTAGTAGTGTGGTAGGAACTATGGACCTAGACTCGAGATTACTTCTAGAAAGATGGCGGTATTAAGCCCTCAGGACATTACGTAGTCGAGACAAACTTTATAGAGGCGTACCCTAGAACTCCAAGGGGTAGTTTTCGTTCTTGATCCGATGGAACTACCATTTGGGAGTTCGATTTGATCCTTGGAATGGACCGGTGGTTAAGTATCGGCGAATTTGGATTGCGAGGCTAAGCGCATGGTTCTTAAGGCAGTGAAGGTGGTGAAGTGGTTATGATAGGTGATAGAAGGAATTACCTATCCATGTGGTGTCTGCCTTGAAGGCGAAAAGATGGTCAAGAAGGGTTGTAAGGCGATTTGGTTGAATCGTGCTTTGGAAGCTAAGGAGTCGATGGTTGGAAGGTCCAAGCGGTTGGGGAATTTCTGATGTGTTCTCGGAAGAGCTTGGTCCGCCTCCGGATCGGAAGTCGAATTCGGTATAGACTTGCTACCCAAAGCGGCACTGTGTCTATAGCACCATACCGAATGGCAAGAAGGAATTGGTGGAGTGAAGGCTCAAATTCGAGAGCTCTTGGACGGAGGATTTATTCGACCAAGCATATCTCCGTGGGGAGCACCCGTGTTATTTGTCAAGAAGAAGGGCGGTTCGATGCGGATGTGCATCGACTACCGTCGGTGAACAAGTTAACAATCAAGAACAAGTACCGTTGCCTCGGATTGGCGACTTATTTGACCAATTAAAGGGTGCGTCGGTATTTTCAAAGATTGACCTTAGGTGGGTTATCATCAATTAAGGGTGAAGGAAGTGGATGTTCACAAGGCGGTATTCGAACTCGGTATGGGCACCTGAGTTCCTCGTAATGCCATTTAGGTTGACCAATGCACCGTGGCGTTCATGGATTTAATGAATAGAGTATTTCAAAGGTGCTTGGATCGATTCATCGTGGTATTCATAGGCGACATATTGGTCTATTCTAAGGCGGAGGAGGAACATGACAAGCATTTACGGATAGTTACGCAAGTATTGAGGAGAAGCGGTTATATGCCAAATTGATGAAGTGCGAATTTTTCTCAAGAAGGTGGCTTTCTTAGGTCATGTGGTATCGGCAGAAGGAATTAGAGTAGATCCTCGCAAGATTGAAGCAAGATTGGATTGGAAACCACCAAGAACAATGGTGAAATCTGAAGTTTTACGGGTTTAGCGGGTACTATCGAGATTAGAGAAGGATTTTCTTTAATCGCAGCACCATTAACGAAGTCGCTAAGAAAAGGTGTTCCATTTGTATGGACGGAGAAGCGAAGAAAGCTTTGATAAGCTAAGGAAAATTTTGACGGAAGCTCCGGTTTTGGTACAGCCTGAAGCGGGAAGGTTATTTACTGTCTATTGCGATGCATCCCATCTTGATGCAGGATGTGTGTTAATGCAAGAAGGAAAGGTTGTAGCCTATGCGTCCCGTCAGTTAAGACCACACGAATTGAACTACCCAACTCACGACTTGGAGTTAGCCGCAGTCGTTTTCGCACTGAAGATATGGAGACACTACCTTTACGGGAGAAGTCGATAGTCTACACGGATCATAAGAGTTTGAGGTATCTTTTGACTCAGAAGGATCTGAACCTGAGACAACGTCGGTGGATTGAACTGTTAAAGGATTACGATTGTTCAATCGATTACCATCCAGGCAAGGCTAACGTAGTAGCTGACGCGTTGAGCCGGAAGGTTGTGACGGACTTAAGAGCGATGTTTGCTCGGTTGAGTCAGATGACGATGGGAGTCTCTTGGCGAACTTCAAGTTAAGCGAGCATGGATCGACGAGATTAAGGAAAAGCGACTAGTGGATGAAGGGTTGAACGCTAAGAGGATGCAAGTCCAGGATGGTGGTTTGGAAGGATACAGTATGTCTAGTGATGGAGTGTTATGTTTTCAAGGGCGAGCTTGTATGCCAAAGGATATGGAGTTGAGGCGGAAAATTCTCCATGATGCACATAGCAACCCATACGCTATGCATCCGGAGGAAGCAAGATGTATAGAGATCTCTGAAGCAGATTACGGTGGCCCAAAGTTGAAAGCGTGAAGTAACTGAATTTGTAGGGAAGTGTTTGACGTGTCGGCGAGTTAAGGTGAACATCGGTTGCCATCGAGGCTACTTCAACCCAAAAATCCTCAATGGAAGTGGAACGGATCACTATGGATTTCGTCGATTGGGCTACCCTTCACGCCCAAGAAGAAGGACGCAGATTTGGGTGATTGTGGACGGTTAACCAAGTCACCCACTTCGCACTGTAAGAATGGATTATTCACCGAAGCTAGCAAGGTTATATGTGGTGAGATAGTCGATTGCATGGTGTGCCAATGTCAATTATTTGGATAAGGATCCGAGGTTCACGTCGAGGTTTTGGAAGCGTTGCATCAAGCTTTGGGTACGGTTGGATTCAAGATCTGACCTTCCATCCACGGTCGATAGACAATCGAGAGAGTGATCTGATTTTAGAGGATATCTTTGAGGGTTGTGTCTTGGAATTCGAGGTAGTTGGGAAGAATTTCTACCATTAGCGAAATTTGCCTACAACAATAGCTATCAGCGAGTATCCAGATGGCACCATCTGAAGCATTGTATGGGCGAAATGCCGTACTCTACATGTTGGACGGAGTTAGGTGAAAGACAAGTCTTGGGTCCGATTTGGTTGCGTAAACCGAGGACAAAGTTAGGGCGATTCGGGATCGTCTTAAGGAAGCATCGGATAGATGTAAGTCTTATCTTGACTTGAAGCGCAAGGAGATGGAGTATGAGGTAGGTGACAAGGTTTTTCTTAAGGTGTCGCCTTGGAAAAAGGTGTTGAGATTTGGGCGAAAAGGGAAGTGAGCCCAAGGTTCGATGGCCCATATCTGATTGTAAAGCGAGTGGGACGGTAGCTTATCGGCTAGAGTTGCCTTGCAGAATCGAGTCGAGATACATAACGTCTTTCACGTATCAATCTTTGAGGCGGTATCGGTCGGACCATCGCACGTTGTGCCGATGGCGTAGATCGAGGTGGATGCGGACTTATCTTTCAAGAAGAACCGATTCGGATATTGGATCGAGATGTGAAGGTTTTACGTGGGAAGTCAAGACCCTTCTTGAAAGTACTATGGCGGAACCACGGTATGGAAGAGGCCACGTGGGAGCCGAGGATGTGATCTTGTTGCAATACCCCCACTGTTTTGATCAAGGAATTTTGGACGAAATTTATTTTAAGGGGTAGAAGCTGTAACATCCCAAAAATGGGGCTATTTGGAAATAAATTATTTTTCTTATGTATGAGCTAACTGTGTCATTATTTATGGAATAATAATGATCAATTTAAGGCTTGTTGTTGGCTCGATTTGGTAGGAAATTTTAGTTTTTAACTTTTAAGGTAGGGAGCCTTAGCGGGAGGGTGTTATAAGAATAAATGGGGATAATTTGGACATAAAATGAGCCTAGACTAAGTGGCAAAGTAAGCCCACTTAAGAGCTACATGTGACGCCACCAAGGAGCAAGGAGAGCTTGTGTTGAGTCATGAAATCCCTCTTTTGTTCTTTATTTGGGACGGCACAAGGGAGAGATTTTCTCTCCTTAATTCTTCTTATTATCTATTTAGATAATAGAGATAATAATGAGGATATTATTATTTATAAAGGGATTATTAATTAGATTTTTACTTGGATAATAAGATATTGTGAGCATTTTAATTGGTTTTAATTCCTTAATATTAAGAAGATAAATTAAGGATATTACTATCATTTTGATAATGTGATAAATGTAGGATAATTGAGGGATTATTAGATTAAAAGAATTATTGGATATTAGTTGGATTATCAAAGGATTATTGGGATTAATTCAAAATTTATTTGAATTAATTAGAAAGGTGGATGGCAAGGGTGCTTGGTGGCTATAAATACATGAGTTGATCTCCTTGTTTTCTTTTCTTCAAATTTTTGCTAAGTCGAATTCCTAGCCCTCTTTTGCTCTTGCGTTTTCACCATTCTCTCAAGCTCTTTAATGAAACTTCTTTCCTTCCTATTAACTCTCTCTCGTCGAATATACCATTGGAAGTACCAATTTCTTCATTTGTCTTCCTTTCCTTTTCCTTTTCGATAGGCAATTTCCCTCTTCATATTCCAAGTCTTGGCGAATAGCAAGGGGAATAATCTCCTCTAGACTCTCCTTCAATCAGTTCATAAGGTGGTAAGTGATCTTGGCGAATGTCCATCTTCCCTTTTCTTTCTTTTTACATCGATTTCTTTTACAGAGAGAGGTGCCGATTTGGCAATGGCTTCTAAACGGTTAGTGTGATTTCTTATAGGTATTCAGGAAGTAAAGCGATTCGACTCACAACCGATCTCTAGTGTTCAATTTGGTAAGTGGTGGTAAGATCAATCTCCTTATTCTAGCAATTCGATTAAAAGCAAGAAGGTTATTGGTTTACTTGCTAATCAATGATGGTGATTTGAAGCGATTCGAGTATCAAGTACGGTAGATAATAGCAAAGAGTGTTAGGTAAGATCTCGGGTTCACAAGGAACCCCTCCCAAATAAGTTAATTAGGTCGAATAGGCCATAAGACTAATCCATGGATTTGGCGAATATAGGACAAGTGGATCTGTGGTGACCAACGCTTTCTTTGGGATTTAGGACTACCATCGATATCGGTGTGTACATACACACTTATAGCGATTAATATGTGTGATAAATATTTGTTGTTTATAAATCGCTTGATGTAGATATGGATTTGGTACCTTAAATGGTACAAGCGAGAACCTCGGTAAGTTTACATTTATATGAGATTATTGTGATGCTTTTGGGAAGCATGTTTTATTTTAATACATATGATAAATGTATAAACTCTGTTATGGTTGTGATATGGGTTGATGAGTGGAGGGGCGGTGATAATGTGCCGACGGGCACCGATGTTTTGGTAACACTGCTGTGACTACGGTCACGGAGGTTTGGTACCTCCGGAGGTTTGGTACCTCAATAGCGACTTATCCACATGGTTAACACCACCGTGGGTTGGCCCCACTTGAGATATGGGATCGTGCGCGGTGATTTGGTATCACACGATGGGTTGGCCCCATCACCCGATTTGTGTCTCACGGACACGGTGTTTTGGTAACACATTGTGACTATATGTCACCGGTGGTTTAGCACCACCGGTGGTTTGGTACCACAACGGGTAGACAATGGCGTATGGTCGGCTAGGTTGGGTACACATTATTCTGCATATTAATTGTTATTTGATGTGTATGAAAATGCTTTAAAATGGGGGAAGGGTTACATGCTGAGTCTTGGTGACTCACCCTCTCCTTTATATTTTTCAGGTGACACTTAGATCGCGGATGTGGAGCCGGGTTGACTCGAGGTTGCCATGCAGTGGAATTAAATTTAAATGACTTTAATTTCAGTTTAATAATTTTACTTTGGGTTTATTTTATTTGGATGTAATAAGGCCTCCTGATACTTTATTTTTTTTATTTTCTTATGTTGGATATTATTTTAAACTCGGATATTATTATTGTTGAATTAGAATACACATTTTCCAATTAAACACGAAAATATTTTAAAATGCCATTGAGCACAGTTGAAATTTGTTTCATAACTTGACTTAAATATTTTTTAAAATAAACACTAAGTATGATTTTATCAAGATAATCCAATCCAAAAGTTTTCAACAAAGCTTAATGGGTTTAGAAATGGTTTGAAAAGGTTTTTCCTCGTAACGATCCAGATTCGACCATAGTGTTTGGGCCGGGTTTGGGTTGTTACATGGCTTATGTGGTTCTTCACAGGTACATCCAGCTATACAATACGATATGAATGGAGAAGGGATGAGCAATACATAATATCCACCTTACAACTCGAGCGCTGAAAACGAGCAAGTTCACTATATGGGTAACAATTTTAAATCTCAAAAAAACCCTTATAGTAATACTTATAATCTAGGTTGGAGGAACCACCCCAATTTCTCATGGGGTGGTTAAGGAAATCAAAGACCACAAGCCCCTCCAAACTTCCAACAACAACCCTACGTACAGGTAAAGAAGCCAAACCTTAAGGAGATGTTGACAAAATTCATCGCGGTGTTAGAAACTCGTTTCCAAAACAACGAAACAACACTAAAAATAATTAACAAGCATCAATCCAAAGGATTGAGAACCAATTGGGACAACTTGCTAAACTCATCTCTAAACGACTGCAAGATAGCTTGCCAAGCAACACTGAAACAAACCCAAAGGAGCAACTTCATGTCATTACCGCTCAAAATAGTGAAGGGTTAGTAGAATCTAAACCTAAGCCAAGGCAAGAGAATATGGTAGAAGAAGGTAAGGTTGAGGTAACCCAAGAAAAACCAAAACTGATAATTAAAGAGTACTAGCCTTGAATACCATACCCTAATGCAATGAAAAAAGACAACACAGAGGAACAATTCGATAAGTTTCTTAAACTTCTAAAGAAATTACATATTAACTTACCATTTCTTGAAGCTCTTTCACAGATGCCAGATTCAAGGAAATTTTGAAAAGAGCTCTTGACAAATAAATGGAGGTTAGACGAAGCGTCACATGTGGAACTAAACACAGCGTGCTCAACAATTTTGCAAAATAAACTACCACGAAAATTAAAAGATCCAAGGAGTTTTACAATTCCATGTTTAATTGGTAGTTTATCTATTGATAATGCTTTAGGCGATTTAGGGCAAGCATAAATATCCGCCTTATTAAATGTTTAAATAGCTAGGTCTAGGGAAACCCAAACAAACTAGGATGAGCATTTAGTTAGTGATAAAACTATTAGAATTCCTAGGGTATAATCGAAGATGTACTAGTCAAGATTGATAAATTCATATTCCCGAGAGACTTTGTTGTCTTAGACATGGATGAGGACAATAATGTTCCTTTAATTTTAGGAAGACCCTTTTTAGCAATCGCTAAAGCTAGAATTGATATTGTGCAGGTGAACTCACACTTTGTGCGGTGATGAGACGATCACTCTTCAAGCTCTTGACTCGCTAGGACATCAAGTAATAAAGGTGAGAACATAAATTCGATTAATGGCCATTCGTTCAACCTTCTTTTTAGGAAGCACCACAAAATTACACAGCTGAGACAGATCCTAGACCTCATGCTAACAAAAAAATAACTCAGGAGGAGAGAAGGCTTCAGATCGATGAACTAGACGAGTGGAAGACACATTACAAGGAGAAACCGGTGAAACACGATGAACCAAAGCAAAACCATGTCAAACTTAAGGATGGGACAACACAATTTAAGATAGGAGATTAGGTATTGTTGGATAAGAAAGACCCTCGAATCTCCACTTCAGACCTTAAGACAAACGAAGAAATCCCTTTTAAGGTACTCAATGTATTTCCATACGAAATAGTCGAGGTAAGTAATTCTAAGTTTGGCACTTTTAAGGTAACTATTACTCAACTCGAACTATATAAGAATCATAAAACTGATAGCAATGGAGAGGAGTTTCAACTTCTCAAACCACCATGAATGTACGAATGAGAGGAAAGTTAAGCTAATACTTTAAACGAGTGCTTCTCGAGAGGCAACCCGAGCACTAACCCCATTTATTTTTATATTTTTGAATTTTAGCATCTAACTAAGAACTAACTAGACTTTTAGGCGCAGGTTTCCATACCCAAACGGGCCTTGCACATGGCCGTGGTCGTGTGGCCACCATAGGTAGGTACAAGGGCGTGGGCAACCACTAGATTCCTGATCTCTATTTAAAGTCCCCTTCTTCTGTTCACTTTCCTCCCCAAATCTTCTTCCCCTTTCCCTTTTCTTTTTGAACGCATACCCATTTTCCATTATTTACTTTTATTCTTATTTTTATTTTTACTTTCTTTATTATTTTCTTCTTATTCTTCATGCCATTTATATTTAGCAGAGGATACAATAAGATTAGGTCAGCTGCTTTAAGGATTCAATTTTAAACGATTCGAGATGCTCTCCCACGTTCACTTCTCCCCAATCCTATCTGGTTTCTTTTCATTTACTCCATCCAAAATTCAGGAAGTTTCACTTCTCTCCTAACTTATGATTTTCTTACTATATTGTAAATATCTATCTTTGTACATTGAGGGCAATGTACATCTTAAGTGTGGGGTGAATTTCATTTTGAAAAGTTCCTAACTTTTGCATTATTTTCAAATCCACGAATGATATCATGTCTCAAGTAATTTTCTCATACCACTAATTAGAATGAAATTTCTGTTGATTTATGATTTTTATTGATATGTTTTGGATTAAGTCATAGTTAATTGTGCATTGATGATTTAAACTTTAGAAGACTAGAGAATCAAGCATGATGAGTCTATTTTCAAAACAATTAAAATTTTGTTAGGTTGTCTACTTGAATCTAATTATTACCTTAAAGTTTGAAATTTGCAAGGTTTCCATCAAAAACCATAATTTTTGTGCTATTTTGAGCCTTTAGAGCATATATTTTTCTTGCTCTCTTCATTGATTATGAGTGTGTCAATATTGATTTGTTATTCTAGAACTTGATTCGATTATACAAGTTGAGACCACACCTTTGATTTGATATACTGAGATGATAAAGGCACCTAGGTTTTAACCCACTTACTGCACCAAAAGGCCTACCTTCATAATTAACCCCTAGTGAACCCCATTGATCCTAACAACCCTTTCTTTGATTTACCCTCAACATTAACCAAAAACTTTTTGTTAATATCCCTTTAATTTTCTTGACTCCCTTTTTGTCGAGATTTGATTTTGAGCAGTTGCCTAACTATGTTCTATATTTCAGGTTGTTAAAGTTCTCTTATTATTGTAAATACTTATCTTAAAAAAGCGTTGGAAAGATATTCATTAGTATTTCTATGTTGTTTGAGCTTAAGCAATTAATTCCACATTCTAAAAAGAAGCTCGTGTTATTAGTGTTTCAAGTTTTCAATTGATGTAATTATTCAGGATTAGTTCATTTTTCTAGTTAGGTAAATTGTCAATTCAATCTTGATTCTAACCCTTTGGTTTAGCCTTTATCCACACCTTTAACCTAAGCCCTGTTACAACCCTTTTTAAAGACCTTTTGATCTATGTATCATTTCATTTTATAGTGGTGGAGATTTGATTTTCAGGCAAGCTTATGGGATTAACTTTTCATGTTCGACTTTTGAGAGATTAATTTTGAACCTTAAACACTTTTAGTGATTTGAGTGAATCTTTAGTGAGGATGTCAACTCTTGTCGATTTTGAATTAAAGGTAATTATTTAGATAAGGGGAAACACCTATATTTTTCGTGCTACAAAATTGTGAGTTTGATTGTTTGAATCTTTAGGACTCTTTTAGTTAAATTATCCATGTATAAATTATCTATGAATTATGATGAGGCATCATTGATAAGAATTATGAATCGAGGGAAGTTAGTTTTAATTGTGAGTTGAGAATTTTGCTTGAGGACAAGCAAATGGTTAAGTGTGGGGGTATTTGATAAACCATAATATGTTCATATTTTAATCCCACATTTAGCATACTTTTGGATGATTTATTCCCTGAATTGTGGAATTTGGTGCTCTTAAATCCTTTAATTACATGTTTTATACTTAGGAGAGCATCGGAGGATGAAAAAAAGAGAAACGGGCTAAAAACAGAGAAAATGGGCCAAAGTACAAAATCAACATGACTTGGGCCCAAGACACACGACTGTGCCTCTTTAGCAGATCCGACCACGGGATGGATTCAATTCACACCGTCATGCCACACGGGCATGTCCCTGTTGTAGCAAAGAAGAGTTTCATTCGGATTAGGGTACTTAGAGGTAAAGAAAGACATTCCAAAAGCCTATATAAACACCCTAGAGCCAACCTTCAAGGGGGCATTCAGCTAGGCCAAGGAGCCAAGCCAGAGAAGTCGAATTGTGGGATTCACTCGAAGAAAGCTAGTTGATCCATCCCAGAAGTTGGATTCATACTCAAGAATGAGGATCTCTCCTTCAATTGCTTCAGGGGGTTTCAGCGTTTTTCTTATGTTTTGTTTTATATTTTCTTCTGAGATGTATTCTTTCATGATTATGAACTAAACCCCTCAAATACCTGAGGAGGATGAAACCTAAGATGGATATTGTTATTTTTTTCTGAACTATATGATAAATACTTGATTTGTTCTTAACTGTGTGTTCTTAATTCTTGCTTTGATATTTCAGGATATTGATTCAGTATTGATGTGCTTAGGTAGAGGAGGAATATTCCCTGTTTAAGAGTAGATCTAGCATAGTTAAGCGAAGTTGATCGCAACCTTAGAGATATGATGACGAATATCTGCCGAATTAGGGTCAAACCTAATATGGGAGTCCATAGAACAAGTTAATGCAATTCTAAGGGTTTTAATTAGAAAGAGATTTCAATTAATCCACCTAGGGTTAGATGTTAGTAGCCTCGAGAGAGGTATTAATATAAATTAGGGACTCCTACGGATCAAGTCAAGTGAATAAATCGTCTGGTTCAGAGTTAAATAACAAGTGAAGTATAGATGGATTCTTCCTTGGGTATTGTCTTAATCAATTGCTTTTTTCCAAAAGTATTTTCCCCAATTCATTCTCTGTGTCTTAGCATCTTTAGCTTATTAGTTAATTAATTTTAGATTAAATAACAATTCTCTTAATTCTTAGGCTAAATAATAAGAAGAAAGTTAGTATTAGTTCTTCTGGTTCCCCTGGGTTCGATAATCCGGTCTTGCCACTAAAATATACTACTGTTTAATAGGTGTGCTTGCCTCAATCATGGTGATAGTTAGTTTCTAGGCTTGATCATTCATTATATAAATTTTAAGGCTTTTTCCACCACCATCAGGTAATAACGTTTCATGTTGACTATTGAGTGTTTAATTTATTGTCCCTTAAACACTTCGAGTGATTTGAGTGTATCCTTAAGTGAGGATGTTAACTCTGTGATATTTTGAATCAAAGGTGATTACTTAGATAAGAGGGAATACCTATGTTTTTCATGAAAAAAATGCTCAACTTAGATTGTTTAAAACTGTGATGTTCTTTTAGTTGAATTCTCAATGTATGATTACCTATGGATTATTTCGAAACATTATTGATAGGAGTTATAAGTTGAGAAAAATGAATTTTAATTGTGAGTTGAGGATTTTTCTTGAGGACAAGCAAATGCTTAAGTGTGGGCGTATTTGATAAACCGTAATATATACATATTTTAACCCACATTTGGCATACTTTTGGATGATTTTTCCCTTGAATTGTGGAATTTGTGCTCGTAATCCTTTAATTTCATGTTTTATACGTAGGAGAGCATAGGAGGATGAAAAGAACGAGAAATGGGCCAAAAAGGGAGATAATGGGCCAAAGTAAGAAATCAACACGGCCTGGAGTTCACCATACGGGTAAACCACACGGCCATGCCACTTTAGTAGACTTGAATACGGCTCTGGGCTCGATTCGCACGGGCGTTTCACACGGGCGTGTCCCTACCGTGACCCGTTTTAATTCCACTCGGAATAGGATACTTATGGACCAAGTAAGGTGCCTTAAAATCCTATATAAACACCCCATAGGGAAACCTAAAAGGAGAGTTCGACAAAAGGCCCCTGTCAGGGCTTTTGATGGGAGCGAAGCAAGAGAGAACTGAATAGAGGAAATTACTCGAAGAAAGCTAGTTGATCCATCTCAGAAGCCGGAATCACGCTCAAGACTGAGGATTTTCCCTTCAATTTCCTTTAGGGATAGGGTTTTTCTTTATGTTCTGTTATTTAATTTCTTCTGAGATGTATTCTTTTATAAATATGAACTAAACCCCTTAAATACCTGAGGGGGATGAAACCTAAGATGAATCTTGTTATTGTTTTCTAAACTGTATGACAAATACTTGATTGTTCTTAATTATGTGTTCTAAATTCTTTCTTTAATATTTCATGATATTGATTCAAGTATTGATGTGCTTATTCAGAGGAGAAAAAGTCTCTGTTTAGGAGTAGATCTAGCATAATTAAGCGGAGTTGATCACACTCCTAGAGATAGGACGACAAAAATTTGCCGGATTAGGGTCAAACCTAATATGGGAGTCTATACGTCGAGTTAATGCAACACTAGGGGTTTTAATTAGAAAGAGATTTCAATTAATCAACCTAGGGTTATACGTTATTAGTCTCGAGGGAGATAATAATATAAATTAGGGAATCTTACGGATCAATTCAAGTGAATAAATCACCTGGTTTAGAGTTAAATAACAAGTGAAGTCTAGGTGGATTCTTCCTCGGGTATTGTCTTAATCAATTGATTTTCCCAAAAGTATTTTCCCAAATCATTCTCTGTGCCTTAGCATCCTTAGCATAGTAATTAGTCAGATAAACATCAATCCCCTTTTTTTTTAGGCTAGATAATAAAAAGAAAGTCAGTACTAGTACTTTTGGTTCCCTTGGGTTCGACATTCCAGTCTGGCCACTAAGCTATACTAATATTCAATAGGTGCGCTTGCCTTAATCGTGGTGATAGTTAGTTTCTAGGCTCGATCATTCATTATATAAATATTAAAACTTTCACATGACCATCAACCTACCACAACGTGCATATACCATGACCAAAATTTCACAACCATCAACTCACTCATTAACCTAACCAACCAATACCCATTTGAACAATTAATCATATATTTTTTCCTCATTACTAAGCTGAATTATAAATGGTTTCCAACCCTCATGTACTTGTTCCATTTTTATAAGACATAACCAACTCAATTAGTTACCAAATCCGTACATACCACACATATTTTATATATATATATATATCAACTCATTGACCACATTATTAACGAAACATAGCAACCATATAAATAAGCCATATCCGAAATGATAAAACCAAACACATTAAACACTTGTTCAAGAGCTCATAGAAATCGGGCCTAATCCTAATGATCAAAGACAAGCCATTTTTAAACCAAACCGAACTCAAGCATGGAAATTAAGCCATTTTTGCTTGGCTTTTATACATACACTTTCAAATTAAACTAACTCCAAAGCTAGCCTATGCGTGCCATAGTTTCAAAGAAATTTTAGCTTATAAAATACAGAAGTTAGTCGATAGTGTGATAGGCCTCTCTGATGATCCCCGAGCTCGTAACATGACTCCAAAATCTATAAAATAGAGGTAAACAAGAACACACACAGATTAAGCTATTTAAGCTTAGTAAGTCATAGGCAAATATATATCAACTATTGTATATTAACACTAAGTTAACAAGGCCGAATATACATGTTCTCAAATACAAGGTTATCATTGAAATTTCTCATACCCATACCATATAGCTAATTGTTCAATTACACATCAACTTATATAAATCTCACTATTAAAATCACTTATACCACATTTGGCCAAATATACACAATCACATATGCATACATATAGTTCACATTTATAACTTTAGCATTTATACAATCAATTCAACAATCGGCTTACCTTATTTTCACAACTTGGTATAAGTACATATTTGAGCCCTTTAATTCGATTTCACATTTGGTCTTCACTTAACATTGCCCGTTGAACTGTTAGAAATTAAAAAGGATACACAGAAAATCAGAAAGCTAGTACAATGCCAACGTCCCAGGCGTGGTGTTACATGTAATCACATATCGATGCCACTGTCCTAGACAGGGTCTTACACGAATCAAATACGATGCCAATGTCCCAGACATGGTCTTACACGTAAACACAAATTGATGCCAATGTCCCAGATGTGGTCTTACACGAAAACATATATCGGAGATCCTATGTCGTGACATATGTATCCTATCTATTCCTAGGGTTCGTATGGGACATTCGGACGTTGAATTTCGATCGAATCGAACTCGAAACATAGTTCCCTATCTCATAATCAAATTCAGCCAAGGCTTATATATATTCAAACAATTCAATTTATCACATAACATTTATATATTCGTGAATTTAATAACATTAAAATGCTTATAGACTTACCTCGGATGTAGTCGAACGGTTTAATCGACTATTCGTCTACTTTCAATTTCCTCCGATCTAATTCTATTTTCTTTCGTTCTTGATTTAAATAAATTCAAATTTAACTAATTTAACCACATATTCATTCAATTTAATCCAAAAACACATAAATGAGCAAATTACCATTTTCCCTAAATATTTTAAACTTTTTGCAATTTAGTCCCTATTGCATAAAATTCAAAATACACAAAATTTGCATATATCATGCTAGGGCTGAATATTCATTAACTCCATAGTCTATCAAAAATTTATTTTCACAATTTAGTCCAAATTACTCAAAATCATCAAAAATTCAAAGACAAAACAAAACAAATTAATCTAACACATATATTTCATAATTCATCATAAAACATCATAAAACTCATAAACTCATCAATAGAAAAACACAAAATCATCATCAAATTCAAAAATTAAGACATGGGCTTTGAAGATAACTTAGCAACGATCTCAAAAACATAAAAATTATCAAAAATCGAGTAAAATACATACCTTAATTTAGCTCAACAATGGTCGAATACCTAGCTTGTTTCTTATTTTCTTTATAATATAATATATATTATTTTAACCTTTATAAATAATATAAAAACTATATAATATAAACATATTGCCGTCCACTATCTTTATTAATGGCCTAATTTCCTATTATGGACTTCACATTATAAAGACATTAGCAAGTTAGCACTTTACACATTAATTAGCCAATTTTACATTTTACGGGATTAAGTCCTTTTATTTAATCAGACACTTGAACGACAAAATTAAAACACGAAAATTTCACATAAACAAATTCATACATAATAAACACAAAAAATAATATTAAAATATTTTTTAGACTCGAATTTGTAGTCCCGAAACCACTGTTTCGATTAGGGTCAAAATCGGGCTATTACACGGTTAATATCCTGCAAAGATCAAGTTAGGCCCGTAACAGGTATTGGCAAAGAAGACGTGTTAAATACAAGTAAATGTGGAGATTTTTGGGGTGTGCCTCACATTTATTGAACAGTTTGCAGGTACTTACCAAAGTCAGCTGATGAAGTCACAACGAGAAGCTTCCCGACATTGTGACGATGGACGACGTCGTGACGACGTGAATGAGGACGTTTCGACGTGGCGATGTGTTTCCTACAAACACCAAGTTTTTTCTAATAGTTAAACTCTGCTATCCTTTTCTAGTTAAATTTTGATTACTCTAGTAATATTTTAGTCATATTAGGACTTTAATATTAGTCTATTAAAGGGTTTTGGAAACCCTGTTTTAGAGAGTTAACAGAATATATCTTATGTGAGATTTGATGAAGAGTTTTGGGAAGAGTTTTCAGAAAGAGTTTTGTGTTTTAGTTGGAGGGTTTTGTATTTAGGGTCCTTTGTTTTGATTATCTTGATCTTATATTTTTCATATTTCTTTTCCATTGGTGAAGTCTCTTTTACCCATGGTTTTTTATCCTCTTAATTGAGAGTTTTCAACATAAAGTTTGCATGTTCGATCTTCCCTAATTTTCTCTTTCATTGTTTATATGTGTCAATCCCCAATACGAATTTTAACCAACAAACACACTCAAGTAGGATTTATTCAAATTAGATTGTATGTCCACACAATAAACACAGTTACGGTATTTAAATTAGCTCCAATGGCCATGGATTCTACAAGAAAGTTGTGTTGACATTAATGATTTGGATTAAGCTATTAGTGATGTCTGTATTGTCAAAGCGTCGGTAGAATGTGTAACAGATGCCTTGACCATTCTTGACTTTTAACAATCCAAACATGTTTTAGAACTTGGTGGTAATTGTTGCCATCGGTTATGTATCGAGTTCTTTGGGATGCTAGTTATGTTTTATTGTGTTGTTGGAGACATGGTTTGTTGAATTGTTGTTGGGAGTTTATTTGTTGTCGATTTTCTATGTTATGGTTCTGGTTTGTAGTTTGATGATACGATGGGTGGATGCGGAAGTTGGAGAAAACATAAACTATAAATTGAGTCAAAAGATAAAATGGTAAAGGCCATTCGCTTTTATTTTTCCATAATATTATACAAATAGTCAACCATGTATATGTACATGGCATCGACATGGTTGTGAGGGCCTACACACTTTCTATTAGTTGTACCTGCATTATCAATTTTTTATTATAATTGTAGTATAGGTAATCTTCAAAGCAAAGACATTATTATTTAATTTTGATAGCCTTCATTACCAAAGATAGCTTGATGAAGAAGCAAAAGCGGTTAAGCCTCTTACTCAAATGATGCCTTCATTTGGGGTGAACAACTCCGGCATCAATTTCAATAGATGCAATGTACCCAAACTTTGTAACTTTAAATTTTGGTTTTCCTCTTTTCTCAAGGTTGGTTTTGATTTGCCCCAAGGTGAATAGGTTGCCTTTGGATATTGTTGGGTTTACAATCAACTAGCAGCTAGCATAAGCTGAAGCTTGAGCTCCAAGGCTCGAGACTTGCAGCAAAAGAAACAGATAAAGATGATAGAAGAGAAGAAAGAAAACGTGAAGGAAAAGAATGGTGTAATATCCTGAAATAGGGGCTATTTTTTTTAATTGAATTGTTTTGCTTGTGTTTGGACTGTGGTGTGATTATTTGTGATGTTGTGAGACTTAGCTGCAAGCTTAGAGCAAGCCTGAGTAGTAAGAAAATTTTTGTTTTAAAAGAAAATTTTTATTTTGAAGCTTTAAGTGAAAGGAGCTGAAGGAGCTAGGGGTTATAAGTATTTCAAGTGAGTTTTTAGCACAAGATTGGGCTTGGTAAAGTGGTAGGGAGGCGCCACTTAGAGCTCTGAGATTGACGCCACTTGCAGGGGAAGGAGGTCTCAAGTTCGAGCAGCGAAAATTCCACCTTTTTCTTGTCATTTTGACGCCAAGAAGGGGGAGGAGTTGTGCTCAGCACAAACTCTGTCAGATAAGGATGGACTGAGTCAAAATATTCAAATGATTGACAGAGAGAAAAATTAGGAATTTGACTAAGTCAAATTCGTTTGAATTAGTGGCCAGGAGCATTTTTAGGAAGTGGCCGAACTTTGAACTCCTCATGAGAGGAGTGGCCGGTTTTGGAAAGGTGAGTAGGGGTTGTCAATTCTCTTAGGCACCTATTGGGGCATTTTCGTCATTTTGTTTAGTATACCAAAAGCCAAAATTCTTTTGTTGCAACACCTAGCCGAATGCTCTCTTGAATTCCTAAATTTTATTTTTGTTTTGCTTCCTTTATTTTTCTTGTTATTTGGCCAAACCATTTACCCCTCCATCTCTCTTTTCTTTTTCCATATTTGCTAAGCCAAAAATAGTCATCTTCTTCCTCTCATGTTGTAACATCCTGAAAAGGGCCTATGCATTTCCAGTTTAATTGTATGAAATGACAAGTTTCAAGTACTATGAATAAATTTTTGATACTTTTGGAAACCTAGAAATGCATGAAAATGGAAATGAAAATGGAGATGGAAATGAAAATGGAAATGGAAATGAAATGGACATTTTGGAAACTTAGACATTTTGGAAACTTAGACATTTTGGAAACCTAAGTAAATTAGGAAAGTGAACATTTTGGAAACCAAGCCAAAATAGGAAACTAAACATTTTGGTAACCAAACCAAAATAGGAAACTAAACATTTTGGAAACCAAACCAAAATAGGAAACTAAACATTTTGGAAACTTGGAAAATCTGAGAGCTTGAAAATTTTAGGAAACTTAAAATTGACCCGAATGTCGAATTTAAGAGCCCAAAGGGGAACTTAGGGCCGAGTGACCCTAAAAAAATAAAGTACATGAAATTTGACCCAACAACGGACTTGGAAATGTGGCCTGAAGATGCCACCTAAGGCCTTAGGAAATGGCCCAAATGCAAGAGGTTTTTGGGCCTGAGTTTGAGTCATCTAGGAAGCAAATAAAAGAAATTTTATTTTGCTTCCATAAATGGGGAGTTGGACGGCACAAGGTAAGCTAAGAAGAGGAGTTTTTATTCAATAGAACTTTTGGCTAATTAGGAGATTTGATGGAATTTCATAGTTGATAAAATTAAAACTTATCACAAATGAAGAGTTGGAGGATTTAGGGACTCTAAGGCTAATAGTTTCGGCCAAAGAAAGAAAAGTAAAGAGCCATTCTCTTCTCTTCAACCTCTTGCCGAAACCTCCTAATCAAAGTAACAACAACTTTTTCTTTTCTTTAGCCGAATCCTCCTTGTCAAAATTCTCTCCATCTCTTTTCCTTTCTTTTTCTTTTCTTCTACTATTCATCCACAAAAGCCAAAACTTCGAGATCCCAAATAGTGCCATAGCCGAATATTCAAAGAGATCATCCGGGATTCAAAAACGAGGTAAGTACATCAACATACATTCGACAAAAAGGTCCCTTCCATAATTGAATAATAGTTCAAATCTAACAAGTGATTTTGGCAGGAATTAAAAATAAAGATCAACTTCGGGATTTGAGAACTTCAGGGTAAGTAAGTCTATACATTCGGCCAAGGCCAAATCTTAGTCAATTAGATCAAATTGATCAAAAAAATAACCTATTTAGAGATCTAGGTGTTGGCCGATTACAAGGAAAAAGGGAAGGTGAAGTTTCGGGATTTAAAAATCCATAAGGTAAGCATTTGAAAGTATTCGGTCAAGGTTGTGTGATTACATAGATAAGATCTATAATTATTAAAAAGCCGAAAACTAATTTTTTGTTGAGATTTAAGGTTGGCCGAATATCAAGTGAAGGAAAACAAAGTTTTCGGGATTTGAATAAACATCAAATCGGCATCAAAGGTAAGCCTCTTTACAAATCCTACTAGGATTTGGATATTATAGCCTAAAATAGAATTTATGCTAAGTAATACCTGATAAACCAAATGTAGGAATTAAGGATCTAAACATTAGATCTTGCTTTCGGAATCTCAAGGAATCGCTAAACAAATCAGGTGTGTATTCCACACTATTCTTAATAGTTTTATGGTTTAAATATGTTATATATGTTAATGTGAAAGTGAAAGAAAGTGGCTAAAGTGCCATATTATGGTACAAGGTATTGTGCACGTTTTCCTACTTCTACTAGGATTTCAAAAAATGTTATACAAGTGAAAAGTGATGTGAAAGTGAAATAAAAATAATGTTATGCATGATATTTATTATTTGGGGCATTTGGGTCAATCGAAGAAGGGGAAGTGAATGTGATGACTTCGGTCACACTAAGTGAATGTGATGACTTCGGTCTCACTAAGTGAATGTGATGACTTGGTCTCACTAAGTGAATGTGATGACTTCGGTCTCACTAAGTGGTAACCGGTTACATTACAAGTGGTGGCTATGCCACAATATTATCGATGGGCGATGAGCACGCCGACCGCAATGAACGCCTTCGATGGAGTGTAGCGGAAGGAGGGTTGACTTAGTAGTCCCCACGTTGTGCGAGGTTGGTACGGGTGGAGTGTAGCGGATGGCATATAGGTTTGGGTTCGGGTTTGCATCATTACCTTGAAATTGTTATATGCATATGATTTTTTTTATGGTGTGCCTATTTCTATTATGTTTAGTGTTGGTTACACACTGAGTCTATCGACTCACCCCGTTGTGGGATTATGTTTCAGGTGATGAGCAGTAATGGACCGGGACGGCAGAACTTGTGGTGGCCATGTTCGACTTGAAGTGCAATTTAATTTGAAAATTTTCTTTTTATTTTAAGTACTGTACAATTTATTATTTCGGGTTTCGTTTTATGTAATAAGGCCACCGTGACGAATTTTTATTTCTGCTATAATTACTATGTTATGAATTTAGGGCTTTATAAAGAGTAAGCCCACTTAATATGAAATAAGTTTGAATAATTTGTCGCTTGAAACAAATGGGTCTTTGTTATAGAAATAAATTTGTTTTCAACTCAAGCCCAACCCACAACAAACTATCTTCCAAAACTCATAGTTTTCAAAGTATTCAAATGAATTTGAACTGGGTTACTTCGAGGAACATACCAGATCCAGTCCATTCTCGTGGGCCAAGTTTGGGGTGTTTCAATTTGGTATCAGAGCCAGTTTCAAACTCTCGGCCTGTGGCCTAAGGCCCAAAACGTTTTTAAAACAAGGCCAAATGAGTTTTTTTTGAAAGTATTTTTACAAATGGACAGGTATAAAGTCATGGCCCCTAAGTCTCAAACCCAGATCCACCAGGTAAGTACCCCTAACTCTATGTGTGATTCTGTGATTTATATAAGGGTAGAAAAGGCATGGAACGTAGAATAGCATGATAGGAACTTGAACCCCAGGATTAGACTACTCAAACACAAACATAAGATTTAAGGCACTAAACCAACCTATGGCTAAGTCAATTAATCTAGGTGTGGCAACCATGGTACGCATGTCAGGAGTGGATCTGAAGAGCTTGGTATTTAAGCGGTCCTAGTGACTCACCTCCTCTTCTCGAATCCTACAGTGCGTAGCTTCTGCTCACCCTAACCTAGAGGACTTAGCGGGTGTGGCAACCCTCAGACATGTCTAGGAATGGTTTCAGTGGGAGCTTGGTACTTAAGTAGTCCACGTGACTCACCTCCTCCACTCGAATCTCGCCAGTGCGTAGCTTTGGTTCACCACGACCAAGAAGGCTCGGTCATATAGCTAAACTCAATAACTAAAACCCGAAAGGGAATTAGCCATATTTTTTAACACTTAATATTAAAATTATTAAATCACTTTCTTTCTCTTATCCTTAATTCACGAAAACTATTTCTGTACATAATTTTTTGAAAAAATTTTTTCCATAAAATTACAAAAATGCCCTTAGTGGTAAAATTACCAAAGTGCCCTTGGTTTATAAAATGATTCAACTACTCAAGCTTTTACCAAAATTTTATTATTTTATAAACATTCCAAAAGCCCTAACTTGCAAAATATCAAAATACCTCAATTTTGGAAAAATTACAAAATTGCCCCGACTTACAAAATTACCAAAATGACCTCAATTTCAAAATTTTTGTAACATTCCCATTTTGAAGGAACAATTTTCAAAAGAACACTCGAGTTTTACAACTTTTGAAATACCCCGATTTATTAAATTTTACAAATTTACCCCGATTTGTGAAAAATTACCAAAATACCCACGAGGTCAAAATTAAAATAACCGAATTTAAAAATTTTTTCCAAATTACCCTAGACTTCAAAATTTTCAAAATAATTTTAAACAAAACACCAAGGAACATTTTTCTTCCTAAAATTACAAAAATGCCTCAATAGGACAAAATTATGAAAATACCCTTGCAGAGGAAAACAACAACAACAACAAAAACTACAACGTTTCTCTGAATGAACGAAAGTTCATACTTGTTTGATGGATGAATGAATGAATGGAAAAGACTGTGTGTTTGTATGAATACGAAAGAACCACTCTTAAATCCCTTTCCATAAAACTCCTTCGCTGATAAATAAGTGGAACAAAGACTAATCCATAGAATTTCTTAATCAGATATCGATGCTAGAAAATGAGTTCTAGAGGACGCGGTCGTCAAGGATGCGGTAGAGGAAGAATAACTGTGTCAGAACCCGTTAGATCAGGTCAAGGTTCTGACAATGAGTTACCACCGCCACCACCACCCCCACCGTTAATGTCGAGAAAGAAGCTCAGACGGGGATGAGGTCGGTCACGTGCCATGTTGTGAGTATTGGAAATGGTGGCTAGCACGGTGGAAATTTGGGAGCTCGAAATGCATGCGAGCGACTCAGAAGCCAGCAGGGCCGAGGTGTTTAAATGGAGTGTCGGTGTGGCACCCAGATGTCGTAAGTATTGGTTGGAAGCAATGGCGTATTATGGATGAACTCGACCGACCCCGAGGAGAAGTTGAAAGGGATGGTAGCCCTCACATACGTGATGAAGCATACCAATGGTGGCTAGCTGACTCGTGATGGTGCCATGGCGGAGGATCGGCGTGGGAGTATGCTAAGGGCATATCGGAAGAAGTATGTCGACACTCGGTATATTGATGAGCAGAGAAAAGCTTTTCTAGGACTAGTTCAGGGGAACAAATCAATAGCGGCATATGAGGCTGAATTTCTGAGGTTAAGCCGATATGCTCGAGGAGTAGTCGCGACTGAACATGAACGTTGTGTCCGTTTTGAGGACGGGTTAAGGGATGACCTAAGGTTATTGATAGCTCCACATCAGGAGCGGGAGTTCTCCACATTGGTTGAAAAGGCTAAGGTAGCTGAAGGAATCAAGGACTCGACTAGGCA
This sequence comes from Gossypium rotundifolium, assembly GCA_025506655.1. Taxonomy (NCBI): domain Eukaryota; kingdom Viridiplantae; phylum Streptophyta; class Magnoliopsida; order Malvales; family Malvaceae; genus Gossypium; species Gossypium rotundifolium. The sequence continues at coordinate 84,409,653 of CP106726.1, forward strand.
GAACTCTGACAGAAATAGACCCAAGAGAGGTTATGGATCGTCGAGAAATATGCAAAAAGGCCCAGGCGGGGGAAGAAGGTGACAAGTTGATGCGGAGGCGATATCGTCCTTGTGAGTATTGTGGAAAGAAGCACTCAGGTGAGTGTTGGAAAAAGATAGGAGCATATCTTAAATGTGGGTCTAAGGACCATATGCTCAAGGACTGTCCAAAGATATCGATGATGATAACAAAGAACTCGTAATGTTAATCGTAGGTGGGGGGAGGCTGACCTCAACGAGGTCGAGGTTCAATAATGAGGTAATAGTCTGCCGCAGAGGACGTGGCGGAGGTGTCACCAACATCGAGGCAAGACAATGGGTTTGGTTTATGCGGTTCACCGTAGGGAGGATAAAAATGTGCCGGACGTCATAACCGGTACATTCCTCATTCATAGTAAACCCTATTATGCTTTAATTGATGTGGGCTCGACCCATTCTTATATTGCATGTAGTGTAGTTGAGACACTAGGCCTAGACTCTGAACTTTCTAATAAGAAGATGACGGTGGTAAGCCCACTAGGCCAAACTATAGTAGTAAATAAGATCTTTCGGAATATACCCCAGAAATTCGTGGAGTAAGCTTTGGTGATCGAATGGAATTACCTTTCGGGAATTTGACCTTATACTTGGTATGGATTGGTTAGTAGAACATCGAGCCGTGTTGGATTGTGCGGCTAAACAAATGGAACTAAGGACCCCGAGGATGAGGTGGTCATTATGATAGGAGAGAGAAGGAACTATTTGACTAATGTAGTTTGGTGCTTAAAAATTTGAAAGGATGGTGCGAAAGGGTGCGAGGCGTTCTTAGCCTTTGTAAGTGCGTTGGATGGAAATAAGGAAGGTGTCAAAGGAGTCAGAACGGTAAGGGATTTCGAGGATGTGTTTCCAGAGGAATTACCAGGAATACCCCCAGATAGAGAAGTTGAGTTTGGAATAGACCTACTACCAGGAACATCGCCTGTGTCAATTGCTCCATACCGAATGGCGCCAAAGGAATTAGTGGAGCTTAAGGCTCAAATCCAAAAATTATTGGATCATGGGTTTATTCGGCCCAGTGTGTCTCCGTGGGGAGCACCGGTCCTGTTTGTGAAGAAGAAAGACGGAACTATGCGTATGTGCATAGACTATCGACAATTGAATAAGCTGACCATCAAGAACAAATATCCCTTGCCAATGATCGATGACTTGTTCGATTAGCTGAAGGAGCCGCGTGTTTTCGAAGATTGATTTGGTAGGATACCATCGATTGAGGGTGAAGGAGGTGATATCCATAAGATCGCTTTTAGGACAAGATATGGTCACTTTGAGTTTGTAATGCTGTTTGGGTTGTGAGCGCTCCAGTAGCGTTCATAGATATGATGAATCGAGTGTTCCAACCTTACTTAGACAGTTTGTTGTGGTATTCATAGATGATATCTTGGTATATTCTAAGTCCGAAGAGGAGCATGATGAGCATCTCCGATTGTGTTACAAGTATTAAGGAGAAGAAGCTTTATGCCAAATTTAGCAAGTGTGAATTTTGGCTTAGAGAAGTTGCTTTCTTAGGACACGTGGTGTCGGCGAGGAATAAGGTGGATCCTAAGAAAATTGAAGCAGTTGTTGGATTGGAAACCACCTAAGTCGGTGGCGGAGATTCGTAGTTTCTTTGGGTTGGCAGCTATTACCGAAGGTTCGTGGAAGGATTCTCGTCGATAGCCGCGCCATTAACAAAATTGTTGAGGAAGGAAGTACCATTTGTGTGGACGGATAAGCAACGGAGAGTTTTGAAAAACTTAAAAGGTATTAACTAAGCTCGGTGTTGATTCAACCCGAGGCGGGAAAGGATTTTGTGGTATCTTGTGACGCTTCATATACGGGGTTAGGATGTGTTCTTATGCAAGATGGAAAGGTAGTCGCTTATCCGTCCAGACGCTTAAGGCCGCATGAAGTGAACTACCCAACCCATGACTTGGAATTGGCGGCGATGGTTTTCGCTCTCAAGGTGTGGAGGCATTATCAGATGGAGAAAGGTCGTTGATCTACACGGACCACAAGAGTCTCAAGTACTGTTGACTCAAAGGAGTTAAACTTGAGGCAACGAAGGTGGGTGGAATTCTTGAAAGACTATGACCTGCTCGATAGAATATCATCCAGCAAGGCAAATGTAGTGGTGATGCCTTAAGTAGGAAGGTTGTGACGGACCTAAGAGCAATGTTCGCCCATTTAAGCTTATATGAGGATGGAAGTTTGTTGGTAGAGTTACAAGTCAAGCCAACATGGTTGAAGGAAGTGAAAGAGGGATAGTTGGTTGATGAAGATTTAAATGTTAAGCTACAAAAAGCCTGAGCGGAGAGTTGGAGGACTATGAGATTAATGATGAAGGAGTATTGTGCTACAAAGGGAAAGCTCAGTATGCCAAGAGACAAGGAGTTAAGCGGAAGATCCTTCGAGAAGCGCATAGTAGTCCTTATGCTATGCATCCCGGAGGCATTAAGGCTGATCTAGATTTAAAGAACAATTTTGGTGGCGGATCTTAAACGAAATTCTGAATTTGTGGGAAGATGTCTGGACGTGTCAACAAGTTAAGGTGAACACCAAGTTCCATCGGATTGCTTGACCAATCCAGATTCCACTGATGGAAGTGGGAAAGAATTACCATGGACTTCGTTAGTGGGCTTCCCTTACGCCTACTAAGAAGGACTCGGTATGGGTTATAGTAGACCGTTTGACTAAGTCGCACATTTCATCCCAAGAAGAATGGACTATCCTTCAAAAGCTAGCCAAGTTATATGTGGCGAAATTGTGAGGTTACATGGAGTACCAACGTCGATCATCTCGATAGAGACCCAAGGTTTACGTCTCAATTTTGGAAGGCACTTCATCAAGCTTTAGGCACCAAGTTGGATTTCACTACGACCTTTCATCCACAATCGGACGGGCGATCGAGCGAGTAATACAAGTGTTGGAGGATATGTTGAGAGGATGTGTGATGGATTTTCGAGAAAGTTGGGAGGACTACTTGCCTTTAGCGAGTTCGCCACAACAAAAGTTATCGAGCTAGCATTGAATGGCACCATATGAAGCATTATGCAGACGGAAGTGTCGTACTCCTACTTGTTGGACCGAAAGTTAGGAGAACGTCGAGTTTTGGGACCGAGATAGTGGCGAGATAGAAGAGAAGGTTGAAATAATTGAACACGGTTAAAAGAAGCCTTAGATGAGCGAAGTCTTATCTGAGCCTCAAGCGAGAAGGAAATAGAGTTTGAAATAGGAGACCAAGTGTTTCTAAAAGTCTCACCATGGAAGAAAGTGATGAGGTTTGGTCGGAAAGGAAATTAAGCCCAAGATTTATCGGCCCTATCGGTTCTAAAGTGAGTGGGACCGGTGGCATACCAGCTAGAGTTGCCACCGAGTTGCAGACAAATGCATGACATGTTCAATATGTCCATGCTACGTCGTTATCGATCGGATCCTCTCACATAGTACCAAGAGAAGAAGTGGAGCTAAGGCGGACTTAACCTACGAGGAAGAGCCGATTGATTACGAACGTGACATCAAAGTACTACGGAGGAAGTCAATTCCTCTAGTTAGTATTGTGGCGCAATCATGGATCGGAGGAAGCTTCATGGGAGCCGAGAAGAGGCAATGAGACAACAATACCTCAATTGTTTAGTTAGAAAATTTTGAGGACGAAATTTTGTTTAAGGGGTAGAAGCGTAACATCTCGAAAAGGGCCTATTCATTTCGGTTTAATTGTATGAAATGACAAGTTTCAAGTACTATGAATAAATTTTGATACTTTTGGAAACCTAGAAATGCATGAAAATGTAAATGAAAATGGAGATGGAAATGAAAATGGAAATGGAAATGGAAATGGACATTTTGGAAACTTAGACATTTTGGAAACTTAGACATTTTTGGAAACCTAAGTAAATTAGGAAAGTGAACATTTTGGAAACCAAGCCAAAATAGGAAACTAAACATTTTGGTAACCAAACCAAAATAGGAAACTAAATATTTTGGAAACCAAACCAAAATAGGAAACTAAACATTTTGGAAACTTGGAAAATACAGAGCCGCGCAAAAATTTTAGGAAACTTAAAATTGACCCCAGAATGTCAAATTTAAGAGCCCAAAGGGGAACTTAGGGCCGAGTGACCCTAAAAATATAAAGTACATGAAATTTGACCCAACAACGGACTTGGAAATGTGGCCTGAAGATGCCACCTAAGGCCTTAGGAAATGGCCCAAATGCAAGAGGTTTTGGGCCTGAGTTTGAGTCATCTAGGAAGCAAATAAAAGAAATTTTATTTTGCTTCCATGAATGGAGAGTTGGACGGCACAAGGTAAGCTAAGAAGAGGAGTTTTTATTCAATAGAACTTTTGGCTAATTAGGAGATTTGATGGAATTTCATAGTTGATAAAATTAAAACTTATCACAAATGAAGAGTTGGAGGATTTAGGGACTCTAAGGCTAATAGTTTCGGCCAAAGAGAGAAAAGTAAAGAGCCATTCTCTTCTTTTCAACCTCTTGCCAAAACCTCCTAATAAAAGTAACAACAACTTTTTCTTTTCTTTAGTAGAATCCTCCTTGTCAAAATTCTCTCCATCTCTTTCCTTTCTTTTCTTTTCTTCTACTATTCCTCCACAAAAGCCAAAACTTGAGATCCCAAATAGTGCCATAGCCGAATATTCAAAGAGATCATCAAGGATTCAAAAGCGAGGTAAGTACATCAACATACATTCGGCAAAAGGTCCCTTCCATAATTGAATAATAGTTCAAATCTAACAAGTGATTTCGGCAGGAATTAAAAATAAAGATCAACTTCGGGATTTGAGAACTTCAGGGTAAGTAAGTCTATACATTTGGCCAAGGCGAAATCTTAGTCAATTAGATCAAATTGATCAAAAAACTAACCTATTTAGAGATCTAGGTGTTGGCCGATTACAAGGAAAAAGGGAAGGTAAAGTTTCGGGATTTAAAAATCCATAAGGTAAGCATTTGAAAGTATTCGGCCAAGGTTGTGTGATTACATAGATAAGATCTATAATTATTAAAAAGCTGAAAACTAATTTTTTGTTGAGATTTAAGGTTGGCCGAATGTCAAGTGAAGGAAAACAAAGTTTCCGGGATTTGAATAAACATCAAATCGGCATCAAAGGTAAGCCTCTTTACAAATCCTACTAGGATTTGGATATTATAGCCTAAAATAGAATTTATGCTAAGTAATACCTGATAAACCAAATGTAGGAATTAAGGATCTAAACATTAGATCTTGCTTTGAACCTCAAGGAATCGCTAAACAAATCGGTGTGTATTCCACACTATTCCTAATAGTTTTATGGTTTAAATATGTTATATATGTTAATGTGAAAGTGAAAGAAAGTGGCTAAAGTGCCATATTATGGTACAAGGTATTCAGGTATGTTTTCCTACTTCTACTAGGATTTCGAAAAAAAATGTTATACAAGTGAAAAGTGATGTGAAAGTGAAATAAAAATAATGTTATGCATGATATTTATTATTTGGGGCATTTGGGTCAATTGAAGAAGGGAAGTGAATGTGATGACTTGGTCACACTAAGTGAATGTGATGACTTGGTCTCACTAAGTGAATGTGATGACTTGGTCTCACTAAGTGAATGTGATGACTTGGTCTCACTAAGTGAATGTGATGACGGTCTCACTAAGTGAATGTGATGACTTCGGTCTCACTAAGTGGTAACCGGTTACATTACAGTGGTGGCTATGCCACAATATTAGCATGGGCGATGAGCACGTCATTGCAATGATCGCCTTCGATGGAGTGTAGTGGAAGGAGGGTTGACTTAGTAGTCCCCACATTGTACAGGGTTGGTGCGGTGGAGTGTAACGGATGGCATATAGGTTTGGGTTGGGTTTGCATCATTACCTTGAAATTGTTATATGCATATGATTTTTTTTATGGTGTGCCTATTTCTATTATGTTTAGTGTTGGTTACACACTGAGTCTATCGACTCACCCCGTTGTGGGATTATGTTTCAGGTGATGAGCAGTAATGGACCGGGACGGCAGAACTTGTGGTGGCCATGTTCGACTTGAAGTGCAATTTAATTTGAAAATTTCTTTTTATTTTAAATCTTGTACAATTTATTATTTGGGTTTCGTTTTATGTAATAAGGCCACCGTGATTTAATTTTATTTACGCTATAATTACTATGTTATGAATTTAGGGCTTTATAAAGAGTAAGCCCACTTAATATGAAATAAGTTTGAATAATTTGTCACTTGAAACAAATGGGTCTTTGTTATAGAAATAAATTTGTTTTCAACTCAAGCCCAACCCACAACAAACTATCTTCCAAAACTCATAGTTTTCAAAGTATTCAAATGAATTTGAATCGGGGTACTTCGAGGAACATACCAGATCCAGTCCATTCTCGTGGGCCGAGTTTGGGGTGTTTCACATGTTGTTAATTTCTTTCTTTCTTAAAACTCTTGCGCCGAAATTTACTTTGTCTTCCTAGCTGAATCTTCCCTCTCCCACTTCTAATCTACTTTGTCGATTTCTCCTTTCTTCTTTAACCACATCTCATTTGGTTCAACTTTCAAGCCTCTAGCCGAATCTCCTTATTATTTCTTTTTGTTTAGTTTTGGCCGAATCTCAAGTAAGGGTGATCTCTTCTAGTTTTTCTTCAATCGATTTTTAGAGGAAGGTAAGTGCTCAAGGCCGAATGCCTATTTCTTCTTCTCTCTTTTTCTCTGTCGACTTTTATAAGGGTAAGAGCCGATTTCGACATTTGATAGCAAGGGTGTTAATTACCTTTTCGTTGGAACTGATTTATTGTAGGGCCTCTGGGATTTTGGAACAATCGATCCAAGCCTCTCTTCTCTGATAATCAGTTTGGTAAGTGCAGTGGTAAGAATGTATTTCAAGTTCACCATTCTTTTAGTATTCGAGAAGCCGAAGGCTATTGATGTGGGTGTTTTTGGATTGCCGATTGTAGGGGAGTGAAGCAGATTCACATAGTGTGTGGTGGCTAGTATTCAAGGGGTGTTTAGGTAAGGTCTCGGGTTTCAAGCGCTAACCCTTTGGGTTTATTTGGTTTGGCCGAATGGCCTATGTTGCTAACCTTAGTAATGGCCGAATGTAGGAGCAAGGGATCTAGTGTGGTAGATCGACTCTTCGGGATTTAGGGCTTCAGTTATAGTAGTGTGTAACTTACACACTCTATTACTTAGTAATGTATTTTAATAACTCGATATTAATAAAAGTCAAAAAGATGGGAGTTGATACTACACCTATGGGTATGTGCATGATTCGTAAGTCCGTTTCGATATGAGTTACATTATTCAATATATGATATCATGATTTATGACATATATGTGTTATGAGATGCAAACAAAACATGTTGACATGATTTGCATGATTTGCATGATTTACATGAGTATGGCATGATGTTGGGTGATATCGAGGAGGGGGAAGATGATATCCGTGTCTTTGGGACACGGAGGTTTAGCACCTCCGGTGGTTTAGTACCTGATTGATTCAAAGATGACTTTGGGTCACGGAGGTTTGGCACCTCATAGCGACTTGTCCCGGTGGCTTAGCACCACATTGGGTTGGCCCCACAGTTGACATATCGGGATCATCGCCAGTGATTTGGTATCACATGTGGGTTGGCCCCACACTTGGATATTGATATTTTGTGACTTTGGGTCACCAGAGGTTTGGCACCTCATAATGACTTGTCCTAGTGGCTTAGCACCACAGTGGGTTGGCCCCACAGTTGACATATCGGGATCGTCACCAGTGATTTGGTATCACACGTGGGTTGGCCCCACAGATGGATTATTCGTGACTTTGGGTCACCAGTGGTTTGGCACCACAGTATTGGATATCGTGACTTTGGGTCACTAGTGGTTTGGCACCACCAATGGTTTGGTACCACACGGGGTAGAAACAGAGTTACGGATGGCTTGGGTTGGGTGCATTATATATATTGCTTAGTCATGGTGTGTGTAAGTATGTTGCATTATTTTGGAGAAGGAATTATACATCGAGTCTTGGCGACTCACTTCTCCCTTATCATTTCGTGAGACTTAGATCGCGAAAGAGAGCCGGTGGACTCGAGGCCATGCCATGAATAAATTCAATTTCACTTGATTTGCTACCGTACTCTGTTTTATTAAATTTGGGTTCATTTTGATTTTTGATTGTAATATGGCCTTTTATTATGTTTTGGGTTACTTATACATTTTGGACTTGTTTTAAACATGGTTAATTAAACTACTTGGATAATTTAATGATAATGAAAGCGTGAGGTTTTCTAAACTACAAAAGCGGCATGATTTAAACTTTACCATCTGTATCATTCATTATTTGAAGATAACTACAACTCAAATGTTTTTCAAACTTAAGCTTACCATACTCAACTCAACTGTTTCTAGATAACTAAGAAAGAATCATTCGGGAATTGTTTTTCTTAAAATGTCAGAAACATTTTCTAACCTATGAGTCGACAATTCAATTTCCATGATTGATTTTCGGGTTTTAAAGTTAATTAAATAGCTTTTTAACTTATCACGCACCTATTTTTTTTTCAAAATAAAAACAACAAGGAATTTTTTTTCAAAACTTTAAACGATAGCTTGTTTTCTTCAAAAATATTTTTCCCTATAACATGCCAGATTTGGTCGTGGTGTGTTGACCGGGTTTGGGGTGTTACAATTGTGGTATCAGAGCCAAGTTCAAAGCTCGACTGTGGGCCTAAGGCCCAAAATGTTTTTCAAAAATGGGTTTTAAATATACCAATTTTTAAAGGCATGGCTCAGAGTCTCCGGCACCAATCCGCCCAGGTAAGTATCCCTACTGTTGCTTGTGATTTTTGGATGTGATGAGATTGGATGATTAGCAATAGTAGACTACTCTAGAAACTAAAACTGATAGGACTCTGTGGAGTTGCGAAAACAAAACTTCTTCAATAAGAAATATTCATAGGACTGTGCTTTTAAAAAAAATGGTGGAATAATTACTAATGCATAAAACTTCTAAATCAGATAAGTCGAGATTTTAGTCATGGGCACTCGGGGTGGACGTGGTCGTGGACGTGGTCGGGGTAAGATGGCAGTTTCTGAACCAGTAGGGTCTGGTCGGGGGTCAGAGAATGAGATATCGGTGCCATCACCAGCTACAGGTGGTGAGTTTCAGGATCAAACTGGGGATGACGGTTGTCGCAGCAATCTTGCGGGTTCCGGAAAGGTAGTCGAGTAGGTGGCGACGCAAGAGCTCAGAAATCTGTACCCGAGTGACTCCGAGCGAATGGGGCTGAAGTATTTTGAGGTGTTTCTGGTGTGGCTCTCAAAGACTGAGTATTACCGGAGGCGAGAGCAGCACCATGGATGATTTGGACCGATGGCGAGGAAAAGCTCGAGGGATAGTGTCACTTCTTGGTATGAGTCATACCGGTGGTGGCTCACAGTGCAGGATAGTCTTTGCAATGAAAGATCTTACTTGGGATTATTTTAAGGCCGCATATCAGAAGAAGTACATTGGATCTAGCTACATTGATGCGCAACGGAAGGCATTTCTAAGGTTAGTTCAGGGGAGCAAGTCTGTATCAGAATATGAGGCAGAGTTCTTAATTCTGAGCCGGTATGCTAGAGGCATCGTGGCTACTGAACACGAGCGGTGTGTCCGTTTTGAGGATGGTTTGAGAGATGAGCTGAGGTTGCTGATTGCCCCACAACAGGAGCGTGAGTTTGCTGTTCTGGTGGAAAATGCTAAGGTAGCCAAAGGGGTTAAAGAGTGCGTGAGGTAGAACATGGATAGGAAAGAGACATAAGAGAAGTTTTGGGTCGTCTGGTTGGTGGAAATTCTCAAAGAGGGCTAGACATAATGGGCGAATCGGCCTGGTAGATCTTCTGTCGCTAATCGGGGACCAAAGGCAAGGTAACTTGTAGGAAAATCTCATTGGAGAGGATGTTGGACCCAGAAAAGGATGTTTTGAGTGTGGTTATTTGGATCATCGTGTGAGGGATCGTCGTGTAAGTTGGCGAGATTCACCGAGGTCAAGGTCATTTTCGGTTAAATGCGGGACCACCGTAGAGGGTCGTGGTAATGGTAAAAGAGGAAATGGTTCGGTCGGGTCATGAACCGGCAGAGCGTGGGCAAGACTGAGGCGAGACGGTGACTGGGTTAGTATATCTGATGAGGCACCGAGAGGAGGGCGGCGATAATCGGACGCCATAACCCAGACGTTCTTAATCTTTGGATCTCCATATACCGCTTTGATTGATGTGGGTTCAATGCATTCATACGTTGCTAGTAGCATAGTAGAGACCATGAATTTGGACTTTGAGACTACTTCCAGGCAGATGACAATGATTAGCCCTCTAGGTCACTCTATAGTTGTAAATAAGCTGTATAGAGACGTACCCCTAGAACTCAAAGGTGTAGTGTTTGTTGCTGATCTGATGGAACTGCCGTTTGGGGAGTTCGATCTGATTCTTGGGATGGACTGGTTGGTTAAGTACCAGGCAAGGTTGGATTGCGCGGCTAAGCGCATGATTCTAAAGACGGTTGGGGATGACGAGGTGGTTATGATAGGTAATAGAAGAGATTACTTATCCAACATGGTGTCTGCTTTGAAGGCTGAGAAGATGGTCAGGAAGGGCTGTAAAGCATTTATGGTTTATGTGTGTGCTTTGAAGGCCAAGGAGTCTGCTGTAAGGAATGTCCGAACAGTAAAAGAATTTGCTGATGTGTTTTCAGAGGAGCTTCCGGGACTGCCACCGAATCGTAAGGTTGAATTTGGCATAGATCTATTACCCGGAATGGCGCCAGTGTCTATTACTCCGTATAGGATGGCGCTAAAAGAGTTAGTGGAATTAAAAGCTCAGATCCAGGAGTTGTTGGATCGAGGCTTTATCGAGCCAAGTGTTTCACCTGAGAGCGCCTTAGGTACTTTTGTCAAGAAGAAAGATGGTACAACGCGGTGTGTATAGACTACCGCCATTGAATAAGTCGACGATCAAAAACAAGTATCCAGATTCTCAGAATAGACGACTTGTTTGATCAGTTGAAGGGTGCATCGGTATTCTCGAAGATCGCTTTAAGGTTTGGGTATCATCAGTTAAAGGTGAAAGAGGTTGATATCCACAAGACGGCGTTTCGTACTCAGTATGGGCACTATGAGTTTCTAGTGATGCCGTTTGGTTTGACTAACGCGCTGGCAGCATTCATGGACATGATGAATAGAGTATTCCAACAGTATTTGGACCAATTCGTCGTGGTATTTATAGACGACATCAGAAGGAGCATGACGCGTATTTACGAGTAGCATTACAAATTCTGAGGGAAAAGCAGCTATACGCTAAATTTAGTAAGTCGAGTTCGCTTAGAGGTGACTTTCTTGGGTCATGTAGTGTCAATTTGAGGGATTAGAGTGGACCTCAAAGATTGAGGCGAGATTAGAGTGGAGGCCGCCTAAGTCGATGGTCGAGATTGTAGTTTTCGGGTTTAGCGGTATTCGAAGGTTTGTGGAGGGATTTTTGTTGATCGCAGCACCGATGACCAAGTTGTTAAGAAAAGGAGTTCCGTTTGTGTAGACTGAGAAGCAGCAAGAGAGTTTCGACAGGCTAAAGAAGATTTTGACTGAAGCTCCGATTTTGATTCAACCTAAGGTAGGAAAGGAATACACGATATGTTGCGATGCATCACATACGGGTTTGGGATGTGTGCTGATGCAGGAAGGAAAGGTAGTGGCTTATGCATCTCGACAGTTGAGACCGCATGAAGTTAATTATCCGACGCACGAATTGGAGTTAGCGGCAGTAGTCTTCACCTTGAAAATCTGGAGGCACTACTTGTACAAAGAGAAGTCGATAGTCTACACAGATCACAAGAACCTGAAGTACCCCTTGACTCAGAAGGATTTGAACTTGAGGCAGCGCAAATGGATTGAGTTGGTAAAGGAATACGACTGTTCGATTGAGTATCACCCGGGCAAGGCTAACGTTGTGGCAGACGCGTTGAGCCGTAAGGTTGTATCGGACTTAAGAGCGATGTTTGCCCATCTTAGCTTGTACGACGACGGAAGTATTCTGGCAAAATTGTAGGTTAAGCCGACTTGGGTTGAGCAGATCAGAGAGAAACAGTTAGGGGATGAGGTTTTGAATGCCTGAGGTTGCAAGTGCGTGATAGTGGTTTGGAGGTTCTGACTTGTCTAGTGATGGAGTGCTATGTTTCCAAGGGAGAGCTTGTATGCCAAAGGATATCGAGCTAGGCGTAAGATTCTTGAGATGCACATGCGACCCATACGCTATGCATCTGGAGGTAGCAAGATGTATCGGGATCTAAGGAGCATTTTGGTGGCAGTGCGAGGCGGAGGTAACGGAGTTTGTGGGTAAGTGTCTAACATGTCGGTGTGTCAAGGCCGAACATCGATTCTTGTCGTGGTTACTTGACCGGTGAAGATTCCACGGTGGAAGTGGGAAAGGATCACTATGGATTTCGTCAGTGGATTACCTCTTACGCCTAGCAAGAAGGACTCAGTTTGGGTGATTGTGGATCGTCTGACTAAATCAGCTCACTTTATACCGGTACGGGTTGATTACTCACTCCAGAAGTTAGCTAAGATGTATGTGTCAGAGATAGCGAGGTTGCATGGTGTGCCAATATCGATCATCTCGGATAGGGATCCCAGATTTACGTCAAGGTTTTAGAGAGTGTTGCATCAGGCTTTGGGTACGGGCTTGGATTTGATCGGCATTCCATCCACGGTCCGAGGCGGTCGAAAGGGTTATCTGATTTTAGAGGACATGTTGAGAGGTTATGTTCGGACTTGAGGGTAGCGGGAAGAGTTTACGCCATTAGGCGAGTTCGCTACAACAATAGTTACCAAACAAGCATCAAGATGGCACCATATGAGGCGTTGTATGGTAGGAAGTGTCGCTCACCTACATGTTGGACTGAGTTGGGTGAACGGAAGATGTTGGGGCCAGAGTTGGTTGCAGAAACTGAAGACAAGGTTAAGTTGATTCAGACTCGATTAAAAGAAGCTTCGGACAGGCAGAAGTCTTATGCTGATCTCAAGCGGAGGGACATAGAGTTTGCTGTGGGTGATAGGGTTTTTCTAAGGGTCTCGCCTTGGAAGAAGGTTTTGAGGTTCGGAAGAAAGGTAAGTTAAGTCCAAGGTTCATCGGGCCGTATAAGGTGCTAAGATGAGTGAGACCAGTAGCTTACCAGCTTGAGTTGCCAGCAGAGTTAAGTCAGATTCATGATGTATTCCACGTTTCCATGCTTAGACGTTATCGTTCAGATCCATCGCATGTCATAGCAGTAGAAGAGATCGAGGTGAATCCGGATTTGACCATAGAGGAGGAACCAGTGCAGATTCTAGATCGAGATGTGAAAGTTTTACGTAAGAAGTCAGTTCCTTTAGTGAAGGTGTTGTGGCGAAAACATGGCGTGGAAGAAGCTACGTGGGAACCAGAGGACATGATAAGACAGCAATACCCTCAACTCTTTTGACCAGGTAACTTCGAGGCCGAAATTATTTTAAGGGGGTAGAACTGTAATATCCTAAAATAGGGGCTATTTTTTTTTACTTGAATTGTTTTGCTTGTGTTTGGACTGTGGTGTGATTATTTGTGATGTTGTGAGACTTAGTTGTAAGCTTAGAGCAAGCCTGAGTAGTAAGAAAATTTTTGTTTTAAAGCTTTAAGTGAAAGGAGCTGAAGGAGCTAGGGGTTATAAGTATTTCAAGTGGGTTTTAGCACAAGATTGGGCTTGGTAAAGTGGCGGAGGCGCCACTTAGAGCTCGAGATTAGCGCCACTTGCGTGGGAAGGAGGTCTCAAGTTCGAGCGTGAAAATTCCACCTTTTTCTTGTCATTTTGACGCCAAGAAGGGGGAGGAGTTGTGCTCAGCACAAACTCTGTCAGATAAGGATGGACTGAGTCAAAATATTCAAATGATTGGTAGAGAGAAAAATTAGGAATTTGACTAAGTCAAATTCGTTTGAATTAGTGGCCAGGAGCATTTTTAGGAAGTGGCCGAATTTTGAACTCCTCATGGGAGGAGTGGCCGGTTTTGGAAAGGTGAGTAGGGGGGTTGCCGAATTCTCTTAGGCACCTATTGGGGCATTTTCGATCAGCCTTGTTTAGTATACCAAAAGCCAAAATTCTTTTGTTGCAACACCTAGCCGAATGCTCTCTTGAATTCCTAAATTTTATTTTTGTTTTGCTTCCTTTCTTTTTCTTGTTATTTGGCCGAACCATTTACCCTTCCATCTCTCTTTTCTTTTTCCATATATGCTAAGCCAAAAATAGTCATCTTCTTCCTCTCATGTTGTTAATTTCTTTCTTTCTTAAAACTCTTGTGCTGAAATTTACTTTGTCTTCCTAGCCGAATCTTCCCTCTCCCACTTCTAATCTACTTTGCCGATTTCTCCTTTCTTCTTTAACCACATCTCATTTGGTTCAACTTTCAAGCCTCTAGCCAAATCTCCTTATTATTTCTTTTTGTTTAGTTTTGGCCGAATCTCAAGTAAGGGTGATCTCTTCTAGTTTTTCTCCAATCGGTTTTTAGAAGAAGGTAAGTGCTCAAGGCCGAATGCCTATTTCTTCTTCTCTCTTTTTCTCTGTCGACTTTTATAAGGGTAAGAGCCGATTTCAGCATTTGATAGCAAGGGTGTTAATTACCTTTTCGTTGGAACAGATTTATTGTAGGGCATCTGGGATTTTGGAACAATCGATCCAAGCCTCTCTTCTCTGATAATCAGTTTGGTAAGTGCAGTGGTAAGAATCTATTTCAAGTTCACCATTCTTTTAGTATTCAAGAAGCCGAAGGCTATTGATGTGGGTGTTTTTGGATTGCCGATTATAGGGGAGTGAAGTAGATTCACATAGCGTGTGGTGGCTAATATTCAAGGGGCGTTTAGGTAAGGTCTCGGGTTTCAAGCGCTAACCCTTTGGGTTTATTTGGTTTGGTCGAATGGCCTATGTTGCTAACCTTAGTAATGGTAGAATGTAGGAGCAAGGGATCTAGTGTGGTAGATCGACTCTTGGGATTTAGGGCTTAGTTATAGTAGGCGATGTAACTTACACACTCTATTACTTAGTAATGTATTTTAATAACGATATTAATAAAAGCCAAACAAGATGGGAGTTGATACGGTGCATTCTATGGGTATGTGCACGATTCTGTAAGTCCGCTTCGATATGAGTTCTGTTATTCAATATATGATATCATGATTTATGACATATATGTGTTATGAGATGCGAAACAAAGCATGTTGACATGATTTGCATGATTTACATGAGTATGACATGATGTTGGGTGATATGAGAGAGGGGAAGATGATATCCGTGTCTTTGGGACACCGTAGGTTTGGCACCTCCGGTGGTTTGGTACCACGATTGATTGATGACTTTGGGTCACGGAGGTTTGGCACCTCATAGCGACTTGTCCTGGTGGCTTAGCACCACAATGGGTTGGCCCCACAGTTGACATATCGGGATCGTCGCCAGTGATTTGGTATCACATGTGGGTTGGCCCCACACTTGGATATTGATATTTTGTGACTTTGGGTCACCAGAGGTTTGGCACCTCGTAGCGACTTGTCCCAAGAGCTTAGCACCACAAAGGTTGGCCCCACGTTGACATATCGGGATCGCCGCCGGTGATTTGGTATCATCGTGGGTTGGCCCCACAGATGGATTATTCGTGACTTTGGGTCACCAAAGTGGTTTGGCACCACAATATTGGATATCGTGACTTTGGGTCACCAGTGGTTTGGCACCACCAGTGGTTTGGTACCACACGGGGTAGAAACGGAGTTACGGATGGGTAGGGTTGGGTGCATTATATATATTGCTTAGTCATGGTGTGTGTAAGTATGTTGCATTATTTGGGAGAAGGAATTATACACTAAGTCTTGGTGACTCACTTCCTCCCTTATCATTTCAGGTGAGACTTAGATTGCGAAAGAGGAGCCGGGTGGACTCGAGGGGCCATGCCATGAATAAATTCAATTTCACGGATTTGCTTCTGGTACTCTGTTTTATTAAATTTGGGTTCATTTTGATTTTTGGATTGTAATATGGCCTTTTTATTATGTTTTGGGTTACTTATACATTTTGGACTTGTTTTAAACATGGTTAATTAAACTACTTGGATAATTTAATGATAATGAAAGCGTGAGGTTTTCTAAACTACAAAAATGGCATGATTTAAACTTTACCATCGGGTATCATTTATTATTTGAAGATAACTACAACTCAAATGTTTTTCAAACTTAAGCTTACCATACTCAACTCAACTGGTTTCTAGATAACTAAGAAAGAATCATTCGGGAATTGTTTTTCTTAAAATGTCAGAAACATTTTCTAACCTATGAGTCAACAATTCAATTTCAAAGATTGATTTCCGGGTTTTAAAGTTAATTAAACAACTTTTTAACTCATCACGCACCTATTTTTTTCAAAATAAAAACAAAGAGGAATTTTTTTCAAAACTTTAACTGATAGCTTGTTTTCTTCAAAAATATTTTTCCCTGTAACATGCCAGATTCGGTCGTGGTGTGTTGACCGGGTTTGGGGTGTTACAAATGGAGCTTGGATTTTGAATGAGAATCGGTCACTTTTCATTACAACACATTGATAACTTATAGCTAATACAAATGACAAAGGCAAATCATGGTTGTCATCACCTAATCTTCACCTAACACCACTTAAACTTATGGAAACTTGAAATAATAGCTTGTAAACTTAACCTAGCTGATATGATCAGCTTTGTCTCTATCAAAATGACATGAAATGTCAACCTAACATGGTTCAAAATAAACCAAACTAAGTTACATTGGCATTAGATTACAGAAATAGCAAAACTGAAACTTGGTTCACATGAAATAACAGTTGCAGCATAGCTAGTTTCCTTGAGCTACTTTTGGACATTGCATGGGCTACATGGAGACCATATTTCAAATCTCCTCCTTGGACTCCATGCTGCATACTCCCAATTTCTTTCTTAATTCATTAAATCTTGTTGTTTTGAGGGCCTTGGTGAAGATGTCCGCAATCTGATTCTCTGAATTGCAATGAATCAGCTCAACTTCCCGAGCTTGCTCCATCTCCCTTATCACATG
The DNA here is from genome assembly GCA_025506655.1 of Gossypium rotundifolium. Lineage (NCBI taxonomy): Eukaryota > Viridiplantae > Streptophyta > Magnoliopsida > Malvales > Malvaceae > Gossypium > Gossypium rotundifolium. The sequence continues at coordinate 84,426,799 of CP106726.1, forward strand.
CAGTTTAATATTGAAGTGTTTGGTTCTACCATGGAAGATAGGGTTCTTTTCAATTGCAACAGCTGACTTGTTGTCACAATAAATCTCTGTTTCTCCCTCTTGATACAAATTTAAATCAGCTAAGATTTTTCTTAACCACACTGCTTGATTAACAGCATTTGCCATAGCAACATATTCAGCTTCTGCTGTTGACTGAGCTACAAGGTTCTGCTTCTTTGAACACCAGCAAAATAGTGTTGATCCAATGGTGAATCTATATCCAGATGTGCTCCTCATATCATCACTCGATCCACCCCAGTCACTGTCTGTGTAGCCTCTCAGCTTTAGCTCTTGAGCCTTGTTGAATTTCAATCCATAGCTCAAGGTACCTTTGATGTACCTGAGCACCCTTTTTTCTGCTTGAAGGTGCTGCATATTGTAGCAGTGCATGAATCTCGATAGCATACTAACAACATACATTAAATCAGGCCTAATAGCTGTTAGATACAATAAGCATCCAACTAGACTTCTGTAGGAGGACTCATCAACCTGCTCATAAGCCCCTTGACTTGATAATTTTATTCCAACAGCCATTGGTGTGCTAGTTGGCTTGCAGTTTACCATTGAAAACTTGCATAACACTTTCTTAGAAAATGTCTGTTGACTTATGAAAATTTCTCCTTTAAATTGACTTACCTCCATTCCAAGAAAGTAAGTCATGTGGCCCAAGTCCGACATCTCAACATCATCTTTATTTTGCTCTTGAAATCTCTCAAGACATTGTTGTCTCCTCCGTAACCAAAGAAGTCATCAACATAAAGAGACACAATGATGAGTTTCACTTCATTCTTCTTAACATACAGTGGGCTCACCGATGCTCCTTTGAAATCCCAAACTAATGAGATAACTATCAATTCAAGCATACCAAGCTCGGGGAGCTTGTTTCAGACCATATAGGGCTTTCTTGAGCTTATAGACCATGTGCTCTTTGCCTGGCACGGCAAAGCCTTGAGGTTGGTCGATATAAATCTCCTCTTCAAGCAGTCCATTTAGAAATGCTGATTTGACATCGAGTTGGTGTATGGACCATTGCTTTTGTCGCCAAAGCAATTAATAATCTGATGGTATCAAGCACGCCATCGGAGCAAAGGTTTCCAAGTAGTCCAGGCCATATTTCTGACTAAAGCCCTTCACAACCAGCCTTTGTTTAAGCTTGTTTAATGTCCCATCTGCATTTTGCTTGGCACGATAAACCCACTTGACACCTATGACATTTCTGTCTTATGGCCTATCAACTAAATCCCAGGTTTGGTTCTTCTCGATCATCTTCATTTCTTCAACCATTGCAGCCTTCCAGCCCTGGTGTGCTTCAGCTTCTTCAAAGTTTGTTGGCTCCATTATGGCCACTTGGGCCCTTTCATAAACATCAGTCAATGACCTAGTCCCTCTGACTGGGACATCATCGATGTCCATTTCTGGATCAGCATGCTCATGTTCTATCTGATCTGCCATAAGTTCTTCTGAAGTCTCCATTGGTTGATTCTTTTCCCAATTCCAAAGAGGCCTTCTCATCAAAGACCACATCCTCGCCACTTGAATTTTCATTGTGGTTGGTTTTATGATTCTATAGCCCTTTTGACCGAGCTATACCCTACCAAAACACCAAAGTTGTGACCTCAGATGACTTGTCTCTCTTAGTCATTGAACTCGAGCATAACAAAGGCATCCAAAGACCTTGGTGAGCCAATGATGGCTTGAATCCATACCAAGCTTCAAAGGGTGTCTTGTGAGCTAATGCCTTTGTTGGAAGTCTATTTTGGAGATAAACAGAGTGTTGATCGCTTCAAATTTCACATTGTCTTGGGCATATTCTTTTCAAATAAAAGACATCTCGCCATATCGAGTAGACTTCTATTCTTTCTTTCACTTACACCATTTTGTTAGGGTGTATAGACATTGGTAAGTTGGTGTTTGATGCCAGAATCATTGCATATTGCTTGGAACCGAGTTGAAATGTATTCACCCCATTATCCGACCGATAGTCTTTAACTTGCAACTTTGTTTGGTTTACGCTTGAACTTTGAACTTCATGAACACTTGTGGAACTTCGGACTTATGTTTTAAAAATAAACCTAATGTAATCTTGAATAATCATCAATAAAGAGTACAAAGTACCTGTTTCCACTAACTGATTCATCTTCATGGGGCTACATACATATCTGTGAACAAGTTCGAGCTTTTCACGCTCTCCGTGCTTGGTTCGAGGGAAAAGGTAGCCTGGCTTGTTTTCCAAGCTGACACACTTCACAAACTCCTTGATCAGTCAGTGTTAGTGAAGTTTTCAACTAAGCTTTCATTTATCATCTTGGACATGGATTTAAAGTTAACATGTCCAAGTCTTTGATGCCACAGCTTGGTGTCTCCAGTTGAAGCAGCATATGCTGAGTCCATGTGGTTTGTCCAATCAACTACAAAACTCTTGTCACCATTATGAGTGTCATAAGCTTGAGCCATAAGGGTCACCGATTTTGCACTCCTTGCCCTCGAACACACAAAGGTAGCCCTTTTCTAGCAACTATGCAATACTCAAGAGGTTTCTATCTATTTCGTGCACTAGTAACACATTGGTCACTAGTTTGTCGCTGCTGATGTGTATATCAACACATCACCTTTACCTCATGCATGAATGAAGTGACCATTTCCACTTTGACTTTAGCTTTGAAACTTCTATCTATTGTCTTGAATATAGTAGGGTCGGTGTCATATGATTCATGCAACCACCGTCCGTGAGCCATCCCTTGGTAGCCTTTTGTTTTTCAGCTGAGCATGAGACCGTAAAGACTTGCTCTTCATTGTCCTTTGCCCTCTTGACCACTTGAGCCTCAACTTTTGGTTGTTGGTGTGGTGCCTGCTTCGGTTTGCCTTTTGCTTTGCAAACTCTCACAACATGACCCTTCTTCTTGCAGTGTTGACATACTACATCTGGCCTGAACCAACATTTATCCTCAGGATGGCCAGGTCTCTTGCAAAATCTGCAAAGGCGATCATTGGTCCTTGTAGCATCAGGCTTAGGCCTATTTTTCCAGGTTTTCTTGCCTTTGTATGGAGCATTGCTTGAAGAAGTCCTGGCCTTAACTTGGAAAGCACCTTCTTGGTGTTCTTCATTCCTACTTGCCCTCCTTTGCTCTTGAGCATAAAGGGCATTGATCAACTCAGCCAGAGTGATGCTTGAGAGATCCCTAGAGTCCTCAAGGGAGGATATTTTTGCTTCATACCTTCAGGTAAGGTCAATAACACCTTTCCACTATCCTTGCTTCACTAAACCGCCTCCAAGGAGCCTTATGTTTGTTACAACACCATTATCCTGTCTCGAGTATTGTTTTACGCCTCTTCTTTCATCTTCAAATTCTCAAGTCCTCCTAAGATTCAAGAGTCTTTGCTACCGGTTCTTTCAAAGGCCTTGGAATTCTTCCTTGAGTTTGTCCCAGGCCTGCTTTGGAGTCTCACAGGCCACAATCCTTATAAAGATGACATCCGAGACACAGTTTTGGATGCAAGACATAGCCTTGTGCTTCTTGGTCTTCTCCTCAGCATGTTGTCTCATCTGAGCCACAGTTGGATTGGCTCGAAGAGGTTCTGGTTCAACGTCAGTGGTGACAACCTCCCATAAATCAAAGGCTTGCAGGTAAGTTTTCATCTTAACCTGCCATATGTGAAAGCTTTCTCCACTAAAAACTGGTGGTGCAGCTGGTGAGAAGCTTGATGTAGCCATTGGACTTTGAGTTTATCAGCAACAGGTCCTCCAAGAATGAAGCTCTAGATACCAATTGTTGGGTTTACAATCAACTAGCAGCTAGCATAAGCTGAAGCTTGAGCTCCAAGGCTCGAGAGTTGCAGCAAAAGAAACAGACAAAGATGATAGAAGAGAAGAAAGAAAACGTGAAGGAAAAGAATGGAGCTTGGATTTTGAATGAGAATCGGTCACTTTTCATTACAACACATTGATAACTTATAGCTAATACAAATGACAAAGGCAAATCATGGTTGTCATCACCTAATCTTCGCCTAACACCACTTAAACTTATGGAAACTTGAAATAATAGCTTGTAACTTAACCTAGCCGATATGATCACTTTGTCTCTATCAAAATGACATGAAATGTCAAACTAACATGGTTCAAAATAAACCAAACTAAGTTACATTGGCATTAGATTACAAAAATAGCAAAACCGAAACTTGGTTCACATGAAATAACGATTCTAAAGATAGCTAGTTTCCTTGAAATTTGCTTTTGGACGTTGTATGAATGCATGGAGACCATATTTCAACAGATATCAAGATAGACCTGCAAAGATGCATGCAAATAATCATAGATTAAATGATTATGTATATACATTCTAACTAGTTAATTAATGATAAGATTGAATCGAGTACAATTAATATATACCTTGTCGTTTCATCGAGAGGGTTGCTCCAGCAACAACCCACTTAGTTCCATCACGTCATTGTACACAAGACTAGCAACTCGAATCGGAATATCAGCATCATCATCACTAATTCATGTATAAACTCTCTCGCATCTCCATCTTCAATTATTTTCGAAATCCACATAATGAGAGCCTTGCCAAACTTTCTTGTCAATCAAGGTTAGGGCTTCATTGGAAGAGTTCCAAAGCTTGCCGTTTGTGCATTGTTGAGCATTTTTCCGAGAAGCGACCATGGTAGCTTTCTATGTGCTATGGTTTGGATGTGTTGTGCTTCAAATATTGCAATACACACCTACTTATATACTAGTTTACACCATGCATGCATTGCCCATAACGACAATGTTTATGCGCATTTAAATTTGTAGACTTCATTCATATTAAAACTTTTCTTTATTCCTATTCTTGATGTGTCTTTTCACTTCTAAGTAAACATTCTTTTCAATTAAAGAAATATATTTTAACGTATTTGGATTTCTTGATAAATTTTTATTTTAAATTATATAGTTTTTGTATTATAAATTAACAATATACAAGGTAAACATATGTAATTTATCTCATATATAGAATATATGTAATTTAAGTTAAGTTTTGATTAGGCATTATTTATTATTAAGTTTATATATGATATTAATTATTACAAAATATTATCTTATTATAAAATAAATTTCAATTACCAAAAGGAAATTGTATTATAATATTTTATAATAAATTTATTTATGTTGTGTTCGTTTATAAAGAATAACTTTTAAAAATAATTTTAAAAATTTTTATCAAATATTTTACAAATTATTTTAAAAAAAATCAATTCATTTTAAAAGAATCATTTTCCGACTACCTTAATAGTTATTAAGTAAGGAGAGTTGGAATCTTGAATGTCCAAAAGCCACCTAACATGGTCACGAAAGAATACGATAGTTTTGTTTTTTTCGCTTAAAGCATACGATACTCTTTAAGTTAAAATCATGTTAGATTACGTCACATTTATTACGTGGGTGATTGAAAAATTATTTATGAAAATTGTATATCGAGAAAATATAAATAAACTTTTAATATCAAATTTTGATATTTCGTGTTAAACTTTTTTATGAAATCATATTTCAGATTAAACTTTTGTTTGAATTTCTTTTAATATCAAATTACTTTTCATAACTTATCGTATTTTATTTATATTTAATTATTTTAAATTGTGTACATGCAATTTAGCATGTATAATATTAATGACATTACTAGATTTTAAATGGATTGCATGTACAATATTAATGACATTACTAGATTTTAAATGTTCTTTTAAATTTGAATTTTTTTTTACTATTTTTTAAGAATAACCAAAAATTTAGAATTTAACCAAATGAGACTTCAGTTTAGTTAGCAAAAGTAGAGGTCTTGGGCCTTAAGTACCTAAGTTTAAGACCTACCATGCACAATTATATACATAAAGTTTTTGAGTTTTAGTTCAATTAATCTTAATTTGGTTTTAGCCTCGACTATATTAGTACAATTGATTTATGGTTATTTATATTTATAACTATATTGTACTTGTTATACTTCAAAAAAAAAAAGTTGATAAGTGAGTGAGGCAGAGGAAGCGAAAGAAGGATCGTATTCAAGTTGTTTGACTCGAAAAAGAAAGATTTGGATTTGACCTGAAAGAAACAAACCGAACAAATTTATAAAATAACAAAGAAAATAAGAAAATTTTAAAAAATAAAGGATAAATATTCAAAATAATAACTAAATAGTGAAAAGATAGATTAAAGCAAAGTGGAAAATGGAACGATAAACAGATGAATATGATGGTTAAAGCAAAGTGGAAGATGGAACGATAAACAAATGAATATGATGGATAGAAAGATAAATGCCCAATTGAACCCTTTGAGATATAAATCCCAACAAACTCAATTAATGACTCTAATCAACCCTTTAAGAAATAATCCTTGGCAAATTGAAGGGTGAAGAATGAATTCTCATGACTCCTTGATGAAAATCGAGAAGAAAACTACTTCTAAAAATCACAAGAAAGAAATTTTGCACAAGAAACATGTAACACCCTTAACCCGAGTCCGTTACCGGATTAGGGTCACTCGGTATTACCAAAGATAAGTGCAGATTCAAACATTCACTCGAGTCAAAATCATATATATATATATAGATCGTACCTATAAATTTTGCCTGTAACCATATCGTATCTAGTCATAGTATCAAGCAAATAAACATGCCACAAGTTATACAATTTATACATACTTTACAAAGCACATAATTCAAATCATATGCATATCAACTTATTAATATTCAATACCTAACATAGATACTCAAATACTAATATTATCCATATATAAATAAGCTTATAACATTTTCATGTGATCAACCCAATAGTACCATTTTATAACCGAATGTATACCTAAGCATAGCAAATCTTCACTAATAATTAACCAATTAAAGTAGCCACATTTCTATTTATTAGTCTATCACTTATACACATAAATAAGATCCAACCTTAAACTATCAAGTTGACCATCAATTATCAAAATATATATACATCATGACATATACCTATTATACCATTTCATATATCCAAACCTATGCTTTCACATTTTACACGAACATGCCATATACATGATAACATTTCTATAATTTGTAACTACTTATTCTTATCATTAACAATGAATCCAACAAGTTAACTTACATGCACAAACTTTGATTATAAAATCACTATTATTACCGATGAATCAACTATATTAAGCAACAACAACCCAATTCAAGTTTTTCTCCAACTAAATACATAACATTCGTATCACCCATTCACATTCCAAATAATGCCTAAACCACATCCGAACACAAACGATAATTCATAGCATGAGCAAGCCATTTCACCAAAACACATGAACAAAGTTTAACCAAAATAGATAGCCATTTTCGCATGGCTAAGTATATATACACGATTAAACATCATTAGTTATACAGAGTCTAGCCTATACATGCCTTTTCGAATCAAAAATTAAGTTAATCAATACCAAAAGTGAGTCGATAGTGTGGTTGATTTCTTCAAAGATCCTTCGAGTCCGTAGCTTGAACCAAAAATCTATAAAATAGAAGTAGACAAGAACACACAGTAAGCTTGCTAGCTTAGTAAGTCTTAAGCAAAAATATTATCACATACAATGGTAAAACATTTAAACATCCAACTCATGACCTTAAATAAACATTTCTTATCTTATACATATATATACATTATGTAGAATATGCATATATATACAACACCAACTTGTACATTTCTTTATACCTTTACTGTTACCTTTAAATACTTATGCTTTCATTTAGCCAATTTTCTTATCACTTTGATCTTCCTTTTCTCAATAACATCACATACATACGTCTATATACACATATATGCATATTCATAGATCACTTAAGTAGGAATAACACATACCTTACAACCGAATTACAAATTCACTCCCAAATACTTAGGCATACTTAATTCATTAGCTAGAACCTACTAAACATTACCTGAATCTCACACACCAAAGACTAAGCCTCTTGAACTCGGGGTCCAAAATCATAACACCCAAGATTAAGCTCGCTAGGCAATAAGCCCTAAATATATCACCAAGACGAGGCTCGCTAGGCATAAAGCCCAAACATATCACCAAGACGAGTTACGCTAGGCATAAAGTCGAAACATATCATGCAAGACGAGGCCGCTAGGCATAAAGCCCCAGTATCAATGTAGTCAATCATTCCACACACATTTCATAATTTTATCACATATCCAATTCAACTAAGCTTATTCACATTACACAAATAGAATCATTATGTCATTGTACAACCCACATTCATATCGAGATACTCATTCATATCACATTATTAAATTATGCTTTCAATCTAATTTACTTATATACATTCGGCTATGACATAAACATGTACTCAAATTTATCGAACATCATCATTTGACATGTTCATAAATAATTCTTTGATATATTTCAGCTTAAGGACTTACCTTGACTGTAGACGGATGCGTAAACCAGCTATTCGATAACCTTTATCTTTCCCCGATCCAAATCCATTTTTCTTTGTTCTTGATCTAAACATATTAAAATTTAGCTCATTTAAGTACATTTCATCTCAATTTAGTCCCTAAACACATGAATAGGCAAACTACCATTTTACCCCCAATGTTTAACATTTTTATCATTTAGTCCAATTTGCATAAAACACACAATACACCCAATGTCACCATAACACTTAAGGGCCGAATACTCCTAGGGACTATACAAGTCCATTTCCTTCATTCATTTTGCAAATTAGTCCCTCTATGTAACATCCTAAAAAGGGCCCATGCATTTTGGCCTAATTGTACGAAAAGACATGTTTTATGTGTTTTGGAATAAATTTGAATAATTTTGGAAACCCGAGAATGTATGGAAATGTTACGTTGAAAATAAGAAAATGACCATTTTGGAAACCTAAGCAAATTAGGAAAGTGAACATTTTGGAAACCTAAGTAAATTAGGAAAGTGAACATTTTGGAAACTAAGCTAAAAGAGGAAAGTAAACATTTTGGAAACTAAGCCAAAAGAGGAAAGTAAACATTTTGGAAACTACGATAAGAGGAAACTAAACATTTTGGAAACCTAGGAAATGTCAAGTTACTGAGTCACACGAAAATTTTGGAAACTTAAAATGACCCCAAATGTCTAATTTTAAAGTTCAAAGGGAACTTAGGGCCAGTGACCCTAAAATAAAAAGCACGTAAAATTTGACCCAAAACGGACTTGGAAAAGTGGCTCAAGATGCCACTTAGGGCCTCGTGAAATGGTCCACATGCAAGGGGTGTTGGGCCCGAGTTCGAGTCACCTAGGAAGCAAATAAAGAAGTTTTATTTTGCCTCCTTGAATGAGAGTTGACGGCACAAGGGATCTAGAAAGAAGAGTTTTATTTTCTTTGGAATTTCGCTAATTAGGAGATAATTGTTGGAATTTAATTAAGTAAAATTTTATCACATAAGAAGAGTTGGCCGATTGAGGATTCTAAGCCTAGTAGTTTTACCAAAGAGGGAAAATAAGGGCCATTCTTCATTCTTTTCTCTTCAAGAGAACCCTTGTCAAAATTTTCTAGCCAAATAGCACCAATCTCTTCTTCTCTCTTTAGTCGAATCTCTCTGTCAAAACTCTCTCCTTTTCTTTTCTTCTCTTCTACTATCCCTTCACAAAAGCCGAAACTTTGTGATCCATAAAAGTGCCATAGCCAAATAGTATAAAGGATCATCCAGGATTTGAAAACGAGGTTAGTACATCTATGTACATTCGGCCAAAAAGGGTCTCTGCCATACTTGAATGATAGATCAGATCTAACATGTGATTTCTGTAGGACCTAAACTAAAAGATCAATTTTAGATTTGAGAACTCCAAGGTAAGTGTGTTCATATATTCACCAAGGCCAATCTTAAGTATTTAGATCAAAAGTGATCAAAATTTATCGATTCAAGGATTTAGGTTTTGGCGAATACAAGGAAGAGAAAAGGGAAGTTTTCGGATTTAAAATCCACAAGGTAAGCACCTAAAAGCATTCTACCAAGGCTTGTATGAATACATGGATTGGTTCTTTAATTATCAAAAAGTGAAAACTAACCTATGTTGAGATTTAGGGTTGGCGAATATCGTGAAGGAAAACCAAGTTTTGGGATTTGAATAATCATCAAATCGGCATCAAAGGTAAGTCTTTTACAAATCCTACTAGGATTTGGATATTATAGCCAAATAGAATTTATGCTAAGTAATAAATGATAAATCAAATGTAGGGACTAAGGATCTAAACATTAGATCTAGCTTTTGAATCTCAAGGAATCGTTAAACAAATCGGTGTGTACCCACACTAATCTTAATAGATTTATGGCTTAAATATGATATATATGTTAATATGAAAGTGAAAGAATGTGGCTAAAGTACCATATTATGGTACAAAGTACTGTGTACATTTTCCTACTCCTACTAGGATTTCAAATATGTTATATTTAACATGTGAAAAGTGATGTGAAAGTGAAATTAAATATGATATGCATGATATGTATAATTTGGGGCATTCGGGTTATTTGAGAAAGGGAAGTGAATATGATGACTTGGTCTCACTAAGTGAAACGTGATGACTTGGTCTCACTAAGAATATGTGACGACTTTGGTCTCACTAAGTGAATGTGGTGACTTGGTCACAATAAGTGAATGTGATAACCGGTTACATAATCTAAATGTGGTGTCTCATGACACAAATATCAGTGGCTATGCCACAATATTTTAAGTGGGCGATGAGCACGTCGATTGCGATGATCGCCTTCGATGGTGTGTAGCGGATGGAGGGTTGACTTAGTAGTCCCCACGGTGTGTGTGTTGGTACGGGTGGAGTGTAGCGGATGGCATATAGGTTTGGGTTTGGGTTTGCATCATTATCTTGAATTTTATATGAATATGATATGTATGGTGTGCCTATTTCTATTATGTTTTGGTGTTGGTTACACATTGAGTCTATCGACTCACCCTGCTGGGGAACATGTTCCGTGATGAGCGGTAATGGATCGGACTGACGAGAACTTGTGGTGGCCATGTTAAACTTGAAGTTTAATTTAATTTGAATCTTTATTTTATTTGAAGTAATCGTACAATTTTATTTTGGGTTTCGTTTTATGTAATAAGGCCATCGTGATTTATTTTATTTCGCTTTAATTACTATGTTATGAATTTAGGGCTTTATAAAGAATAAGCCCATTTAATTTAAAATAAGTTTAAACATTTTGTCACCAAACAAATGGGTTTTTGATATAAAATAAATTTGTTTTCAACTCGAGCCCAACCCACAACAATCAATCTTCCAAAACACACAGTTTTCAAAGTATTCAATGAATTTGAATCGGGTTACATCGAGGAACATACCGATCCGATCCATTCTCGTGGGCCGGTGTGGGGATGAATTTGAATCGGGTTACATCGAGGAACATACTAGATTCGATCCATTCTCGTGGGCCAAAAGGGTGTTTCATTTGGTATCGAGCCAGCTTTTAAACTCTCTACCGTGGCCTAAGGCCCAAAATGTTTTCAAATCGAGCCCAAATGAGTTTTATGAAAATATTTCTAAGTAGACAGGTTTGAAGGCATGGCACCTAAGTCTCCGACCCATGATCCACCGTGTAAGTACCCTATCTATCTCGTGTGATTATGTGAATTATAGAAGGGTAGAAAAGGAATGGAACGATATAATAGCATGATAGGAACTTGAACCCTAGGATTAGTCTACTCAAACACAAATACATAAGACTTAATACACTAAACAAACCTATGGCTAAGTCGGTCAAGTTAGGGTGTGGCAACCATGGTACGCATGTTCAGGATTGGATCCTCAAGAGCTTGGTATTTAAGCAGTCCTAGTGACTCACCTCCTCTTCAGTAGGAATCCTACAGTGCGTAGCTTCGATTCACCCTAACCCGAGAGGACTTAGTGGGTGTGGCAACCTCAGACGCATGTCAGGAATGGTTTGGTGGGAGCTTGGCACTTAAGCGATCCAGCGTGACTCACCTCCTCTCCACTCGAATCCCCGCTAGTGCGTAGCTTTGGTTCACCCCGACCAAGAAGGCTCGGTCATAGGCTAAACCCAATAACTAAAACCGGAAAGGGAACTAGCCATTTTTTGGAACCTTAATATTAAAATCCTTAAATCATTTTTCCCTTAATTCACGAAAACTATTTCTTATACACAATTTTCTCCGAAAATTTCTGACTTATAAAATTACAAAAATACCCTAGTGGTAAAATTACAAAAAATACCATTGGTTTATAAAATGCCCAACTACTCAACAGCTTTTGCCAAAATATCATTATCTTATAAATGTTAAAAACCCTAATTTGCAAACTATCGTAAAAATATATACCTTGATTTATGGAAAATTATAAAATTGCCCCTAACTCACTAAAATTACCAAATGACCTCGATTTCCAAAATTTTTGCAACAAAGACCGATTTGGAAAGTACAATTCTCAAAAAGAACCCTCAAAATTTTACAACTTCAAATATCCCCGATTTATTAAAATTTTACAATTTACCACGATTTGTGGAAAAAATTACCAAAATACCCTAAGGTCCAAAATTTCGAAATACCCTCGATTTCAAAAATTTTCCAAAATACCAGGAACTTAAAAATACCAAAATACTTTGTGACAAGATCGCCAAGGAACCTTATTTTGACAAATTACGAAAATACCCCTGTAGGATAAATTACAAAAATACCCTCGGGTAGTGGAAAAACAATAACAAATGAAAAACTACAACGTTTCTCTGAATGAACTAAGGTTCATAATTGTTTGATGGATGTATGAATGAATGAAAAGACTGTGTGCATGTATGAATACGAAAGAACCACACCTAAATTCCTTTTCATAAAATTTCTTCGCGAGTAATAAGTGAAACAAAAGTACTAATTTATAAAAAACTTCTTAACAGATCTCGACGTTAGAAATGAGTTCTAGAGGAAGCACAAGCAACGCGCGGTAGAGGAAGAATAATCGTCGTCGAACCCATTAGATCGGGTCAAGGGTCCGACAATGAATTACCACCGCCACCACCAAATTCCATTTGTTAATGTCGAGCGACAAGCTCGAAGACGGGGATGATCTTGTGTCGCAGCTATGTTGCGAGTTTTGGAAATGGTGGTGGGCGCGGTGGAAATCACGGAGCTCGATAATCATGCGAGCGACTTCGAGCCAACGGGCCCGAGGTGTTTCGTGGAGTGTCCGGTGTGGCACCTAGTACAGCTGAGTATTGGTTGGAAGCAACCGAGTGTATTATGGATGAACTCGACCTGACCCCTGAAGAGAAGTTGAAAGGGATGGTGGCACTGTTACTTGATGAAGCGTACCAATGGTGGTTAACTGTTCGGGATGGTGCCACAGCTGAAAGGATGGTTCGTAAAGGGTGTGAGGCGTTCTTAGCTTTTGTAAGTGGGTTGGATGGAAAGGAGGAAGGTGTCAAAGGAGTTAGAACGGTAGGGGACTACGAGGATGTGTTTCTAGAGGAATTACCAGGAATACCCCCAAATAGAGAAGTTGAATTTGGAATAGACTTACTACCAGGAACAGCACCTGTGTCAATCGCTCCATACCGAATGGCGCCAAAGGAGTTAGTGGAGCTCAAGGCTCAAATCCAAGAATTGTTGGATCGTGGGTTTATTTGACCCGGTGTGTCTCAAGGGGAGCACCGGTCCTGTTTTCAAGAAGAAGGACGGAACTATGCGTATGTGCATAGACTATCGTCAATTGAATAAGTCGACCATCAAGAACAAGTATCCCTTGCCTAGGATTGATGACTTGTTCGACCAAAAGGGAGCGGCGGTGTTCTCAAAGATCGACTTAAGGTCGAGGATATCACCGATTAAAAGTAAAGGAGGTGGATATCCATAAGGCGACTTCGAGAACAAGATCGGCCATTTTGAGTTTGTGGTAATGCCATTTGGGTTGACAAATGCCCCATCGCATTCATGGATATGATGGTCGAGTGTTTCAACCTTACTCGGATAGGTTCATTGTAGTGTTCATCGATAATATTTAGGTATATTCTAAGTCCAAGAGGAGCATGATGAGCATCTCCGGAGTGTGTTGCAAGTATTAAGGGAGAAGAAGCTTTATGCCAAATTCAGCAAGTGTGAATTTTGGCTTAGGGAAGTTGCTTTCTTAGGACACATGGTGTTTGCCGAGGGAATAAGGGTGGATCCTAAGAAAATCGAAGCTGTGTTGGATTGGAAACCACCTAAGTCGGTGGCGTAAATTGTAGTTTCTTAGGATTGGCGTGCTATTACGAGAAGGTTCGTAGAAGGATTTTCATCAATAGCAGCGCCATTAACAAAATTATTGAGGAAGGAAGTACCTTTGTGTGGACGGATAAGCAACGGAGAGTTTTGAAAACTTAAGAAGGTATTAACTAAGCTCAGTGTTGATTCATTTGAGGCGGGAAAGGATTTTGTGGTGTCTTGTGGCGCTTCACATACGGGGTTAGGATGTGTTCTTATGCAAGATGGAAAAATAGTAAAGCCACGCGTCTCGACGATTAAGGCCGCATGAGGTGAACTACCCAACCCATGACTTGGAATTGGCAGCAGTGGTTTTCGCTCTCAAGGTGTGGAGGCATTATCTTTATGGAGAAAGGTCAGTGATCTACACAGACCACAAGGGTCTCAAGTACTTGTTGACTCAGAAGGAGTTAAACTTGAGGCAACGAAGGTGGGTGGAATTATTAAAAGACTATGACTGTTCGATAGAATACCACCCGAGCAAGGCGAATGTAGTAGTTGATGCCCTAAGTCGAAAGGTTGTGTCAGACCTAAGAGCAATGTTCGCCCATTTAAGTTTGTATGAGGATGGAAGCCTGTTGGCTGAATTGCAAGTCAAGCCAACGTGGTTGAAGGAGGTGAAAGAGGACAGGTTGGTTGATGAGGATTTAAGTGTTAAGTTACAAAAAGCACGTAAGCGGAAAGTTGGAGGACTATAAGGTTAATGATGAAGGAGTATTGTGCTACAAAGGAAAAGTCTGTATGCCGAGGGACAATGAGTTAAGACAGAGGATTCTTCGGGAACCGCATAGTAGCCCTTATGCTATGCATCCCAGAGGCATTAAGTTGTACAGAGATCTAAAAGAACAGTTTTGGTGGCCTGAACTTAAACGAGAAGTTACGGAACTCGTGGGAAGGTGTCTGACGTGTCAGCAAGTTAAGGCTGAACACCAAGTTCCATCGGGATTGCTTCAGCCAATCCAGATTCCACAGTGGAAGTGGGAAAGAATTACCATGGACTTCGTTAGTGGGCTTCCTCTTACGCCTACTAAGAAGGACTCGGTATGGGTAATAGTGGACCATTTGACTAAGTCCGTACATCTCATCCCAGTAAGAGTGGATTATTCCCTTCAAAAGTTAGCCAAGCTATATGTGGTAGAAATTGTAAGGCTACACGGAGTGCCGGTGTCAATTATTTCGCATGAGACCCAAGATTCACGCCTCGATTTTGGAGGCGATTCATCAAGCTTTAGGCACCAAGTTGGATTTCACTACGGCCTTTCATCCCACAATCGATGGGCAGTCTGAACGAGTAATACAAGTGTTGGAGGATATGTTGAGAGGATGTGTGATGGATTTCAGAGGAAGTTGGGAGGAGTATTTGCCTTTAGCAGAGTTCGCCTACAACAACAGTTATCAGGTTAGCATTCGAATGGCACCATATGAAGCATTGTACGGACAAAAGTGTCGTACTCCTACTTGTTGGACTGAGTTAGGAGAACATCGAGTTTTGGGACCAGAGATGGTGGCAGAGACGAAAGAGAAGGTTGAGATAATCTGAGCACGGTTAAAGGAAGCCTCGGATAGGCAGAAGTCTTATGCCGACCTCAAGAGGAAGGAAATAGAGTTTGAAGTGGGAGACCAAGTGTTTCTAAAAGTCTCACCATGGAAGAAGGTGATGAGGTTTGGTCAGAAAGGGAAGTTAAGCCCAAGGTTTATCGGGCCCTATTGGGTACTAAAGCGAGTGGGACCAAGTGGTATACCAGCTAGAGTTGCCACCGGAGTTGCAAAGAAATGCACGACGTATTCCATGTGTCCATGCTACGTCCACCGATCGGATCCTCTCACGTAGTACCAATGGAAGAAGTGGAGCTAAGGCGGACTTAACCTACGAGGAAGAGCCGATTCAGATTCTAGAACGTGACATGAAAGTACTACGGAGGAAGTTGGTTCCTCTAGTCAAAGTATTGTGGCGCAATCATGGATCGGAGGAAGCTTCGTGGGAGCCAGAGGAGGCAATGCGACAGTAATACCCTCAATTATTTAGTTAGGAAATTTCGAGGATGAAATTATTTTAAGGGGGTAGAACTGTAACATCCTAAAAAGGGCCTATGCATTTTGGCCTAATTGTACGAAAAGGCATGTTTTATGTGTTTTGGAATAAATTTGGAATAATTTTGGAAACTTGAGAATGTATGAAAATGTTACGTTGAAAATAGGAAAATGACCATTTTTGGAAACCTAAGCAAATTAGGAAAGTGAACATTTTGGAAACCTAAGTAAATTAGGAAAGTGAACATTTTGGAAACTAAGCTAAAAGAGGAAAGTAAACATTTTGGAAACTAAGCCAAAAGAGGAAAGTAAACATTTTGGAAACTACGCTAAAAGAGGAAACTAAACATTTTAGAAACCTAGGAAATGTCAAGTTCTGAGTAGTGAAAATTT
The DNA here is from genome assembly GCA_025506655.1 of Gossypium rotundifolium. Taxonomy (NCBI): domain Eukaryota; kingdom Viridiplantae; phylum Streptophyta; class Magnoliopsida; order Malvales; family Malvaceae; genus Gossypium; species Gossypium rotundifolium. Next base: position 84,443,510 of record CP106726.1, read on the forward strand.
TGAAACTTAAAATGACCCCGAAATATCGAATTTTAAAGTTCAAAGGGAACTTAGGGCAGTGACCCTAAAATAAAAAGCACGTGAAATTTGACCCAAAACGGACTTGGAAAAGTGGCTCAAGATGCCACTTAGGGCCTCGTGAAATGGTCCACATGCAAGGGTGTCGGGCCTGAGTTCGAGTCACCTAGGAAGCAAATAAAAGAAGTTTTATTTTGCCTCCTTGAGTAGAGAATTGGACAGCACAAGGGATCTAGAACGAAGAGTTTTATTTTCTTTGGAATTTCGGCTAATTAGGAGATAATTGTTGGGATTTAATTAAGTAAAATTTTATCACATAAGAAGAGTTGGCCGATTGAGGATTCTAAGCCTAGTAGTTTTACCAAAGAGGGAAAATAAGGGCCATTCTTCATTCTTTTCTCTTCAAGAGAACCCCTTGCCGAATTCTCTAGCCAAATAGCACCAATCTCTTCTTCTCTCTTTAGTCGAATTCTCTCTGTCAAAACTCTCTCATTTTCTTTTCTTTTCTTCTACTATCCCTTCACAAAAGCCGAAACTTTGTGATCCATAAAAGTGCCATAGCCGAATAGCATAAAGGATCATCCGGGATTTGAAATCGAGGTAAGTACATCTATGTACATTCGGCCAAAAAGGGTCTCTTCCATACTTGAATGATAGATCAGATCTAACATGTGATTTCTGCAGGGACCTAAACTAAAAGATCAATTTCGAGATTTGAGAACTCCAAGGTAAGTGTGTTCATATATTCGGCCAAGGCCAATCTTAAGTATTTAGATCAAAAGTGATAAAAAATTTATCGATTCAAGGATTTAGGTTTTGGTCGAATACAAGGAAGAGAAAAGTGAAGTTTTCGGGATTTAAAATCCACAAGGTAAGCACCTAAAAGCATTCGGCCAAGGCTTGTATGAATACATGGATTGGTTCTTTAATTATCAAAAAGCTAAAAACTAACCTATGTTGAGATTTAGGGTTGGCCGAATATCAGGTGAAGGAAAACTAAGTTTTCGGGATTTGAATAATCATCAAATTGGCATCAAAGGTAAGTCTTTTTACAAATCCTACTAGGATTTGGATACTATAGCCAAATAGAATTTATGCTAAGTAATAAATGATAAATCAAATGTAGGGACTAAGGATCTAAACATTAGATCTAGCTTTTCGAAACCTCAAGGAATCGCTAAACAAATCGGTGTGTACCCACACTAATCTTAATAGATTTATGGCTTAAATATGATATATATGTTAATATGAAAGTGTAAGAATGTGGCTAAAGTACCATATTATGGTACAAAGTACTCTGTATGTTTTCATACTCCTACTAGGATTTCAAATATGATATATTTAACATGTGAAAAGTGATGTGAAAGTGAAATTAAATATGATATGCATGATATGTATAATTTGGGGCATTCGGGTTATTTGAGAAAGGGAAGTGAATGTGATGACTTGGTCTCACTAAGCTTAAACGTGATGACTTCGGTCTCACTAAGAATATGTGACGACTTCGGCCTCACTAAGTGAATGTGGTGACTTGGTCACATTAAGTGAATGTGGTAACTTTGTTACATTATCTAAATGTGGTGTCTCATGACACAAATATCGTGGCTATGCCACAATATTTTAAGTGGGCGATGAGCACGCTGACTGCAGCGACGCTTCGATGGTGTGTAGCGAATGGAGGGTTGACTTAGTAGTCCCCACTGTGCAAAGTTGGTACGGTGGAGTGTAGCGGATGGCATATAGGTTTGGGTTTGGGTTTGCATCATTATCTTGAATTTTTATATGAATATGATATGTATGGTGTGCCTATTTCTATTATGTTTTGGTGTTGGTTACACATTGAGTCTATCGACTCACCCCTGCTGGGAACATGTTTCGTGATGAGCAATAATGGATCCGGACGGCAGAACTTGTGGTGGCCATGTTCACTTTGAAGTTTAATTTAATTTGAATCTTTATTTTATTTTAAGTACTATACAATTTTATTTTGGGTTTCGTTTTATGTAATAAGGCCATCGTGATTTATTTTTATTTCTTTAATTACTATGTTATGAATTTAGGGCTTTATAAAGAATAGGCCCATTTAATTTAAAATAAGTTTAAACATTTTGTCACTGAAACAAATGGGTTTTGATATAAAATAAATTTGTTTTCAACTCGAGCCCAACCCACAATAGTCAATCTTCCAAAACACACGTTTTCAAAGTATTGAATGAATTTGAACCAAAGTTACTTTGAGGAACATACGGATCAGGTCCATTCTCGGGGGGCGGGTGTGTTTCACTCTAAATTTTATTTTTACAAATTAGCCCTATTTATTCAATTCCACTAAAACTTCCAATACAAAACATATCAATCTTTAACATATCTTAAATTTAAAATCATCAAATATCATAAACCACATAAGTATATCAATGGTCAACATCAATAATGCATAGATTTACAAATTAAAAAATGGGTTAGCTACTGTTCAAGCAACGATTTCAAAACGTAAATATTAACAAGAACCAAATCAAACTAACCTTGATTTTACACTTCTAATTGACGAAAATCAAAGGAAATGAAACCCCTTTTCTTTCTCCCACATTCGCCACGTAAAATAAGATGATAATGGCTTTTCCTTTATTTTATTATGTATATAATATGTTATTTACTAGTTTACTAATATAACCTTTAAATAAAATAAACTATCACATATAATAATGACATATTAGTCAAAAGCCATCCACTAACTTGTAAAATGGTTTATTTACCCATTTAATACCTCAAATTAAAAAGCCATCATCATTCTAGCACTTTACACTAAAGAATACAACTTTTACGCTTTACGCGATTTAGTCCTTTTCATCAAATTCAACACTTAAACGATAAAATTTTTCTACTTAAACTTTCACACATAAATTCACACATAATGAACACGTAAATATAATATAAAAAAAATTCTTGGACTCGGATTTGTGGTCCCGAAACCACTGTTCCGATCAAGGTCAAATTTGGTCTGTTACAAAACAAACTCAATAATATTCAAAGAGTAATCAAAGATATTATTTTGATCCTTCAAATTAGCTTCGATCCCGGATGTCTCCTTTAAAATAAGCTATCAACACTAAACAAAGAAATGTTAAGCACTTGAGTGTTCAAGTAAAATATAAATTGTAACTTTCTTTGAATATGCATAGTCATCCATAAGAATTTCCAAAGATTAGTTAATAATTTTACATAATAATCAAAATCCGTAAGTTTAATATTATTATGTAAAAATTCATATTTAAAGTCTAAGGTAGAAAATTATGTTGTAAGATCAAATGTATAAAGTTATTTAATAAACCTATCGAATGCAACAAAAGTAACCTTGACATACCTAGATAAACCCATTAAATCAATTGAACTTTCAGACCAAGGTTTAATGAAATTTGACCAACGAGAAAACATGTTGTAAGGAAATATTTTACACACAAAATCAATAGCATACTTATAAAAAACATTCAAGGTATGCCTTCTTAAATCAATTTTTAATATTCACTTACCTTTCTTACCTTGTAACACTTGTGGGTAATTATTAATATTCAACTTACCTCATTCCCACAAGTAAAATCGTCTATCGATAGTAGAGTAATATAATTGGAAGTTCGTCAATGGATCCTTAAAACAAATTTGAGTTAGGGTTAGTTAAAACATAATCATTCTTCACTTTTGTAGAGGTATTTTCTTGCTTTTCATTTTTTTCCACTTGAGAACTCTCCAATTTTACCTCATATGAATTTTCACTCACCAAATTTGGATCATTAAGTAGACTTTTTGTTGGAAAAATTATAGTTTATGGGAACTTTGAGGCATATTCTCAATTGGTAAAGGTGGAGAGTTGAATAATAAATTATAGTTTCATATTCTACACCATGAGACCTCTACAACGATATATCACATGCTCAAAATGGTTGGGTGAAGAATGACAAATTGATGTTCAAAGTGAATATTTGTTGAGGAAAAGAAAAGCTTAGATTCTGCATTGGTTAAATACCAAGTGTGATATGTGTATATATATGAGAACCCACTTGAAGGGTGATTGGATGACTAAGCTTGGAACCTTGCCTCGACGCAGGGAGTGTAGGTCCAAACACCGTAGGGTTGGGGCGCACCGCATGACGTAAATGACATAAAATGTCGGGCACAAAATGGGCCTGTAGATATTTTAGCCCAACACGAAATTATTTTTATTCTCACTAAATATATACAAAAGCTGATTTAAAAGGGTTTATATCTTGATTTTATTTTATTCTAATCAATTTGATTTAATTTTAATCAAATTAATTTAATTGCTCCTTTAATGCAGATTTTGTCTCATTATATATGGATATTTCTAAAATTCCTCCACTTTGAATGCCTATATAAGGCTAAGACTTCTTCGGAATTTTTTGGTCAATCTCACTCTCTTTTCCTCTCCATAATTTTCAACTTTTCGGTGATAGAAAAAGGCAACGTTTGTTCGTTGATCACTGTAGAAGTCCTATTGCTTCGATCATCGTGTTGTTGTATCCTAGGAGACATTCGACCAACGTTTTTCCAAGTACATGATGGAGCGCCTAATCATCTTAAGGAAACTGTAAAATGTGTCTCAACATCTAGTAAAATTCGATTCTTCTTTTCGATTTCTGATTTCTATTATGTTATTTGTTGATTTTTCGTATCTGAAATTTTAAATATAAATTATTCAATTTATTTTATATATAAATATTTTTTATTTATATTTATATATATTTGTTCGCTAACGTGTTTTGTCCAACACTTTTATCACTCAAAGTCTCTTTTCTCTATCTTTTCACATGATTCTTCTTTACTTCATATATCCCCCTCACAAGTATTATGAATATTCAATTCAGTGCAATACATCTCAATGGGAGAACCTGATGTTTGTATATCATCTAACTCTATAGATTTAAAGAAAAAATCTCATTATCATTTATATTAATCAACAAAAGTCTCGTGCTGGCACAATCACGACTATAGGCTCATGCCCTTTGCACTTAAAACATTCAATTTCACGAACTTTTTGTTGTTTTCGTAAAGAATTAGTAGAAGTGGGTTGCTTAGAAGATGTAGAAGAAGGTTTTGTAGGAACCCCACTTTTCCACTCAAAAGGTTTAGTCTCATCACATCTTGGCAGCAACTTATTAGTAGCATAAGAAGGTTTCAAATTCTTGAAAGTAGAATTAAAACTCGTACCTCTATAATATTGTGATGCACCAATTGAACGAGGATGGCGTTGTTGAAATTATTGCTCAATCTCAACTACCTTGTGTACCACCTCCTCAAAGTCAATGAAGGTTTGAAGATTAAGAGCATTGGCTATTGAAACGTTCAAGGCGTCTATAACACCCCAAACCGGCCTAGACGTTATGACCGAATCCGAAGGTGTCACAAAGAATGGGTTTTTATCACAAAGTCAATACGATAAAGCCATTTCATTTTTTTCAACTCTTATTTGCTTATATCCATTGTCAAAATGTTATTTAATTAATTAATTTTCCTTAAAATGTGTTTTTTAGTGGAAGCTTATGGAAACCATTTTATTTCCAAAAATCCAGTTCGCATTTTCAGAAAAACCTTTATTTGCATAAAACAATTCACCAAAGCAATCAAATTACCTATAACACCCCAAACCCGACCTAGACGTTATGGCTGAATTTGGCAATGTCACATGATAGTGCTTTAGAAAATGTAATTACAATAAAGCCTTTTTCGATATTTTAGGTTACCGTAAAAAACGTGTCGTTTATTCATTCATTATCTATTTTCAACATTATACATTGTGGAAGCTTTTAAAATAATTTACGAATTCGTGTGTATTTGATAAAACATTTGGTTATTTTGAAAACTCGCGTCTTATCCTACTGCTAGCAGTCATAAAACAAAAATCCAAAATTTAAACAAAAAAGATTCGTAAAGGCCATATTACATAAAACTCCTCAAATATAATCAAAGCCACAAACGAAAGTAAAAACCGTAAAGGTCCAGAATCGTGGTCACCACCAAGTCCTCTGCCGCACCGATCCGTCTACTGTTGGGGATTACCTGAATAGATTAAATAGAAAAGGGTGAGTTTTCGCAACTCAGTGTGTAATCCCATAGAAAACATGCACACAATAATATCAGAAAACAGACATAAATCCACAGTTCGGTTCTAAGCCCATTAGAAAAACGGTGTGGGCCTTAGCCCTCTCAAATACAGAATCAGATATATTCTAGGGCCTTAGCCCATTTCAGACATAACATGTAGATCAGAACAGAATAGGATAATCCTACCGACCAGCCTCTACACACCAACTCTGTCCAGCTCTACACACCATGCTGTACCGAATGCAGCACATAATCAGAAGTTTGAAACTGAGCTGCCAAATAATAGGCTTAAGAGCCTTTTAGATACTTCCTCTAGTAAAACATCAACCCACCCCGATGCAATGCAACATACATAAAATGTCATGCTATTATGCAAATATAGTTCATACGCTCGGATATCGTAATTCATGCTCGATGTAAATCGTAACGTCAAGTCACGTAATTAGGGTCTAGGTAAAGCTTACCGACCTCGCATAGGTCCATAGTCGACTAGGCGCACCTGCAATCGCATGTAACTTCTCGTAAAAATGGGCTCACATGCCCATGTGACCTGTCCGTGTGGCCCACATGGCCCAAATTGGCCTTGGCCGTGTGGATCACATGGCTCGACCCAGAATCCCACACGCCCTTGTAGTTCACCCGTGTAGGCCCACACGCCCGTGTGGCTCACACGGCCCAATTGGCTGAGCCCGTGTGTCGCACACGGCCTTGCCTGACCATCACACGGCCGTGTCACTCGTGTATGTCCTGGTTCGTCGATTACATGGCCGTGTGGTGACTTGCAGTCTTGCACACGGCCTACCACACGGGTGACCACATGCTCGTGTGGCGTCGATAGAGAGGTTTTTAGCTTTTACTGAAACCTCATTTTCTGCATTTTCGGGTACACACCTGGTTTCGATTGAAGGCAATATGATCACTGAGCACTCTAGAACCTAAGAATTGATATTCCAACATCCAAATCAGTGTGTAAACAAAACTAAATCGAGATGTTAAACCCAATATCTCCCAAAACCTTACCTTCAATCAAGTCATCAAAATTCCCCGAGGCTAAGTATCCAAACAGTGATTACGAGTCTCTGAATCTTTCCCTATCCAGCATTAACGACACACACCAATATAAGCTAACAACGAAAATAAAACTACGCTACTCATCTTACCGAAACAAGATAGGAACGAGTGTTGCACCGAAGAGAGGCAACCACAGAGAAAATCAAAATTAAAGGATGGTAGCGAGGAAAAGAGAAACAACAGCAAAAGAAGAAGGAAAAAGAAGATGGAAATTTTGGCTATGGGAGGGGACGACACTGTATTTTCAGTAGAAAGGAAATTTGGAAAACACAACTGCTCAGAAATTCTGATCCTTTCCTAATTTCCCTCCCACCAATTCTATTCACAAACCACCACTTAGTTTTTGAAACCCACTCAAACTTTTCGTCACAAAATCGAGCAAAAATAATCTCCCCTTTCTTAAGCCGAGATTCAAAATCACAACCTCCAACTAATCAACACTCCACCTATCCATCAGACTAGTAGGCCCATTCTATTATTACTTACACACTTTTACATATAAGCCTACTAACCAGTGTTTTAGCTTTATTCATAAACATACCAAAATTAAAAAATAAGAATAAAAAATTTTAAAAATAAAGTAAATTAAAAGACTTCAAATTCCCCCTATATCCCACTAAAAACACTACTAACTGATAACTACCCACTCACATAGACTTTCAACTCCATCCAAACTCTCACTGCCAACTGAAGCAAAAATTAATACCCTCGCTCATATAGGGGTTCGAACACAAGACCTCCAACACACTGACTCCTTTACCACTTGAACCAGTAGGCTCATTCTGATATGAATATACAGGAAATTTAATATAAGCCCACTGAACAAAGATGAGGCTTGATTCCAAAAATCACAAAATAGGAAAAGGTGATACTTGAACCCAAGACTTCCCGTATACACCCAGAACACTTATGTAACACCCCAAACCCGGCCCATGAGTCCTAATCGGATCTGGTATGTCACGGAGTGAAGTACTTTGAATCAATTTGAGTGTCTGATGAAAACATGTTAAAATATGGCTAAGGTATTAAAACAGTGTTTGAAAACTCAGTTGGGCTTTTTATAAGTATAGTTGGGTTGTTAAACCCTTTTGAAAACATTTGATCATGTTCATTTTAAAATCGTCAAAGTTGCAGTTAACTTAGTTTATTTTTGTTACCCGATGGTAACATCTTTAAAAACCCGTAGAAGTTTATTAAGTTTGAAAGGCTACTTTTAACCGGTTTACTTATCATTTAAAAATATCTTTTGTAGTATCACATAAGTAAAATAAAACAGTAAAATAAACATCCAAAATAATAATACCGGCCTTATTACAATCCCAAAATAAAAAGACTTAGAAAATAAATAAGATTAACTAAAACAAAGTAATTTCAAATCCTCGATAAGCATGGTCGCCGAGTCCTCTCCGGCTCCATCACCATGATCTACTCATCTCGCAAAATGGTAATGGAAGGGTGAGTCACCAAGACTCAAAGTGTAAATCCCCCACCCGAAAAATACATCTCATACACAATTTATTAATAAACATGCACATGCAACCCAACCTAACCATCCATGCTCCTTAACTACCCCGTGTGGTCAAAACCACTGGTGGTCAAAACTACTGATGACTTAGAGTCACAAATCAAATGATGGGGCCAACCCATCGTGTGATCAAAACCACTGATGACCATAGGTCACAAATAATTAAATGTGGTCAAAACCATTGGTGGTACCAAACCACTGGGTCTTAGTCGCAAATTATCAATCGGTGTGGTCAAAACCACTGATGACCATAGGTCACAAATAATGATGGGGCCAACCCATCTTGTGGTCAAAACCACCGACGACGTACTCCATAATAATCATCCCTCCACTCATTATTCCCACCATCATCATGCTTACATAATCATATATCATAATCCCATATATTATGTATTCATGTGTAACAAATTATACAACAACATGTGATGGCATACACAACATATATCAAAGATCATGTAATAGGGGACTTACCCGAAATCTATGCTTAAGCCCACAAGCATATATCATAGGTCACTACAATAATTATTAACAAAGCAACAATATGGCAAAGTCTACTAATAAAGTGTGTAAAGAGTTTACACACCTGTCACTACCGAAATCCCTAGATCCAAAGATCCGATCTACGTCGCTAGATCTTGCCCTTACATTCGGCCAATTATTAATGTTAATACCAAAGGCCTATTCGGCCATAACCAAATTCATACCAAAGGCTCTTTTGCGGACTTACCTTAAACAGATTTAATTTCCAAACAAATCTCCCGAAGCCTTAACTAGCCCCTAAATCCATGGCACACATTAGTTTCGACATTTAAACAATAAACTTTTATCAAAAGACCCTTGGCCGAATGTGCTTACCAACCCACCTTTGGAAAACAATTCTCGAAAGCTTCCCTCAATCGGCTATGGCTTCCCTACAAACGATTTAAGTACATCATTAAGAGTCATAGGCCATTCGGCCCTAACCTTGAATCTAAAAGAGGTGATTACCCCTTACCTTAATGATGGATTCGGCCTTGCCCACCAAGAACCTTGATTTCAGCACTTTAGGATGATGAAGAGATAAACTCAAAGGGAAGAGAGATTATGAGCCTATGAATTCGGTTAAAGTTCTTGTTGAAATCGACAAGGACACAATGGCTTTCGGCTTTCAAAATAAAATAGAAAAGAGGGAGAGGAGGGTGATTCGGCTAAAAAAAAGAAGCAAGAGAAGCTAGAAGTTTTGAGCAAATTTTGGCAATGTATCAATGGGGAATTCGCCAAGACTAATGAAAAGAGAAAAGAAAAGAATTTGATGAATTTTGGCACTTCTTTGCTATACAAACCGAATATGGACATTTTGAGTCCTATAATCGTAAACACCTTCTTTTTTGTGATAATTCCACCTTTAATCTAATCACTTTTATCTTTTGTTATCCCTTAATCTCCTCTTTAACAAATTAAAAGAAAATAAACTGCTAAAATTCACTCTTCCAGCCAAATTCTATAGCAAAATAAAAGCTCATCCTTATCAAAATAAGAGTCCAACATGCACCATTAACTCCTCTCCATGCACGCCAAACTTTGAAAAAATAAAACCAATCATTTGCTACTCGTTCGAACTCACGACCTAGGCAAGCAACTGCCGCAGCCTCCCTTAAACGCCTCTTGCCACTCTTCCCATTAGACTTTCATGTCATGAGCCCTCACCGCTAATCTTAAAGCCTTCATCCCCGCCCTTTTTCCTTAACGCCAAAAAGCCAAAAATAAAATGCTCCTTGGCCCCTTATGTCTCGAACCCGAGACCGCCACTTAAACTCTTAAGTGGCACCCCAAGCCACTCCATCAACGCCTTTCCCGCCCAAACATTGCCCACAAAAATCATTTCAGGCCTTTCTAATTAGCCCCTTCTTTTAACGTCCCAAAAAGCCCAAAAGGAAAACACTTCCCCTTTGTTACTGCCGAGACTCGAACCTCCTTCCTAGCCACCCCCTTAGACGCACCAAGCCAATTGTGCCAAGCCCATTCTTTATGTCATGATTCTCCCTAAATTTTATTTAAGCCCTATCTCACCTAGCTCCCTCCTTTTAGATACTTAAAAAGAAATTTCTAGACCTTAGAACATGCCAAGCCCATTCTAGGTCAGGCCTAGCTCGGGGTTATTTCTAGACCTTAGAACATGCCAAATAAATCATAGTATTTATTTCTTCAAGCACACACACATGGGAAAATAAATAATTAAATTTTAAACAACCCCTAATTCAGATGTTACGCTTTTACCCCTTAAAAGAATTTTGGCCTCAAATTACGGATTAGAAGAGTTGGGGTATTGTCGCAGATCACATCCTCGAGTTCCCATGTGACCTCCTTCGCACCATGATTCCGCCATAACACCTTTACCAAAGGCAATCGACTTCCACGAGAGCTTTGACATCACGATCCAAGATTTGTACTGGCTCCTCCTCGATAGACAAGTTTGAGTTTACTTCAATTTCCTCAACCGACAACGTGTGAGGGATCCGATCGATAGCGCCTCAAAGATCAAAACATGGAAGACATCATAGATCCGCTCAACTCACGGGCAACTCAAGTCGGTAAGCTACCGGCCCCACACGCTTTCAACACCGTACGGTCCGATGAATCTAGGGCTTAGCTTGCCCTTCCGCCAAACCTTAGCACCTTTTTCCAAGGTGATACCTTCAGAAGACCTTATCACCCATCGTGATATTCAACCTCTCTACGCTTAAGATCGGGTAGAGATTTACGTCGTCTGACGCCTCCGTAAGACGAGCCCAAATTGCTTTAACCTTATCCTCGTGGTTCAGAATTAACTCTGCACTCCAACATCCGACGCTCTCCTAGTTCGCTCCAACACGAGGAGTACGACATTTCCGACCATACAAAGGCCTCATACGGCAATATTCGAATACTCGCTGATAACTGTTGTTATAAGTTTAACTCGCTAAAGGTAGATACTCCTCCCAACTACCACTAAGTCCAACACACAACCCTCAAAGATATCTTCCAATACTTGAATAACCCTCTCGATTGTCCATCGGACTGCGAATGGAAAGCCGTGCTAAAATTCAACCTCGTGCCTAACTCCTGAAGTAAGGCCTTCCAAAATCTCGACGTAAACCGAGGATCTCGATCTGAGATAATGGACACAGGTACTCCATGCAACCGTACTATCTCTGCGATATACAACTTGGCTAATCTTTGAAGCGAATAGTCCACCCTTATCGGTATGAAATGGGCCGACTTAGTTAACCGGTCCACAACCACCCATACGGCATCTTTCTTGCTGGGTGTAAGGGGAAGCCCACTTACGAAATCCATAGTAATCTCCTCCTACTTCTACTGTGGAATCTTTACCTACCGTAATAAAATTTCGATGGTAATTGATGCTCATTTTAACTTGTCGGCATGTTAGACACTTTCCTACCAACTCTACACTTCGCTTAAGACCCTACCACCAAAATCGCTCCCTTAAATTCGATACATCTTGTCGCTTCCGGGTGCATAGCGTACAATCGCTATGAGCTTTTTAAGGATTCGCTGCCTCAACTCATTATCCTTAGGCATGCATACTCTCTCTCAAAGTATAACACTCCATCACTACCCAAGTCGAAACCTTCTACTCACCATTCAGACTTGCAACCTTCGAGTATTCAAAGCTTCATCACCATCCGCCTTTCCTTGACCTCATTAATCCAAGATGGCTTCACTTGCAATTCCACCAAGAGGCTCCCATCCTCATAAAGACTTAGATGAGCTTAACATAGCTCGCAGAATCTGCTACCACCTTTCGCTCAATGCATCGCCTACCACATTAGCCTTCCCCGAATGGTATTCAATTGAGCAATGTAGTCCTTCAACAACTCAATCCACCTCCA